>OZ023244.1:22932030-23091526 GCA_964006365.1 Trididemnum miniatum
TGACGTCAAGATTTTTTACTGCGTCAACATGCTCCCGCTTTCTAGTGGTTATGCTACGTCCTGTTTCCCCTATGTATACTGCGTCACAATCACAGCATGAGATTTGATAAACCAGCCCTGACTTTTCATGATCTAAAACACAATTTTTGGGTTTTTGAAATTTAGACGATAGAGGGAAAATTGGTTTCATAGCTACTCCCACACCAATTTGTTGCAGCAGAAAAAATAAAGGGATAATAACGAAAAGCCAAAAATTACTACCTCTTTACCTTACGTGCAAGGAGTCACCGAACCAATAAAACGTGTGCTACAACAAATTGGTGTGGGAGTAGCTATGAAACCAATTTTCCCTCTATCGTCTAAATTTCAAAAACCCAAAAATTGTGTTTTAGATCATGAAAAGTCAGGGCTGGTTTATCAAATCTCATGCTGTGATTGTGACGCAGTATACATAGGGGAAACAGGACGTAGCATAACCACTAGAAAGCGGGAGCATGTTGACGCAGTAAAAAATCTTGACGTCAAGAAATCCGCTTTATGTCAACATGTATTGGACAAGGATCACGTAATCGACTGGGAAACGTAGAAATTTTAAAAAAGGAATCCCATTGGCATAGGCGTCGTGTTGCAGAAGGATTTTTGATAAATCAAAAAGCGTTGTCAATGAATGTTTTGAACAGAAATGATGGTATGATTGTACCTTCTGTATATAATGTGCTTCAGTAATGTGTTGTCAAGGATATACTGTAAGTATAGAAACGTATATGTTTTTTGCGTAGTAATAGTTTTAATGTGATGTCATATATAAGTTGCATTTTTTCAGTTCTTTGTGAATTTTCTCGCATTTCCAAAAACGTTCAGAGTGTGCGCTTGTTATTTTTGAAGAAGCCTTCCGAATGGAAGACGAAACGTCAAAAATAAAGAAACTTGCATCGGTAGAAAGTTTGAATCTGAATATGTCAGACCCGATGAACGCAAACTTGTCTTGCATTTTTACTAGCAAAAATGTTAAGGGGTCTTCATGAGGCTGAAAGTCATAAGCCCTCCTCTTTTTCTTGTATACCCATTATTTACACATTCACAACCAAAGCAATGAGTTTATCTTGAGCGGTAGCGTAGTGTCACCATTAAACTAAAATGAAATGGTAACAAATGGTTCTTGAACACCCGCCGTTAGTAGTGGCTACGGGTCCACAAGCGGTTAATTACTCATAGTGGGTAGGCAGCAAAGTAGGCGGTAGAAAGTAAGCAGCAAAGAAGACGACAGCGCGGTGGTCAGGTGCTCATTTGAGACGGAGCATAAAATACAGCAACATTTGAATTATTTTTTTGCTACTTCTAAATTACTTTCGTAAATTTTGAATTATTTCCATCATTTTGAATTACTTTTGTAAATTTTGAAGGATTTTTGTAAATTTTAAATTAGGCTGTTGTAACAATTTAAAAGCGATTTCGATAAAAAAATTATGTTCATCATTTAGTCTTATAAGGTACTGCAAAGGCACTATCAGCATCTAATTTGGCAGGAAACAGGTCACTACGAAACTGCCGCATAGATAAGACTTATTGCACCACATGGATTACACCACATGATTCTTGTACTTTGCAGAATCATGTTTACAACATAGAATACATGACAAAATGCTCTCATGAAATGTCTTCTCATACAAATTTTCTTCTTTTTTCGATTGCATCGAACTGTCTAATATTTACTATGAACTGAATTCTTATGCAGCAGATCCTTCGTTACATCAAATAACATAAAGTCAAAGCCAAAGTCAATTTATTTTACGTCCAACAAAACTACAGTATTTTCTGCAAATAATTATAGATGTACAGTAACAGCACAACAAGTAAATAAGGGAAATTCAAAGTAATTTTGCAGACAGGAGGCTGTGAAGAGACTAGGAAGTCTTCGAGTCTACAGTATTCTAAATGAAAAAAAAGAAAACAACCAAACAAAAAATAGTAATAATAACAGAACGTTAAATGCACGCACGTAGAACAATTGCAATAAACACCAAAGAGTGATCAGGTCACAAAAAAAAAATTATAAGGCCGTCGCTAATCTAAAGAGTGGATTGATTTTAATTATAATTTTCACGTAAATGAGTTTTATAAAGTTTTTAAAATAATTTGACTTTAATTTAATATTTGGTGTTATAGTATTCCAAACTTTTACTCCCTGATACTTAAAAAAATGTTGTGTTACAGAAGTGTTGAAAGTTGGAGTGTAATACTGTTTTTTGTTGAGTTCCTACTACGATAATTGTGAATATTTGAGCTATAAATAAAAAGTTAGCGAGGGTTTGGGGTAGATTCTTTGCTTTATATTGATGCATGAGTTTAGCGAATTCAAAATTATTTAAGTCCTCCAATTTCAGTATTTTAAGTTTAAAGAAACAGGGAGTAATGTGTGTAGATGGATTTGCACCTGTTATTGCTCTGATTGCCTTTTTATGCAAAAATTTTAGTCTTTGTAAGTAATATTTTCGTAAGTAAAAACTTACCAGTCTTCCATGCTACCTGACAAACACAAGTCAACCAACGTTTAAGTTATTTTGTTTTCTTAATTAGGCTATGAAGTCTTAATTTTAAACTATTTGAGATTGTAATATTTTTTCAATTTTTAATTCCAAATTATTATTTCTAATTCAATTTAAACTTTAATAGGCCTAGCTGTAATTCTAAATTTTAATCGTTGTAATTCTAGATTATTTTGAGTTTTTACGTTTTTATTGTTATGATTCTTGCATTTTTACACCTTTGTAGTGATTGATTGTACGTTTCAGCTTAAGTTTTTCTAAATTAAGTCTTGTAATACTAAATTTTAATTCCAAAACGTTAATAACTTATTTATTATTTTAAATTTCAATTGTTACTATTCTAATTACTGCGTCGTTTATGGCGAAAACCTTGTAGTTAAGAATTTAATATCGACAGGTACAAATCAAAGATAATTACCAATTTCAAAGTTCTCAAGCAAAACCTTTTTATTTCTCGTGCGAGTAGGTTACCGTGAAAATGTCGTATTGGTAAGATTTTGTATGTATTCAATTCTTTTGCAATAGATTGTCTTTTTGGATTGTATCAAACAAGCGAACTATTAGCTCTTGTGCAAAGTACTGTTTCTTTTAAATTCCAATTTTTTGGGATAAGCCGGGCATCTGGCGTCATTGATGACGAAACTATATCACGTTGCCACCAAATGACAAATTATTTAAAAAATAAAAAATTATTCTGAGAATAAAGTAGTCAAGGAACAAAAGGAATATTTTTGGATTATTTAAAAAAAACACTCTTCACGACAAGACGGACCTCCAATTTCAGAAGCGTATTATTTTCATATCAATACAACATTATTACATACACGAATACATCATAACGAGAAGCACTAATTACTACAGAAACGTTTGAGTTATGAACTGCTAATTCGCAAGCATAAATTCAAAAGCATTTCCCGTTTTTAAGCACTCAAAAAGAATGATACCTTTTTCAAAATATGCTCTGAGCGTCTATTGTGCACGAGTTCGGAATACGTAAAGCGATCGCAAAAAGCATTAGCAAAACAAAAAATAAAACTTATCCTTATGAAGACTAGTTGAAAAAAAGCTTCTGCACTTTTTCCTCCACGTACTTCCACGGTAGCTGCGACACTTCCACGGACTCGATCCTCCAATCATTGACCCGTACGCATTTTTATGTAATGTACCAACACTAGCAAAACGTTGCTTTTTTCTGACAAAGCATGGGTTTATAAAGGCCATTATTGGCATGAATCCTGCGACTTTTCTGTAGCTCGGTGACTTAGAGTGCAGCATACAAAGGAAAGCGCTGCACTAGTTTTGGGTTTGGTTTTTGTCGCGGCTTCGCTTGTGACATGTGGTTACCAATCGGGTTCGTGAAGATAGGTTCGTGTAAAATAGGAATGTAAGATTCTGCTGGTGTTGGGTACATTACATAAATATGCGATCCGTACAATGCCGGTAAATTGTCTATTGTAAGCCGAAAGATTGTGCTGCGCCTGCACAGTCACTCAAGTCTGCGCAGCTGTTAGAGCTTTCGAGGTACAGCATCATCATTTTCAATACATAACTGTAACATTTTATATATTTGATCAGGTTTTAACTGATTCTAACGGGTTATTTATATTTTATATTCAGATACTTTATACCACCAGAAGAGCAGTGGCACCGCCACAGAGGGCCGAGAGGGGGCGACCGCCCTACCCCCACTGATGTTTTTATCATTTTTCAAAATCGCCTAGAACCGTAGATTTTTTTTCAGGGGGTAGGGGGTGGCATCAGATGCTTTCGACAATGTAATTTTTGTAACGAAATGTCTAGCTCCATCCTGTGTTCTAATACTCTTCAACATTTCTAATTTCGCAATTTGAAAACGCATCTAACAGAAGCAATTACTGCTTACTGCGAAAGACAGTGGTTACAATTCATATCAATGACCAGCTGTTGTATCGTAAAAGCCACCAGAAAGGATAAGGTATCTCAATACTTTGTGAAGTCATAGTTGGTTTGACATACTTTAATTTCACGAAGCCTATTCGTAAACCGTGACTAGTGTAACATTTTGAAAAATTTAAAGCAGCAGCGGGCAAGTGAGGGCTTTTCACAATCAAAAATCTCTTAGGTTTTAGCAAGTATTCATTACACATAGATTGATCGGCAATCCAAAGCAGAATGCAATTTAGCCGAACAGTATAAAATTAACTGCTTTTCTGACGTGAGGTACCAATAAGCTTACCTCAAGAACTCAAGAGCAAATTGTACAGGTGATTGATTGGGAAAGTTTTAAAAGTGTACAATTTCAATATTATTTAGCCTGCATGACTGAAATTTTCAACAGGAGTGTTAAATCTGTCTTTTATGGTGCGTATCAAATGTACGAACCGTACCAGCTGTGATCGGTTTTCGTAAAATTTTAAAACGAAAAGTAATCTCATTTTTTTACGTCACCCTATGTAGAGAAAAATCATTTACATTTTCGACTTTACATAGAGCCCTTATCAAAGCTCCATACAAATGGATTAAAGTTAGAATTCAGTTTAAACTACTATATTACTAAATAATTAAATTGTAAAGATAACTTTTGCCGTTAAGTGGCCCACGCTAAAGAGGACACCAAAATGATTGATAAGAAATGGAAAAATATCGGAACTGTGCAGCCAAAATTTGTTATATACTCATGCTGTACGTGTTTTGTTAGAACCGTAGTAAAGGTGATCCTGCTTTCACTACAACTGGCTTTAGTAATTGGAAAAAAGCGAAAGAACGGTTCAGAAATCATGTCACATCATCTGGCCACGCTGACTCTGTTTCAATTAGCCTGTTTCCATATATCCTAAAATCTTGGGCTTCTGGCCCGCGGGCTTTGTTTTAGTCAGGTGGATTCAAGCTTTATAGGGGCTAATTTCAGCAAAATCGTGAGCTTTCTTGGACTCAAGTAAAGAGCTGGTCTTAATAAGCTAGGGCTTTTGGAAAAAGTGGGCTGAAAAAGCCTGCTTTGAACTCGGCCCACGTTTAGAAAGCCCAGTTTTTGATTGGACATGGAAACACGCTAAAGGTGGCATGATTGGAAAAAAGGTCAGCCAGTTTCCCAATTACTCGATTAAGAAAGTGAACGACTGCATAGCCTGAACGAGTAAGTCTGGCTTCGTTGTAATTTATTTGATTCTTTGTAAGCATCTTTCAGCATGCTACATGCTTAAGTGCTTCAACTAAACCGTTGTGATGTTATTAATGGTCCACACGGCATTCCGTTCCAAGGTACCGCACATGTTTACAACGTCTATACTTAGAATGCGGCAGCAATAGTCTACTACGTCAGCTCAGACAGCCGAATCGAAAGCGAATTCCGGATCTCCGGCGCCGAAGTTCAGAGTTCAAATCACCAGGCGATACCATCTATATTTGGTAAATTGACTTTAACTGAGTGGTATGGCTTATTATTGGTCAAAAAAACGCAGTATAGTAAATCGTCTGCTTGGAGTAACTAGTTTGTTGAGAAAGCTCTCTGTTCCATTCCGTGGTCATAGAGATGACGCACAGTCAATGAACAAAGGAGTGTTCAAAGAATTTGTCTTATTCTTCCCTAACACTGATTCGTTATTGAAAGAACACATTGTTTGTTCTATTTCAACGTCGTCATATTGACTTGTTAATTGGTTGAAAAAATAGAGTGAGCCAAATTCCGGTTAACTTATTTATTTGATGAGTGCAATTAGTAAATTAACTAAGATTCAACTTACATTAATTTGTATTATGTGTTTTGATTAGCGCAGGTAGCTGTAATTACTTGAGCCATGAAGTCCAAAATGAAATGATTAGCTTAATTGGAGAAAATATTGTAAAAGAGATTGTTGGACGGGTTAAAGTTGTAAAAGTTGCAAAGATATTTTCCATCACAGCAAATGAAACTAGTGATGTTGGGCATGAAAAGCAGCTGAGCTAGGTGATACGTTATGTTTACGAAGACAAGGTCGAAGAAAGATTGTTGAGCATGCAAAGTCCAAAAGATGCAGGATCAGCTTCTATATTCTTGGCAATCAGCAATACGTTAGAAAAGTATGGTTTGGAAATATCAACAGACCAGTGTTATAATGGAGCAAGTAATATGAGTGGAGCGCATTCAGGACTGCAGAAAAGGGTAAAAGATGTTTCCCCACGAGCTATTTTCACTCATTGCTATGCACATTGTCTAAATTTGGTAATCGTTGGTGCACTTTCTACTTGTCGTGTTGCAAGAAATTTTTTTGCGCTTGTTACAAAATCTGTATGTATTTTTACAAACTTGCAATAAAATGCTCACACTTTTCAAAACCATGCAAGAAAGATACTGTTCCGGACAAGTAAGAGCACTGAAACTTTTGTCAGATACGCGATGGGCTTGCTGCATCAATTCGATCAATACCTTTCACGATACCATGCCAGCAACACTCGCCACTTTAATCGAAATTGAAAGCACTGATCAGATATCTGCAATTGCATGTCAAGCAAGGGGCTTGCGAAAAGGAATTGAATTTGAGTTTACTTTTGCGTTGAAGATAAAAAAGTATAATAAAAATCGTCGCAGCTGCATGACCCAGAGTTAGATATGTGCTGGGCTTTTCGGGTCGGGTTCGGGCCGTGATCTTCGAATTATTCTGGGCTACTTTCGGGATGATTTTTAGCACATCAGTGTAAAATGCCTGCCTTTTCACTCATATGCTAGGGTACGATAGCACTGAAAACCCTGTAAATTTGTTTACTATTTCGAGCCCAAATCGAGCTTTTGATTTTCTTGTCGGGTTCGGACAGTAGGTATCGGATTCGGACCGGGTTCGGGCCAATAAAGCATGGCTTGAACCTAACTCTGGTATTACGACTTGTGCGACATTTTTGTGGAATCAGTTGAAGGAATCTTTTCTGAGTAAGCAGCATCATTAAGCATTACTGTCTCATGTGTAAACCTTAAGTAGCACAAGTCTGAATCTGCAGCGAAAACATAATAGAGTATCGACCAAAGGTTTGGTTATATAGGCGTGAAATTTCTCCTCGATTATCACGCTATAAGTGTTTGTTAACATCGAAACGACCACGGTATCATCAGAACCCTTTCTTTTGGCTGTCAATGTCAACTCCTGCGTATCGACATCACTCATAAACTTCTCTGCTAAGGTGTTTCAATTTCTGCCCACTTAAACTGCACGAGTTTCGGACAAACTGCAGTCTGAAAATTTGGATGTCGCTGCAACTTGTGACAGAATTGACGAGTTCACTTCTGTTTTGCTTGAGCTAAGGGACACCACAATCTTCAATCGCTTTTACAATGAAGCATTGGAAGTTTCTGCAAGCTGTAACATAGCCGTCGATAAATCTGCAAACAAACGGCCAAGGAAACAACAGAGAAGAATCGACGACCATCAGCCGAAAGCATCAATTTCATTCACTATAAAATATCGCTTGAAGATACAGTTTTATTTTCAAGTAAATTTCCGCATGCAGTAGCCATGCAATATCTGGGTTACGTAAGCATTATGATATCTCATAAATATGACGGCAACGTAGATTGTTTGCGTTGCTGTTACAAATTAAATTATTATCGCCACCGCCCAATTAATGCAGTGGCTGCCCCTCTTTACTCATACGCGGAAGAGTAAGGAATAAAGATGTAATTGATTTACAAGTCTAATGCATCAATGTTACTATAACAGCTCGCAGCTGTTGCAAATTATCACAAAAGCAGACCTTCTGTGTTGGCACGTTTACAAGGGGATAAACCCCCCAAGTCATTATAGTGACACCGCAAGGTTTATGTTCGAACGCGTTTATGCCTCTTCTGGAAATAAGCACAATGTGTATGTTTGGGCAATCGACGCAATGCTAAACTTCATTCGCACTCGCTTTCAATCGGAAGCTATGACAGTATTGAGAGGATTTGGATACCTTCATCCAAAGACAATTGGTTCTGGAAATATGGAGAGTTCAATCGAAATCAAGAGAGCCGTTAACTATTTTGATATTGACCCAATTAAAATGGAGACCGAAGTGCGAATGCTTTGGAGAAGCCAACTTGTCGCATCATCAGCTAGCTTTCTGAATTTGTACACTTCAACCAAAGAAGCAGAAGATTGCTTTGGGAATGTTTGCAAGTTTTTAAAGTTGGGGTTAACTCTGCATCTGACCTCTTGCAGCGCAGAGAAAAGTTTCTCTAAATTCAGGCTAGTAAAATCTCGGGTGAGGTCTACAATGGCTCAAGAAAGACCGTGTCATTTGCTCTTAATGCCAGTTGAATCTGACATTCGAGAGCAATTGAATATGGATAATCTAGTTGAGCAATTTGCTCGGAATGCTCGAAGAAGAATGGTACTGGTTTAGGTCTGCTATTTTGTCGTATTAGCAGCCGGGGTGTATCGCGACTTATCGGATTAGACATGCCAAGATAGATGTCTTTAATTTGAAATGCATTCCTGTTTCAAAAATTTAAAACGTAAGAAAAGCTTGCTAGCCTATGCTTTTCTTTCAAGACAAAGAAGTAATTCATGATCTTCACATACCCTATTTATTGGCTATTTTGCAATATATTGCTACGTTACGGCGGTCATTTCTTACAGCAATGTGGAGTGTTTTGGAATACATCAAGTCTACCTGCTCTTTTCAACTATCATAACACTGGTCAACAAAATTTCGATTTTTAAATATTACAGAGACTTTAACACCTTCATCTTATGAAATCAATCGCGCTAATTTCGAATCTGCAAGCTATATTCGTCTAGCACGTCAGATTTTTTCATTTTTATTTATTTTTATTTAAAACCAAATACCTTTGTTCAGTCACAATATTTACATTATTATGACATAGGCAAAATCTTTGTAACGTCATAGAAGTTCATTGTGACATATTTTGCAAACAATCAAAAATATGACTTCAGTTTTAGCAGCAAATAATTTCCTTGGAAACAACAGTCAAAAACCCCACGTAATTTCATACTACTGCAGGTAGCATCTATTTTGTCACAAACGAGATTTTTTTCAATCAAACTCTTCTATTCGGTAACAGTTCTGAAAAAAGTGAAAAGGCGTAAAAATAAGGTCTTAAAAACTAGAGTTTGTGATTTAAGCTTTATTACAATGAAAATGTTGCTAAGCACAGCGCTGTCAAGACTAATCGTAATAGTAGATAATTTGAGGCTTGGAAAAATTCAAGTTGATTGGTAATACCTGATACAGCAAATCTTCTGCATGCTATTGAAAAATTCACATCAAAGAGATTCATGACGTATGGCTACTCACAAACGAAAAATTGTGATGTCACAACCAAATGCTTTGTTTTGCGACAAAGGTAAATTGTGATGTGACAATCACGTTGTGAAAAGTTAAACACGATAAAAAAACTTAAAATATCTTTTAAACCTGACGTGATGGACAAAAACTGGCTGCAGATTTGGAATCAGCGGAAAAAATTCTATTAGAAAAGTTGATTGGCATTTTTGTTTAAATTTTACTGTTGACCAGTGTAATCATTTTATCGATTCAAGCCTGTTTTAAGTGCGTTGATGAGACTCAGATTCATTATTAAATTCAACGAGTAAAATTCAATCACCGAGTAGTCAAGGCATGCATAATTATGATGCAACTCAATATTTGCATGGCTTCCAGAGTTTCTAATATTTTACTGCGCTTCAGCAATATTTTTGTTGTTGTTTATTTCTACGCAAAATATACTCAAACGTAAACAAAGGATGAAAAGATGGCATAGAAAAAGAAAGGCGCAACAAAATGTTTAACCGCTGATGCATGTAGACTGCAGACCCATAACCACTATAAAAGCAATTTTAAGGGTCTGCATGGTTGCACAACCGATGATATTAGCAGAAACTTAATTACTACACCTAAAGCAAATGAAATAAAACAATGTGAAATGTATTGCGTGATATTGACAAACGCATAATAAACATAAATTTAGTCATTTTTAAAAAGTACATGATTATTCACCTTTTTGTAAATTTGGCATTAAATGAAGAATACGTTCCTGATTTACAGTGATTATTTCCTTTAAAAAACAGTTTTGGAAGTATGATGTGTTTTTGAATTATCAGTTTTGATACATAAGACAAGCCTGGTATCAATGTCTTACCTCCTAGAGCAGGGGTGGGCAAAATTTTTACAAGAAGGGCCAGATTTGGAAAAACTGTTGAAGCCGCTGGTCGCACGCTGATTGGAAAAGAAGGTGAAGACCTTTTTTTCTTTTCCTTTTTTGAAGATCACAGTCTACGTACGAATGTGATCTCCAAAATAGAATATTTTCATCTCGTTTTTCGTTTCAATTTTGCACCGTTGAAGCTTATTTTTTTGAAAATCACTGCCATTCGGGTTCACTAAAGGAAAAAAAGATTTTCCGCTCCAGTGGGGTAGCCACAAGGTGGGGGGGTTTGGGGGTTACAACCCCCCATTGAGCCTCAAATGACGTCATACTTACTTCTTTTTCTGATATTTACTTTGAAGTGCTAGATACGTTGTCATTGATAATCTAGTTTTGCATTTGTCATGAAAACAAGCAGTGGCGTAGCCACGGGGGAGGGGGGGTTGCAACCCCTCATTGAGCCTCAAATGACGTCATACTTACTTCTTTTACTGATATTATTTTGAAGTGCTACATACTTTGTCATTGATAATCTGGTTTTGTAATTGTCATAATAACAAGAATTACGTAATGTTGTTTTCTAAGTTTTGTTCTTTGCCGTTATGTTTAATGAAGCAATGACGCAATTTTATTAGCAGGGCAGTGTCGCTCCAATAGGCCTACATGCAACTGCCCTCGGCCCCTCAGATCTTCCGTAGAAAAAAAGCTAAACGATTTCAAGCAAAAATGATGTACGTACTGTAGCTCATAAAGGAACTAAATCACTGACATTTGAATATCGTTTTACTAGTTACACCAGAAAGCATTCCTTTGACTTCCTTACAACAATCGTGACTTAACTGCCTTGGGTATTTTTAGTTTAAAACATCTCTTTTAAAATTTGAGACCGGCTTTTGTTATTATACAACCAGGGGCGGATCCAGGGGGAATGTGGGGGTATGCTGCGTATGCATTCCACCACCAGCCATTTTTAACTAAGTTTTGGACGAATGAAATTTTTTCATAATTTCAAACCTCTTCGTAACAATATGCTTTAGTTGCCTTAAGCCCGCATAATCAAAACTGCTCGAACAAAATGCATCATATTTGGTGAAGCACTCAAAGATAGGGGCCAAAAATATAACAAGCTTTCCTTAAAAATTGCTCAAAAAGCACTAAAATGGCCATTGCAGTATGCAAATTTTCAAAAATTTTCCGGGGAGCATGCCCCTGACCTCCCTAGAGTCGTTTTTGTTACTTAAGTTGCTTAAAATTAAATCTGCCGAAAAAACTACGCTTGAAAAGTGACGAAAGTTGGTGTCCCCTCTCTGAAAAAAATTCTGAATACGCCCTTGATATGAAAACATTTTCAAAAAGCTTAGTTACGCCCGTTTTCAGGTCTATATGTCTTTGCATTCAGTTAACATTCAAACTGATTCAAAATTACATCTACCCCACTAAAACTTTCTGGATCCGCTCTTGTATACTTGTATACCACCTGTGGTCAAATGTGATGTCGTTCTCAACCCCCCCCCTCATGGCAAAATCCTGGCTACGCTAGTGTTCCGCTCAATTCGTGGAAAAAGTTTAAGTTTCTGTAAGTGCCGGCAGGCCGGATTTGGCCCGCGGGCCGTAGTTTGCCCGTGTCTGTCCTAGAGTTTCCGAAAATAGCTGCTTTAACCTATGATCCTGTTAAAATTATAAGTTACAATTATAGTTACAAAAGTGAAACAAATTACAGTAAGAAGTGCAATAACCCACTTCAGGAATACCGAATAAACCACACCTACGGCAAGCTAATGTGCCTATCGTTTTATTCATGTTTTCGTGTAGCTCTGCAAAAATCACAAGTTAATGACGTCATTTCGCCCCACCAATGTTTTTTTCTGACGGCGCCACTGCTGAAGAGCCGACAAAGGCGAAACAGGCTGTAGCGCTTTTTACATTTTTTACAGTGATTTTATTCAAAAACAATACAGCTTTAGCTAGCCATAGTTATTGAGCACTCTACCAAAGGAGATTGAGCCTCACTCTGAGTAGTTGAAAAAAAAATTACGATGGAAAAGCCGAAAATTAATGAACAAATGGTAATCCGAAACTTTGCAAAAACCTTTCAAGCAAATTTCTTACGCAAGAAAATATGAAACTAGCTGAAATAAATAGGTATGATTCCAAAACGCACTTCAGGTTGTTTTATTTATTTTCCGAAATCTGCAGAAAATGTACGTCTGAGTTGTTTTAAAATTTAAAAAACACTCATTCCAAACGTTCAAAAAAGTTGAAGATTCCGCAAAACACTATATAAAGGTAAAGGTACGGGACAGCGGGTGCAAGCACACATTGTTTAGGCCATTTTCAATTGTCGGCCCATTACAATTTTCAATCACGAATGATTGAACGCTGTTAAGGGACATAACATGACGAACAACACATACACAAAACCCTTCGCACTTCCGCTTGTGCCGAGCGCCTGGCTCGAAAGCTGCGAATACTATTTTTAAAGTCTTTAGTATGACCCGACTGGGAATAAAACCCCAGTCTACCGGCTACCAAGTCGACGCTCTAAACCGATACACCAAGCGCCGGTAAAACACTATATAAGATGAGCCTAAAATTTTGTAACGATTGGTGAAGATGAAAGTCTTGGAACATATTAAGTAAAAGTCTTGTGGTAGACTGAGATTTCCGATCAATAAGCTTAATGGATTATTATTTCGCAATACAATAAATATAAGACCAGTAATGAGCTTGCTGGTAAACGACCAACATTTTACAGCGCCTAACTGCAGTTAGCTCTTCGCTTTCGTTAACGCGAACCGACTTTGAGTATGTTTCAATCTATTCTGTTGCTTTTTATACGCTCGTTATACTGGGTTGCATAAACCGTCAGAATTGATTTGAGAAAACAAACAAGAATTTGACAGGTGTTTTAAACCAAACTCGTCTTTCATTTTTTTTTTTTCGGGCCTGTGTACTGTCTCAAATCCAATTCGGGCTCGGGCTTGATCTAGTCAGCCCATTCACAACTCTGGCGTCTGTGTCAACGAAGTAAAATTGCGAGAGTTTTAACCAGAAAAGCATCCGCCACAACCAAACCATAACACAGCTCAGATGGCCGAGTAGTAAGAGCGTACGCCTCGGTAGCTGTGGACTTGGGTTTGATTTCAAATCAGGTCAAACCAATGACTTTAAAATTGGTATTCACACCTTCCCTGCTTGACGCTCAGCATGGAAGGGACAGTGTGAAGAACAAGCCGGCAAGTTTACTAGTTGTGCCGTTGAGAAAGGCACTTAGCGGAATTCCCCCATCTTGGTGTGGTAGACAGATCAAATCATTTTGCAAATAGGCCTGAAGCAATTTCGTACATGCAAAAGGACAGGAATCAAGACCATAATGACCTCATTCTAGTCACACTTTAGGTCAGGTCAAGACAAGTATTGACTTCGAGTTAATGATCACTTAAATTTCAGTTATCTCCTTAATTTCAAAAATTTGGTAAAGAATGTGGAGCTAGTTTTATATTCTGGCATTTTTACTCAAATAATAATTTTTTACCTTGCCCTCCCTTGATTATTCGACGAATCTCCACGCGAGCTAAGACAAAATTGACAATAAAACACAACAATTATTATGACATAATGGACTGGTCTTTATTATTGTCGAACTTTCAAAAATACAAAGTTAGAAAATTATTCTTTGCATTGCATTTAACTGCTTATTTAACTTCCTATCAAGATAAAGCAATTAAAGCGCTATAACGAGCTCGCCTAGGAGTTGCCGGGTATCTGTCTACCACACCAAGATGGGGGAATCCAGCTAAGTGCCTTTCCCAAAGGCACAAGTAAACTTTCCGCCTTGTTCTTGACACTGTTCCTTATTTGCAGAGAGTCAAGCAGGGAAGCTGTGAATATCAATTTTAAAGTCATTGATTTGACCGGACTCGGAATCAAACCAGAGTCTACAGCTCCCAAAGCGGACGCGCTTCTCAGTCGGCCATCCAAGCTGACGTACTGGAGTTAACAGTAAGCATTGTTCTTGAGCCCTCTACTTGTGTCAGCAACCCATTTATACTTGGCGACCCTCATTTGGGTCGCAACCCGTGGTTTAAGAAACCCTGCTCTAAACTAATTCAGTTTTTGGACTTATTTGCACCTACACAAACGCAAATATATTAGACCTGCTCAATCTGCTTCCTCCATCCGGAAACCAACTCTTCCAGTTTGGAAACCATGTCAGCATCCTTGGCAGCAACAGCACACTCTGCAGCGCCTTTAATATTACTCAGATCAACTTCAATGTAATCCTGAAGATGAACCGCACCATCAACGTTCATCTGCGCACCTAAGTGAACAAAAATTGTGAACGATTTTGAACAAAAACACTTTTATGTTGTAATACAAAATAATGATCTTTTTAGCTTTTCAAAGAAGATTTCACCGATACGCTGCAGGCTGTTCATTAACCATAGGTTTACCTACATACCATTGGTTGCCGCGATGTGGCCAGCAGCGTATCAGTAAAAGCACCATGACTTACTGTCCAAATAGTTAACGAAGTTTTCAAGACTATGAATGAAGGCATCTTTCGTCTTTTTTCCATGAGGTGTTTCGGTGAGCCGACCCCAATTAGTCATGGCTTGAATTGTCGGAAGATAAATTTTTGCCATGAGTTCGCGAATTGCAGGAAGAAGTCCGCCGTTTCCTACTACATCTAGCACGCCAAAATTAATCTCCTATAACAAAGCAATATAGACTTTACACTCGTAAAAAATGTGTTTTTTAATGTCTTGCCTCAAACTTAAATTTTATGACTTAAAGCCCGGCAATAATTCAACGCCAGCTACAACTTGTATTTACCACATAAAAGAACGATCGGACAAGGACAACCTATCTAACTTGGTTGCGATATACAGTAGTTACCAATCGCTAATTGGTGTTTCGTGACACCGAATCGTAACTTTTTTGTCCTTGCGCCAAATTGTGTCTCTGTTCTAGCACTCATGGCCCAAAAGAGTCGCACCTAAAACAATGTGCAAGCATTGAATGGTTGGCTACTCTACTTCAGGGTGGGAAGTTTCACGACGAAAAAGACAAGAATTTAGACAAACCAATCACCTCAAATACATTCTTCACTGTGAGAAGCTGATCACCTCTGGGTTTAATGAAATACAAGCACTGTCCAGTGATTGCTTCGTGCTTTCCATCTGTGATGAAAACTTTCATCATTTTTTCGGTTTTTTGGACTATTCTTCCAGATTCTGCGAAACATTAGCCACATTTCGAAAAGCAATCGATGAGACAAGGCACACAGAGCGACCTGGTTTCTATCGCTGCTACCGATTTTGTACGTTCTTCTTAAAAATGGGCTACGTGAGTTGAAACAACTTATCTTTTTTCTGTTAATACGTCTTTTTTTTTAATTGTTCCAGTAAGCCAATTAACCTACGACAACAAACGTCAAAGAACTTTTGCATTTTATGATTATAGAAAGCTTTGATGATCATATTTCAGTTGAGAGTCGAAGAGAACCGTAAATGTCCTAGTCCACACAGCAAACGGATAAGGCTTAAAGCTTCAACGGCCAACACCCAAAGTTTATAGGCAAAAAAGGAAAAATTTTAACCAGCCCCATAAAACATGTAAACCACTTAATAAAATATACATAGGAACAGCAAACGGGCCGGTTAGGTCAGTTGTTAAGGGCACGCTATCGGTGCGAGAGGTCTGGGGTTTGATTGATGGACTGGTCAAATCGACGCAATGTCGCCAATTGTTCGCCATCGTTGCAACGTTTCTTCAGAACTGTGTTGTCTATGCGCTAAGCTGCGGATATGGGCCCCTCCACTCGTTATACGCTTCCGCGTAATACCGCGAGTATACGGTATTACGCCAAAGCGTGCAACAAGAATTTTTTGATTTTTTAGAAACAGTAACTGGGAAAAAAAGAGACACAAGGGCCCACGTTTATAGGCTACCAGACTTTCACTCGAGCTTTGCTGGCTATGTGATTTGAACATTCTTAATGCATAAACCAGTGGTACCCAAACTGTACGGGTCACAGATACACGGTATTGGGAATTAAGAGGGTGATCCGAAAGTAACTGCCTGTTCTAAAATAACTATAATTTACTCAAATTTACTAATAACTTTCTCAATTTATGTGTGTAAGCTTATTTTACTTAATGTGCGGCTATTAAATCTGTGCTCTTCTTTTCTATAATTGATAATTTTAATTTATATTTGAAATAAATTTAATCACATTGCGCAAATTAATTTATTAATTGAAATGAATCATGATTTAAAATAAATTCAGCCAGACTTAAATACATATTGAATTTTAAAAAGAAGTCCATGCAATGCACTTTTTTCTCGTGTTTATTAAATGAAGAAATTACATTTCAAAAATAAAGCATTATTATTTTAAAATAGGAAGTTATTTTCGGATCACCCAGCTTATCATAGTCCTACTGTTTCGTCATATTAATATAAACACATTTCACGCTTAGTTTTACAAATAATTGTCAACAATTTGTAGATTTTTCGCGCTCAAAATTTTAACTAGGCATGCTGAAACACGTTTGTCGTAAGATAGGGTTGCGCAACAGTGAATTTCAACACTTGCATCACGTGGGGTGATTCGGATTGCACTACTCTGCTTCCTTTTCTCGATGGACGACGATAATGCTCATGAATTTAATAAGAGTTTTTGACGTAATCATGAATACAAACAGAACTAAGTAAGTTCACACATAGCATATTATAAACAAAAAACAAGAATAATTTACCCTACCAAGGTTATATAGTTCTGGTACAATTGAATAATACATTTCACGCTGATTAATTAAACACTTACATTCATATTAATTAAACGCAACATGACACTAACATATTACAATACTTACGAAAGTTTCCGGCAGCAGCAAAGTAGATAGATGAAGTAGAATATAGATATCTGAAGTCCAAAATCGCTTAACTATCGCTTTAGTCAAATATATAGCACTTCTACGACAGGTCCAACCATGACAAAGTCCAATTTGAAAAGAAATAGTCAACTCAAAGGATTACCGATCAGGTTGTAAAACTATTAGTCTAATCCGGAGCTGTCCCAGCAAGTGCCCACAGCCCAGTCATAGGAAATAGTCGTAAGATAAAGCGTTACAGATCACGTGACCGGCAAGGAATACCTCGTAGCTTATCTCGGCAAGTAAATGAAGTTTTAACAAACAACGAAGTTGCCAATGACTAAAACATGGGATATTGCGGTCAGCAACATGTCATGTTTCGTGTCTCGTCTGTTAGCAAGCGCAGTGCTTAGTGAAAAAAGATTTAATGGTTTAGCGAAACTTTAGAAAATTGCAATTGCCCATATACAAGAGTACAAATTATATAAAAATGTGGTGGGCTTCTAAACTGCTTTTTAATCAAAATTTGGGCCACAGAGCGAAAAAGTTTGGGAACCACTGGCTTGAACAAATGGAAACCAACTACTGTAGTGATTTGTCATTTAAAGTTCTACATCTACAGCACTTTATCTCCCTGGCACAATTTTCAGTTAACTACTTTTTTTTGAAACTTCGAATATTTCAAAAAAAGGTAGATAACTGAATATTGTACCTTTTTTTTGAAACTTCGAATTTCAGTTATCTACCTTTTTTTTGAAACTTCGAAGTATTGCGGGTAAAAATCAAAACAATATTTACCAATTTTTGGTGATTCTCCTTCTTGATAAAAAAATAATAGGGATTGTCTTCCATTTTTTCCAATGAACGAATCTAGCATTTCAATTTGCTGTAATTAAAAAAAAATGTTTCAAAACGAAACTTTGGTAAGTTAAATCTTTTTACGTCTTTGTCAGTCGCAATCTGGAACTTGGCAAAGTTTGTAACAAAGACGTTGGGAAGACAGTAAAATCCGATATTGCAAAATTGTTTCTTATGAAAGTCTCAAGATTTTCAAGACATTTTTTCGGTTTAAAAAGAAATTATAAAAATTTCAACCCAAGATGAACTCTTTTCAACACACCTTATAGGAAATTTCTGCCGTTTGGACAAAACATAGCGATGAAATAGGTATTTTGTTATTACAAAGTTACAAAATTCCAAGCTTTTTATAAATCCCGCTGTGCTTACCATTACGTTTTGAACTTCTGAACAGTATTATTGCTCTGGTTGGGGCCCAGTCATTTCATTGGTACATGTTTTAAAAGTACTGTGCCTAGTTAGTAATTCACCCAACAGATGTGAATAAACTAGGGGTGGTAACGATTAATTTATTTTCAATAGTTAACTTTTAATAAATTAACAATTAATTAATAGTTATTTTCGATTAAATCAAAGCTTCTGCACTAATATTGATTGACAAATTTATTCTTCATATTGATTGATATATTGATTGACAAATTTATTAATATTGATTGACAGATTAACGACATGCGTAACTGCTCTGCATAATTGCGCTAAATCCAGAGTTGTATTCAATGTTTCGCTGTTCGCTGGATTCTCTTACATTATAATCAAGATGGGCTAAAAATTAAAGTTTAATCCGATTAATAGTTAAACAAAAATTTAACCGTTAAAGTAAATTAACGATTAATCGATTAATTAATCTTTAAATCCCGCAGCCCTAGAATAAACTTAAAACTGCGAGTAGTTTTAAGGCAAGGGTGGGAAAACCGCGACCCGCGACAAACTTTCATACGGCCTGCGGAAGCTTCAAGCTATGCTTTGAAGAACCGAACTTTTTTCCATGAGTCGTCAAATCAATCAATCTACTTTATTGTTTATTGCCACTATAGTAGCAATAGTTGAAACTGCTCAATTTTAAATTTTTGCTACCGCATTGAAAATTTTTGTCAAATTTTGAAACTTTAAATTTTTGTTGAAGTTTTTCGACTGCTTCATTGTATCATCATAGTCTACTACATAGTTGTGCAACTATGTCACGTGATCCCACTTTCACGCTTGGCTGCAGCTGAATGCTTCTGTTGCTCCTCCGGTCTGGTAAAGCAGAATCAAGGTAGAACGCCAGTGGTTTCACTGGGATTTGGAAGGAAGTGAGCTGATCTAGTGCTGCAAACTTACTAAAGTGGATAGCAAACCGATACAAATTCACGAAGAACAGGTTGGGGAAGATATTCAGATAACCGAAGCAGATGTGAATGCAGTATCAAATCATTGAAAACTGGAAAAGCACCTGGTGAGGATGATATCAGACCTGAAATGTTAAAAGCAATGAACATACATGGTGTTCGTTGGCTGACTCGTGTTTGTAAGGTGGCGTGTAGTACTGGGCAAGCACCAAAGCAATGGCAAACTAGTGTGATAATAGCTATCCACAAGAAAGGAGACAAGAGAAAATGCACCAATTATAGGGGCGTATCTCTCATCAGTGTCCCGGGTAAGGTCTATGCCAAATGCCTTGAAAAGAAATGCCGTGAAATAGTCGAGCCTAAACTAACGGATGCTCAGTGTGGCTTTCGTCCTGGCCGAAGCACAATGGATCAGATCTTTGCCTTGCAGCAAATCTTTGAGAAGTCGTGGGAATATGCAAAAGAGATCAATGCATGTTTTGTTGATCTTGAAAAAGCATATGATCGCATTCCTAGAGACAAGCTTTGGGCGGTGCTGTTGCAGTATGGCATTGATGGCCAGTTACTAACTGCCATTAAGTCGCTGTACATGCATTCCGAGATCTGTGTTCGAGTTAACAGTGCAACGACGAAACCTTTCAGAGTAAGTGTGGGACTACGGCAAGGCTGCTCTCTTTCACCTATTCTGTTCCTTATTTATATAGATAGAATAGTTAAGAAAAGTGAGTCTTGTGGCGGAGTAAAGATCGGTGAATGCACTGTACAACGTCTGTTATTTGCAGATGATCTTGTGCTACTCGACTCTACCCAAAATGGTCTCCAGCAAGCTCTTGACAGGTTTTCGGATGCATGCTCTGTTGCCAGAACGAAAATCAGTTCAACAAAAACAGAAACCATGTGCCTGTCCAGACAACCAAAGCAGTGCTCTCTCCAAATTGATGGAGTACCACTAAAACAGTCAGAGAAATTCAAGTACCTCGGCGTCTCATTCACAAGTGACGGCAGACAAAATAGCGAATTGGATATCCGCATCGGAAAAGCAAGTGCAGTAATGCGCCAGCTCCACCGATCTGTGGTACTGAAACGGGAGCTTTGTACCAAGGCAAAGCTATCCATTTTCAGATCGGTCTATGTTCCTATTTTGACTTATGGCCATGAGTGTTGGATCATGAATGAAAAAGTGAGGTCTCGAGTTCAAGCAGCCGAAATGGGATTCTTGCGAAGAATTAGCGGTTTGACCTTGTTGGACAAGGTTAAAAGTGCAGATATTCGTGAATCTCTAAACATCGAATCGCTGCTTCTCCGACTAGAAAGATCGCAACTGCGTTGGTATGGACATGTGACACGAATGTCCCAGGAAAGAACAGCCAAAAACTACTCTGTTCAACACCAATTGGTCGAAGGCCTAGAGGCCGTCCCAGAACTCGATGGCGAGATTACGTAGAAGATCTTAGTTGATCTCGCCTTGGCATCCCAGCAGAGCATCTATCCTTTGTTGCAGAGGATCGAGATGCTTGGAGGCTCCAACTTGAGCTGCTGCCCCCGCGACCCCCCAAGGATAAGCGGGTCCAGAAAATTGATTGATTGATTGATAAACTAACAGCAAGAAACTTAGACATGATTGATTAGGAGCCTGATTGCTCTATAAAAGGTTGAAATGCAGTGATAGACTGAGAGTAATTCTGTAATCAAAGTGCTGAAGTTTGGTTAAAAGTTTTAAAGTCTTCCTTAGGCCTAGACCAGAGGGCACCAGCATCAGTCGCTATAATACCGTAAAGTGAAAACAATGAATTGCATTGGATATTCAAAATTATTTTTTGTGACTGCAGCCTAGCCTATAGTCAGCAAAAATTTGCTGCTTTTGATGAACTCCATGCTAGGAAAAATGTTTTGATTCATAAGCAGGCAGATAAAATGTTATGAGGCAATTTATATTTTGGGGGATATAGAGAGCAGGTAACCATATATATCCCACGAATATATATGGTTTACCTGCAGTATAATCCCACGATATATTACGCTCATACATCCAAACTAAATAAGATCCCTTTGAATTATTATTAACCTAGCACAGTAGTACCTGTAGAGTTACCAATAGAGATGTAATAACGTTAATTCTAAGATTGTTTTTGAAGCTTTTATTTCGAAGAACTTCTGATGCAGACATGCAATAAATCTAAGGCCAAGTCAGTAGCCTACAATCTAATCGCAGCACTTGATCAGGTTGAATTAAAAAACAAGATGCACTTAGGTATAGGATCAAGGCTGGCCATTTATGCTGGGTGATAAAGTATATACATTTTGGGTTTAATGGACAAAAAATAGGAGCTTGTTTAAATTAATCTGCATCTTATAACAGGCGGATATATCACGAGCCCAAAGACAGCTAGGGGCGCTAGTGAGTTATTAGTAGGGGTTAAGGCTGAATTTTCCGAACCCTAACCCCGAACCATGGCTTCATTTAAACCAGCCCCAAAAAATGTTCAGAAGTGTGAATGAACGTGTTGGCCTTTTTAGATTGCATAATTTTCTTAATTTTTGGTTATTGGGTTCATCAAAGTAATTTATTCCAAAAACATTATTATTTTCGGCAGGTATTAAGTTGAGTGTGGCAATTACTGCATCACTTGGAAGTACAATTGTTAATAATGTCATGAACTGAACACTAGCTATGCTGACAGAATTTTGAAATTACACTGGAATGTCGTTCCCCTGGAACTCATCGTAGAATTGACAAGTGGAAGTTGTGGAACAGAATGTAACTACTGCTGCCTACCTTGAAGAAAGCAGTAAATTTGGAGTAAATAGTATGAAAAGACAAGCGACTAGAATTTTGGATGGAGTTGCAGCTGTGTATGATTTATGCAACTTTGGAAAAAAAACAAGTCACGGTAGTGCCAATGAATACGTAATAGTCCAAAATAAAAACAGCTGATGAAATTTGCGCTTCAAATATGAAAACTTCACAAAATATTTTCGAAAATCTTCATACTAAATTCCCAAAATTTTTTTACATACCTATTGCTGATAAGTATACATGAACCTAGAAAAGATTCACCTGAGCAACCCAGCAGAATAACTCAACTTGAAAGCAAAACTCTTGAATACCTTGGTGGTTATGTGACTATGCCTTGCACTAAGCTGAAAAAAATATGCTGGCCCAGATCAACATAGAGTAATGGGAGGCTTTAACCAAGAGGTGACGTGAGGACAGTTAATATCGTACATGCGGAAGAAAACTAAGACTCGTTGTTGCTTTTGCTCTGAATTTATGTGGTTGCTCTATCTAGTATATTTGTGTACTGGTACCAACAGAAAAAGCTATGGAAGGCTAAACTCATAAATTATATCAGCGCAATCACTTTCTTCTGTTCGCATTATTACCATGCTTCAAATCTTTAAAAGTTGGTGAATGCTCCGAAATCTGAATTGATGTTAAACTGATCTAGTGTTGGACGATTCGTGTAATTTCTGGCAGGGGATATTCAATATCATTAAGCGCTTTATTTTCCTCTGCCAGAAATGGTTGAGTTAAATAGATTGAAGAATGTTCTCTTCCTGACATGGAAGATGAAAATTTGTTTTGTGGCTTAAAATGGGTATATGGGTGGACACGATTAAGTATATAAACGACTTGAATGTGCAAATTCAAGGGTCATATTTTTGGTTGCCCTTTCTTGAATAACGTGTCGCTGTCGCACAGGTTCAATAGACGGTTTGCATTTATTCTTCGATTATTCTGTGAACTGTATGTTACATAATTTTTATTTCTATTATTTTTCTATGGAATTTTTTAAGAATGCTATGCCACGGCATAGTCTTCTTAAGCTGGCTTTGGTAATAAATTGAGTTTTTAGTTTATTTTTTGTTAGTTGTTTTTTCAGTTCATGAACAATTTCTAATGTTTTTCTTAAATTTTGTGTCGCAAATTTTCTGTTAATTGGATACTTTGCTTTTTTTAACATGCTTTTATTTTTATACAATCAAAAGATTTTGGTCAAAACTTTGATATGGTAAAGTTTATGTCAAGATTGCTTTATTTTAGCTTAATTAGTGGTACTCTGAGGTTAGCATAACTGATTCTAATGGCGCGTTTTGCTCTCAAATTACGATACCAAAAAAATTTCACAAATCAAATCAAATCTTCATTATACCCGCGGTATCACGCCGAAGCGTGTAACGGGGCCCATCTTCGCGGCTTAGCGCCTAGGCTACACACCTCTGCCGTTTTCAGGAAGAACACAACGTGGCCAAATTTTTTTTTTTTTTTTATTGCATAAATTTGATGTTTAGCCTCTATTCTTCATTATGCGAGAAAATCAAATTTCTATCGCAAGTAGTTTTCGAGATATTAGTGAAATGAAATGGAAAAACACAACGTCGTGTTTTTTATTCCCAATTTTTCAGGAACAACACAACGTGCTAGGCGTATAATTGCAGTTATTGCATGACATTGGCAAAACAATGTCAGGAAAAACTTGGGCATGCGTAATAATCCAGTAATCGCACTAATTGCGTAACATTGGCAAAACAATCAAACACAAAATATTAATTTACTCAAAACTACAAAATAGCTCACGTTGTGTTCTTACTGAAAACGGCAGAGCTCCGAAGAAACGTCACAATGGTGGCGAGCCGTTGGCGACACTGCGCTGATTTGACCGGCCCGGGAATTGAACTCTAGACCTCCCGAACCGATAGCGTGTGCGCTACTCAACTACACTAACGGCCGGTATAAAGTTTCACAATATGACTGATAAAAATTTGTAGCCCGCTTGCACAGCTAGTTCTATTCAAGCGGCCCAAGACAGCAAATAGGCTCGTCGCCTCTGGGATCAAGCGTCTGCTTTTGGAGCTGTGGAACGTGGTTCGATTCCGAATCGGGTTAAAACCAAAGACTCAAAAACTTGGTATTCACACATTTTTGCTTGACGCTTTGGAGACAAGCTGTTAATTTAATTTGTTGTACCCTTTCTAAAATCACTTTCTAACGGGATTCTCCCACCTACATGTGCGTAGTAGCAGATGGCCGGTAACTCCTAAGCAAGCTCGTTATAGGCAGTAAGTGCATTAGTCGCTTTCTCGCGACAGGTTAAAAAGGCTGCGCAATAAATCAAATTTGATGCCTTACTGCAGATCTCGAAGAAAATCCCGCTTGCTCGTGAGCGGTGACTCGCTTCGGGAGGAACTTTTTGCTATTTTGAGTTGAGTGGCTTTAGTCGATCGTATTTACACACAGAGATGGGCATTTATCGAGATGATTTATCGACGATAATTTATTATAATTTACGCTCAAAATAGCTTTGATTTATCGATTACCGATATCGCTTTTGTGATATATCTTGTTATCGCCGATAAATCATCGCGATAAACGATTTTTTAGATGTGATCAAACTTAGTGAGTTGGCGCTATGGAAAAAATACACGGTGTCTTGCTGCAATTTAAAAAAATCTTGATATGTTTTGCTTAGTGCCACGGCAGAGTCCAAAAACTGCGCTCTTTTGAAAACTCTAGAAAAACGTATTTGCAATAATTTACATAACAAAACTTCGACCAACACATTGAAAATTTACCGCAACATTTATCGAAAAAAATTATCAGCGATAATTTATCAATTACCGGTACCCAAATTGCTTTAAGAAATTAAGATTTATTGGTATCGCCCAGGGCTTTTTTGAAATTATCGATTTGTCGTTATCGCTTTAGAACAAAAAGATTAATCGTGCCCATCACTGTTTATAAACTATCGTCACATTCCAATTTCGCCGCGGAGGCTGCGACGCTAGATAGCTAAGTTTTTTATTTTATTTTTGCATGCAAGACCTCTCACCGGTAGTCGCATTGCCCCTGCATAGATCACCGCAGCTGCAAACAACAACATCTAACGCAGCTTCTGTAACAAGCTGCTCGATCAGCTACAGCACCAGAGCAGCACTGTTCTACAGTGCAGTGTTGGATATGAAAATCAGAATATTACTGACAAGTTTAAAACTTTGTACCTACCAGTTAGGCTTAGATTTACGCTAGACAACGTCTAGCTTATTAATTTGCATCAATTGTGTGGAGTATGAAACAACTAAACTTTGTTATGGCTTCCCAAAAGTAAAAACATATTCTTTTTACTTGGTATATTTCTCAATTATTGAACTTCTAACAGCTGTAGCTGCTAAACTACTGTTCCAATTCAAAAGTGACCTAGAGTTTAAATGCGTGTCCTACCTAGGTCTACAACTTGGTCCCACTAACTTTTCCCGACAATCCCCCACTTTCTAGAGAAAAATTTATTTGTCCCAAAAAAATTCTTTTTTATGGCTTCCCATAAAGGGAAGATATATTGTTATGGCTTCCCGAAAAAGGAAGCCATATTGTTTTTGCTTGGCCATTTCTGCACTTTATGACACTTCCAGCAGCTGTAGCTGCTAAACTACTGTTCCAATTCAAAAGTGACCTAGAGTTCAAATGTGTGTCCCACCTAGGTCTACACCTAGGTCACACTAACTTTCCCCGACAGCCCCCACTTTCTAGAAAAAAAATATTTTGTTCACGAAAAAATCGTTTTTATGGCTTCCCGAAAAGGGAAGCCATATTGTTTTTACTTGGCCATTTGTGCACTTTTTGACACTTCCAGCAGCTGTAGCTGCTAAACTACTGTTCCAATTCAAAAGTGACCTAGAGTTCAAATGTGTGTCCCACCTAGGTCTACACCTTGGTCGCCCTAACTTTCCCCGACAGCCCCCCCTTTCTAGAAAAAAAATATTTTGTTTCCGAAAAAAAATTTTTTTTTTTTCAACACCAAATTTTGTGCAGCCTAAAGCTTTTGAACCGCTGATGCTAGAGACTTAAAATTTTCAGGGATGGTAGATCTTACTGGGAACTTGTGCCTAACAACTTTTGAGGGGTGGCGGTTGTCAGGTTAAAGGTCAAAAAAACAAATTTACCAAAACCTAATAACTTTTGAATGACATTAGGTAGGACCTTCAAATTTTCACAGTATATGCATATCAATGTGGGGAACAAAACTATGCACAACAATGACCTGTTTGTGACGTCACTTAGGGTCAAAGGTCAAATCAACGAATCTTAACAGATTTTTGTGCAGCCTAAGGCTTTTGAACCGCTGATGCTAGAGACTTGAAATTCTCAGGGATGATAGACCTCCATGTGAACTTGTGCCTAACAGCTTTTGGGGGGTGGCGGTCAACAGGTTAAAGGTCAAACGTCAATCAAATAAAATCATCAAAATTCTGATCAAACGCTAATAACTTGTGAATGGCAACTGGTAGGACCTTCAAGTTTACGGAGCAGATGCATCTCAACGAGAGTACAAAAGCACCAACAGTGATTAGTTTTGCGTGACGTCACTTGGGGTCAAAAGTCAAATACGCAAATATGTCGTTTGGCGTATAACTATTGATTCAAAACACATAGGAACTTGAAATTAATAGGGTTGGTGTGTCTTGATATGTCCTTGCACTGTACCAACTATAAACGTTCTACATCACGTGACTCGGGGTCAAAGGTCAAAACAACCGAAAAGTGTTGCCAATCTTGCGCAGCCTAAGGTTTTTGAACCGCTGATGATAGAGACTTGAAATGTTCAGAAATGGTAGATCTTATTGGGAACTTGTGCCTAACAACTTTTGGGGGGTGGCGGTCGTCAGGTTAAAGGTCAAAGGTCAAAAAAACAGATTTACCAAAACCTAATAACTTGTGAGTGACTACAGGTAGGACTTTTACATTTTCACAGTATATGCATATCAATGTGGGGAACAAAAATATGCACAACAATGACCTGCTTGTGACGTCACTTAGGGTCAAAGGTCAAATCAACGAATCTTAACAGATTTTTGTGCAGCCTAAGGCTTTTGAACCGCTGATGCTAGAGACTTGAAATTCCCAGGGATGATAGACCTCCAAGTAAACTTGTGCCTAACAACTTTTGGGGGGTGGCGGTCAACAGGTTAAAGGTCAAACGTCAATCAATTAAAGTGACAAAAAGTTTGACCAAACGCTAATAACTTCTGAATGGCAGCTGGTAAGACCTTCAAATTTATGGAGCAGATGCATCTCAACCAGGGTACAAAAGCACCAGCAATGATTAGTTTTGCGTGACGTCACTTGGGGTCAAAGGTCAAATAAGCAAATATGTCGTTTGGCCAATAACTATTGATTGAAACTACATAAGAACTTGAAATTGATAGGATTGGTGTGTCTTGATATGTCCTTGCAGTGTACCAACCATGAACGCTCTATGTCACGTGACTCGGGATTAAAGGTCAAAAAACCGATAAATGTTGCCAATCTTGCGCAGTCTAGGGCATTTGAACCGCTGATGCTAGAGGCTTGAAATGTTCAGGGATGATAGATCTCGACGTAAACTTGTGTCTCACAAAGTTTAAGGGGTGGCAGTCAAGTGGTTTGGGGTCAAAAGTCAATAATAGGAAAATGTTCACAAGCTCATAACTGTTAAATGACAACAGCTAGGACCTTCAAATTATCGGAGGATATTAATCTCAATCTGGGTAACAAAAATATCAATATAATGAAGGGTTACTCCAGAGCGCCTGACTTGGAGTCAAACGTGAAAAACGTGAAATTTCAGGAAACCTCATGAAAGTCAAGCAAATTTATGTAATTCGTTAGAGGGCAGTAGGGAAACATGTTTTTCAGCTATTTTCCTTTAAAACTTTTTCATTCGTGAGTGAGCTGTATGAGTTTGTGTTTAAACTGACGTTTTAAGCAGCAATAAGGAGCACATGGGAATTGGCCAAGTGGTTGGTACATTGGACTCATGACTTAGCTTTGCGGATTCCTCGCATTGAAACTGTCTTCGCATTGCGGCGAAGAGTTTGTTAAAGTAATAGCTAGCATAGTCCGCTATCACATCATCAGGCTTGTGGTTTTGCGAAATTGGTTGTAATTAGGACTTGTTTGCTTTATTTCATTCACGCCTTGTGCAATTGGGTTACTGGACAAATTTAAAACGGTTTGGCTGTACCTTGATCAGTGTCAAAGTTTTTGTTGAAGCAGTCACAGCACTTTTACTTAATGCGAGCAATGTTGGTCTATCAGTCGTTTTACTTTTTAAGTTGCTAAAAAGTTGCCATTTATAAGTAAGTACTAAGTTGTAACTTCTAAGTTTCAACTTATCAACAAGTGTGACTTCAATTGATTTATCTGCAATACCATAAGCGAAGTTTTACGCGAAATAATGCAGCCTTTAATTTTTGCGCAGATTGTTAAGCACTGTAATCGCTGCTTTAAAAATGAGTTTTATGCCGCGATTTCTTGGCCCTTAGAAACGAACACAAGCTCGATGATTTAATTTCGTTTTGTGTGAATGCAGTCGTCCTTGCAGCTGCACAAATCCTTCAAGAATCATGGCGTTTACTGTTTGAATTTACTGCAAGATTTGACAGCTTGTTTGAAATGTGAGAGAAACAAAATGATTTTGCTGCAGACTTGTGCAGCATTGTGCCGGCCGATTAGCTCAGTTGCTAAGCCCACCCTATCGGTGCGGGAGGTGTGAGGTTCAATTGCCTGGTCGGTCAAATCGTCACAGTGTCGCCAACGGCTCGCCACCGTTGCGTTGCGACGTTTGTTCGGAGCTTTGTAGCCCAAGCGCTGCGCCGCGTAGGTGGGCTCCGCCACTCGTTACACTCATGGGCGTAATATCGCGAGTATAATGAAGTTTTGAGTTTTTGTGCAGCATCATCACTGTACACGTGAAGAAATTTAAGGATAATAGTTTTATTGAGATTTCGATCACTGTATTACAGAAATGTAAAAAGTCGTTACAATATTATTAAGTTTCTGGAGCACAGGCTGCAGGAAATTAAACTTACTTCATGTGTGATAATGCCCACCTATACTTTGCACGGATTTGTTGTTTTTTTAAGTTGTAAAAGCGAAGTCACTCTGCTGTTCCCTTAGACGTTTGGGTCCCTAGTAAGCTTGATCGGGAAGCCATAAGCGGGTGCTTGCAGCTGCCATCTAGTTTTATCTTACTTTAGTAAATTTAAAATGCTTGTTTTTTTCTTTTTTTTTTTTAACACCAAATTTTGTGCAGCCTAAAGCTTTTGAACCGCTGATGATAGATACTTGAAATTTTCAGGGATGGTAGATTTTATTGGAAACTTGTGCCTAACAACTTTTGGGGGGTGGCGGTTGTCAGGTTAAAGGTCAAAAAAACAAATTTACCAAAACCTAATAACTTTTGAATGACATTAGGTAGGACCTTCAAATTTTCACAGTACATGCATATCAATGTGGGGAACACAAATATGCAAATCAATGACCTGTTTGTGACACTACTTAGGGTCAAAGGTCAAATGAACGAATCTTAACAGATTTTTGTGCAGCCTAAAGCTTTTGAACCGCTGATGCTAGAGACTTGAAATTCTCAGGGATGATAGACCTCAGTGTGAACTTGTGTCTAACAACTTTTGGGGGGTGGCGGTCAACAGATTAAAGGTCAAACGTCAATCAAATAAAATGATAAAAAATTTGATCAAACGCTAGTAACTTGTGAATGGCAACTGGTAGGACCTTCAAATTTATGGAGGAGATACATCTCAACGAGAGTACAAAAGGACCCACAGTGATTAGTTTTGCGTGACGTCACTTGGGGTCAAAGATCAAATAAGCAAATATGTTGTTTGGCCAATAACTAATGCTTGAAAACACATAAGAACTTGAAATTAATAGAGTTGGTGTGTCTTGGTATGCTCTTGCAGTGTACCAACTATAAACGCTCTATGTCACGTGACTCGGGGTGAAAGGTCAAAAAACTGATAAGTGTTGCCAATATGGCGCAGTCTAAGGTTTTTGAACCGCTGATGCTAGAGGCTTGAAGTGTTCAGGGATAATAGACCTTGACGTAAACTTGTGTCTCACAACTTTCGGGGGGTGGCAGTCAAGTGGTTTCGAGTCAAAGGTCAATAATTGGAAAATATTCACAAGTTCATAACTGTTAAATGGCAACAGCTAGGCCTTCAAATTTCAAATCTCAATCTGGGTAACAAAAATATCAATATAATGAAGCGTTACTCCAGAGCACCTGACTTGGAGTCAAACGTGAAAAACGTGAAATTTCAGGAAACCTCATGAAAGTCAAGCAATTTTTTTTAATCCGTTAGAGGGCAGTAGGGAAACATGTTTTTCAGCTATTTTAGCTTCAAACTTTTTCATTCGTGAGTGAGCAGTATGAGTTTGTGTTTAAACTGACGTTTTAAGCAGCAATAAGGAGCACATGGGAATTGGCCAAGTGGTTGGTGCATTGGACTCATGACTTAGCTTTGCGGATTCCTCGCATTGAAACTGTCTTCGCATTGCGGCGAAGAGTTTGTTAAAGTGATAGTTAGCATAGTCCGCTATCAAATCATCAGGCTTGTGGTTTTGCGAAGTTGGTTGTAATTAGCACTTGTTTGCTTTATTTCATTCACGCCTTGTGCAATTGGGTAACTGGACAAATTTAAAACGGTTTGGCTGTGCCTTGATCAGTGTAAAAGTCTTCGTTGAAGTAGTCACAGCACTTTTACTTAATGCGAGTAATGTTGGTTTATCAGTCGTTTTACTTTTTAAGTTGCTAAAAAGTTGCTATTCATAAGTAAGTACTAAGTTGTAACTTCTAAGTTTCAACTTATCAACAAGTGTGACTTCAATTGATTTATCTGCAATACCTTGGGCGAAGTCTTATGCGAAATATTGCAGCCTTTAATTTTTGCGCAGGTTGTTAAGCACTGTAATCGCTGCTTTAAAAGTGAGTTTTATGCCGCGATTTCTTGCCCTTAGAATCGAACACAAGCTCGATGATTTAGTTTCGTTTTGTGTGAATGCAGTCGTCCTTGCAGCTGCACAAATCCTTCAAGAATCATGGCGTTTTTTGTTTGAATTTACTGCAAGATTTGACAGCTTGTTGGAAATGTCAGAGAAACAAAATGATATTGCTGCAGACTTGTGTAGCATTGTGCCGGCCGATTAGCTCAGTTGCTAAGCCCACCCTATCGGTGCAGGAGGTGTTAGGTTCGATTGCCGGGTCGGCCAAATCGTCACAGTGTCGCCAACGGCTCGCCACCGTTGCGTTGCGACGTTTGTTCGGAGCTGTGTGGCCCAAGCGCTGCGCCGCGTAGGTGGGCTCCGCCACTTGTTACACGCTTGGGCGTAATATGGCGAGTATAATGAAGTTTTGAGTTTTTGTGTAGCATTATCACTGTACACGTGAAGAAATTTAAGGATAATAGTTTTATTGAGATTTCGATCACTGTATTACAGAAATGTAAAAAGTCGTTACAATATTATTAAGTTTCTGGAGCACAGGCTGCAGGAAATTAAACTTACTTCATGTGTGATAATGCCCATCTATACTTTGCACGGATTTGTTGTTTTTTTAAGTTGTAAAAGCGAAGTCACTCTGCTGTTCCCTTAGACGTTTGGATCCCTAGTAAGCTTGATCGGGAAGCCATAAGCGGGTGCTTGCAGCTGCCATCTAGTTTTTACTTGGCCATTTCTGCACTTTTTGACACTTTTAACAACTGTAGCTGCTAAACTACTGTTCCAATTCAAAAGTGACCTAGAGTTCAAATGTGTGTCCCACCTAAGTGTACACCTTGGTCGCCCTAACTTTCCCCGACAGCACCCCACTTTCTAGAAAAAAAATATTTTGTTTCCGAAAAAATTTTTTTTTTCAACACCAATTTTGTGCAGCCTAAAGCTTTTAAACCGCTGATGCTAGAGACTTAAAATTTTCAGAATGGTACATCTCAATGTGAACTTGTGCCTAACAACTTTTGGGGGGTGACGGTCAACAGGTTAAAAGTCAGAGGTCAAAAAACCAAATTCATCAAAACCTAATAACTTTTGAATGACATTAGGTAGGACCTTCAAATTTCCACAGTACATGCATATCAATGTGGGGAACACAAATATGCACAACAATTATCTGTTTGTGACGTCACTTAGGGTCAAAGGTCAAATCAACGAATCTCAACAGTGTTTTGTGCAGCGTAAGGCTTTTGAGCCGCTGATGCTAGAGACTTGAAAGTTTTAGGGATGATAGACCTCAGTGTGAACTTGTGTCTAACAACTTTTGGGGGGTGGCGGTCAACAGGTTAAAGGTCAAACGTCAATCAAATAAATTGAAATGAAAATCGACCAAACATTAATAACTTGTGAATGGCAACTGGTAGGGCCTTCAAATTTATGGAGGAGATGCATCTCAATGAAAATATATAAGGACAAACAATGATTGGTTTTGTGTGACGTCACTTGGGGTCAAAGATCAAATATGCAAATATGTTGTTTGGCTTATAACTATTGATTAAAAGCACATAAGAACCTGAAATTGATAGGATTTGTGTGTCCTGGCATGTACTTGCATTGTACCCACTATAAACGCTCTATGTAACATGACTCGGGGTCAAAGGTCAAAAAACTGATAAATGTTGCCAATATTACACAGTCTGAGGTTTTTGAACTGCTGATGCTAGAGGCTTGAAATGTTCAGGGATGATAGACCTCGACGTAAACTTGTGTGTAACAAGTTTTGGGGGTGGCGGTCAAGTGGTTTGGGGTCAAAGGTCAATAATTGGAAAATATTCACAAGCTCATAACTGTTAAATGGCAACAGCTTGGACCTTCAAATTATCGGAGGATATTAACCTCAATGTGGGTAACAAAAATATCAATATAATGAAGCGTTACCGCAGATTACCTGACTTGGAGTCAAAAGCAAAAATTTCAGGAAACCTAATAAAATTCAAGCAATTCTTTTTAATCCGTTAGAGGGCAGTAGGGAAACATGTTTTTCAGCTATATGGGCTTGAAACTTTTTCATTCGTGAGTGAGCCGTATGAGTTTGTGTTTAAACTGACATTTTAAGCAGCAATAAGGGGCACATGGGAGTTGGTCAAGTGGTTGGTGCAATGGACTCATGACTTAGCTTTGCAGATTCCTCGCATTGAAACTGTGTTTGCATTGCGGCGAAGAGTTTGTTAAATTAGTTGCTCGCATAGTCTGCTCTCAGATCATCAGGCTTGTGGTTTTGCGAAGTTGGTTGTAATCAGCACTTGTTTGCTTTGTTTCATTCACGCCTTATGTGATTGGGTAACTGGACAAAATTAAAACTGTTTGGCTGCAACTTGATGAGCGTCAAAGTTTTCATTGAAGTAGTCACAGAGCTTTGATTTAATGCGAGCAATGTTAGTTTATCAGTCGTTTTACTTTTTAAGTTGCTAGAAAGTTGCCATTAATAAGTATGTATTGAGTTCAATAAGTATCTATTTTGCTAAACCATTTCGATCACTGTATTACAGAAATGTAAGAAGTCGTTACAATATTATTAAGTTTATGGAACACAGGTTATGGGAATTTAAACTTACTTTATGTGTGCTAATGCCCACCTATACTTTGCTACAATTTTAGTATTTTTTTTTTAAGTTGAAAAAGCGAAGTCACTCTACTGTTTCCTTAGACGTTTGGGTCTCTAGTTTTTCTTTTTTTTTTTTTTTCAACACCAGATTTTGTGCAGCCTAAAGCTTTTGAACCGCTGATGATAGAGACTTGAAATTTTCAGAGATAATAGATCTCAATGTGAACTTGTGCCTAACAACTTTTGGGGGGTGGCGATCAACAGGTTAAAGGTCAGAGGTCAAAAAAACAAATTTACCAAAACCTAATAACTTTTGAATGACATTAGGTAGGACCTTCAAATTTCCACAGTATATGCATATCAATGTGGGGAACAAAACTATGCACAACAATTATGTATTTGTGACGTCACTTAGGGTCATTGCTAAACCATTTCGATCATTGTATTACAGAAATGTAAGAAGTTGTTACAATGTTATCAAGTTTATGGAACATAGGTTGCGGGAAATTAAACTTACTTTATGTGTGCTAATGCCCACCTATACTTTGCTACGATTTTAGTATTTTTTTTTAAGTTGAAAAACCGAAGTCACTCTGCTGTTCCCTTAGACGTTTGGGTCCCTAGAAAGCTTGATCGGAAAGCCATAAGCGGGTGCTTGCAACTGCCATCTAGTTTTTACTTGGACCTTTCTGCCCTTTTTGACACTTTTAACAGCTGTAGCTGCTAAACTACTGTCCCAATTCAAAAGTGACCTAGAGTTCAAATGTGTGTTCAACCTAGGTCTACACCTTGGTAACACTAACTTTACCCGACAGCCCCCCAGTTTCTAGAAAAAATTCATTTGTTTCACAGAAATTCTTTTTTATGGCTTCCCGTGAAGGGAAGCCTTATTGCTTTTACATGGCCAGTTCAGCACTTTTTGACACTTCTAACAGCTGTAACTGCTAAACTACTGTTCCAATTCAAAAGTGACATAGAATTCAAATGAGTGTCCTACCTAGGTCTACACCTTGAGCACCTTAACTTTACCCGCCAAACTCCTAGTTTTTAGAAAAAAAAATTTTTTGTCTCACAAAAATTCTTTTGTCTCACAAAAATTCTCACAAAAATTCACAAAAAAAAGAAATTTTTGTCTCACAAAAATTCTTTTTTTTTTTTCAACACCAATTTTGTGCAGCCTAAGGCTTTTGAACCGCTGATGCTAGAGACTTGAACTTTTCAGGGATGGTAGATCTCAATCGGAACTTGTGTCTAACAACTTTTCGGGGGTGGCGGTCGACAGGTTAAAGGTCACAAAAAACAAACTTTATCAAAATCTAATAACTTGTGAATGGCAATAGGTAGGACCTTCAAATTTTCAGTGTGTATGCATATCAATGTGGGGAACAAAATTATGCACAACAGTTACCTTTTTGTGATGTCACTCAGGGTCAAAAATCAAATGAACACATCTCAACAGTGTTTTGTGCAACCCAAGACTTTTAAACCGCTGATGCTAGAGACTTGAAATTTTCAGGGATGATAGACCTCAGTGTGAACTTGTGTCTAACAACTTTTGGGGGGTGGCGGTTAACAGGTTAAAGGTCAAAGGGTGATTACCGAATTTGAATAGAAATCTTTGCAAAGGCAAATAACTTTTGAATGGAAACAGATAGGACCTTCAAATTTACCAGTAAATACATCTCAATGAGGGTAAAAATGTATTTACAGTGAATATCTGCATGTGACGTCACTTGGGGTCAAAGGTGAAATAAGCAAATATGTTGTTTGAATTATAGCTATTAATTCAAAACAGACAGGAACTTGAAATTTACTGGATTGCTGTGTCTTGCCACGTACTTGCATTGTACGAACTATAAACGCTTTATGTCACGTGACTCAGGGTCAAAGGTCAAAAAACTGATAAAATTTGCCAATATTGTGCAGTCTAAGGCTTTTGAATCGCTGATACTAGAAACTTGAACTTTTTAGGGATGGTAGATCTCAATGGGAGCTTGTGTCTAACAGTTTCTGGGGGTGGCGGTCAACAGATTAAAGGTCAAAGGTCAAAAAACGAACTTTATCAAAATGTAATAACTTTTGAATGGCAATCGATACGACCTTCAAATTTTCAGAGTACATGCATATCAATGTGGGGAGCACAAATATGCACAATAATTATCTTTTTGTGACATCTCTTAGGTTTAAAGGTCCCATGAGCAAATCCCAACAGATTTTTGTGCAACCTAAGGCTTTTGAACCGCTGATGCTAGAGAGTTGAAATTTTCAGGGATGATAGACCTCAGTGTGAACTTGTGTCTCACAACTTTTGGAGGGAAGTGGTCAACACGTTAAAGGTCAAAGGTTAATTATCGAAATTGAACAAAAATCTTCGCAAACGCCAATAACTTTTGAATGGAAACAGGTAGGACCTTCAAAATTATCAAGTATATGCATCTCGATGAGGGTAAAAATATATTCGCAGAGAATATCTGCATGTGACGTCACTTGGGGTCAAAGGTCAAATAAGCAAATATGTTGTTTGGGTTATAACAGATAGGAACTTGAAATTTACAGGATTGGTGTGTTGTATCAGGTATTTGCATTGTATTACCTACAAACGCTCTATGTTAGGTGACTCGAGATCAATTGTCCAAAAACTAATAAATGTTGCCAAAATTGTGCAGTTTAGGGCTTTTGAACCGCTGATGCTAGAGACTTGAAATTTTAAGGGGTGGTAGATCTCAATGGGAGCTTGTGTTTCAGAACTTTTGGGGGGTGGCGGTCAGCAGGTTAATGGTCAAAGGTCAAAAAACTTTATCAAATGCCAATAACTTTTAAATGGCAGTAGGTAGGACCTTCAAATTATCGGAGGATATTAACCTCAATGTGGGTAACAAAAAGATCAATATTACCTGACTTGGAGTCAAAAGTAAAAAACGTGAAAATTCAGGAAACCTCATAGAATTCAAGTAAATTTTCTTATCCGTTAGAGGGCAGTAGGGAAGCATGCTTTTCAGCTAGTTTAGCTTCAAACTTTTTCATTCGTGAGTGGGCGGTATGAGTTTGTGTTTAAACTGAAAATTTAAGCAATAAAGGGCACATGGAGTTGTCCAAGTGGTTGGTGCATTGGACTTATGACCTAGCTTCGCGGATTCAATGCTCACCAAGGACAATATACAGGTATATCATACATCGAATGATGGCAGGTAACGTCGTTCCTTTTCAGTTGTTGCAGCGATAGAATGCAGACGCGTTTCTGACTTGACTGCAAAAGCTCGTTTTTCCAAAGTGCTAGCCAAAATTTAAAAGGCTCGCAACTAAGTCAGTCTTTCTAGAAGGGAAGTTGAACCGACAAATTGTCTTGGTATTGTGACAATTGAACAACTGTAAAGAAATAAGCAATATTTGATTGATTGATTGATTGATTTCTTCATCTTTATCCTCCTATCACGAGAAAGCGACGGAGGCGCTATGCGTAGGACGAATCCAGACTCGCTTCGGAGTTGCCTTTTCCAAGTTTTCCGGTTGAATTTTCTTCCGACTTTTTTAATTTGCTGCTTGCCAGATTCCACCAAGCAGAGATAATCATCGTAAAGCATCTTATCCAAGGACGCAACAAGGAGGCTGGGTTGGGAGTTGAACCATTAACCTTGCGATCATGGCCGTCGTAAAAACGACGCCACGTTGCCGACATTTAAGAAACTTTACTGCAGTATCATATCAAACACACCAGATTCAATTTTTCCTTCTAGATGGAAGAAATTAGCGCTAAAGTTGAGTTAATCCTGGAATCTATCAAAACATTTGATAATTGCATTAACCAGCTCGAAACTTTTACAAAATTGATGAACAGCAGACTAGTTGAAATCGAAAAAAACTTAGGTATACGGTGTAATCAGATTGAAAGGAAGCTTAATGCTAAAGTTGACTTAGAAATCTTCTCTCAATTTTTAGAACTTCAATCAATGAATTGAACTTGAATCTGATTCACCAAGATCGAAGGCCAAATCAAACGTAATCAGAAAAATCTGATTACGAGTGGGATTCGAACCCACGCCCGCACCGACTAGTGACGTGTCACCAGCTCAATGGTTGTGGCGAGTCTTAACCGGAGACACGGTCTTAACCACTCGGCCATCGAAATGTGACGCCGGAGCAGCCGAATTTCTCGTACAGTATATATGTTAAGATTAATTCATCATCCCACTATAGGAAGCCAGCCCATTATGAAGTTATTATGACTGTGACAACTGGTAATTATTCCATATTAATGAAGGTTAAGCAATGAAGGCTTGTATACCGAAGTCTATCCGGTCTAGCTATTATAGGCTAAGAGAGGGATTCAAGCTTATAAATCAATACTTAGAACTTCAATCAATGAATTGAACTTGAATCTGACTCACCAAGATCTAAGGCCAAATCAAACGTAATCAGAAAAATCTGATTACGAGTGGGATTTGAACCTACGCCCGCACCGACTAGAGACGTATCACCAGCCCAATGACGGCTGCTTCGGCTGCTCCGGCGTCAGATTACGATGGCCCGAGTGGTTAAGGCCGTGTCTCCGGTTAAGACTCGCCGCAACCATTGGGCTGGTGATACGTCACTAGTCGGTACGGGCGTGGGTGATTTGGCCTTCGATCTTGGTGAGTCAGATTCAAGTTCAATTCATTGATTGAAGTTCTAAGTATTGATTTATAAGCTTGAATCACTCTCTTAGCCTATAATAGGTAGACTGGATAGACTTCGGTATACAAGCCTTCATTGCTTAACTTTCTTCTCTCAATTGCAAGAAAAAGTCGATAAACTTGAAAAATTGATAAAGACGTACGAAGAAGCTGCATTGCGTAAAAATCTCTTTAAGAAAATCTACAGTAAGCGATTCAATTTGATTATTCATGGTATTGAAGAAGAAAAAAACGTCGCATGGGAAGGAAGAGAAAAAACAGAAAGATTGCTCAATGAATTCTTTACAGAAGGTCTGCAAGTCAACCCCCATGAAATTGGTATTGCCGATTTTCACAGGCTTCCCCAACATCCAATTTACAGAGACCAGAAAAAAGTTGATCGCCCAATCATTATTCAATTAACAACTAGTACGGACAAGCACAAAATCATGTCATCACTAAAACATCTCAAAAGCTACAATTCCAATCGTAAAACGAAGAGTCTAATGGCGAGGCCTGTGTACATTACGGAACATCTGCCAAAACAATTCTTAGAACAAAAGAAATCACTCATCCCATGTTTTAAAGAAGCCCGTGCACAAAAGAAGAAAACCTCATGGGGCATTAACAACGGGGAATACTGCTTGTATATTAAAGGTAAAAAAATTTGTCCTCAGTAATTATGTAAAAATTTACCGTGAGCTACGCAATGGGTGATTAAATCTGTGTTGTCGATTACTAAAAAGAAATGTCACCATAATTATTTTGTTTACTCTTGAGCTGCAGTGTGCTTGTAAATGTACTTAGAATCTGTGTTGTATACCAACATATAATAAGGAATCTTATTAAGTCATTGCTTACTGATAGTACCATCCATATATTACTCGTAAGACAAATTGCCTTAGTAGGCCTACTGCTTAATTAGTTAGCTTGCTACGTCTGCATTGTACATTTACTTTTAACTTATTTTTGCTTGCCGAAACTCCATTTATTATTATTATTATTTTTTTAATATAGCACGTGTAAAACGAGTTTGCGTCACAACGTTACTGCAACTGTTTTTTCTTGTTTTGCTTATGGCTTTGAACGATGTTTCTTGTTCGAGTCAAGCAGTCACTCTACAATCAACTGATGATCTAACAGATGATTTTATGCGACAAAATTTCTGATGCCCTCGCAAGTAATTTCTAAAACTGTCAATACTACGATTTCAATCTGAACCAAATGAGTTGGTTTAATGATAACAACGTGATACTTCTGCATGTAAACATAAGGTCACTTCAAAAAAGTTTTGATTCTCTGCGCGAATTTATCGAATCCCTCAACTATAAGCCGGATATTATATGCATAACTGAAGCACGAATTAAACACCAACCATTAACCAATCTAAACCTAACCAATTACCACTTTACTAACGTTAGTCCCTCTACCAATGCTGGAGAAGTAGCTGCATATATATCGGATAATTTTCAACTCAATCTCTCAGCTGAGCAATCTGTATTAGCAGGTGCGGAATGCCTGTGGATAACTATTAATCGCACTAAATCGTCGTCGACCTTCAAACAGATAATAATTAGAATAATATATCGCCACCCTAATGCCGATGAATTTGAATTTTTATCCAATCTGGAGAATTGTCTAACTAAACTTTCTTCAGATAAAAAAGATTTCTTTATTCTAGGCGATATTAACATTAATATTTTTCCAACTGGAAGAACTTCTTTAGCAACAGATTACGTTAATTTAGTTCACAGCTTTGGCGGTATTTTTCTTGTAACTGAACCTACTAGAGTGACTGATAAAACATCTTCCCTAATTGACCACATCATTACTAATGTTACCCAACATAAACTCCAATCAGGTGTAATTTTGAGTGATATTTCTGACCACTATCCAATCGCTTGCAAGATTGATAACTTTCCAATATTAAAATCTCAAGAAAAGAGTAGCTATTACAGAGATAAATCAAATTTTATTCCTGAAGATTATTGTAAAGATTTAGAAATTTGTCTAAATTCAGCGACATCTATCAACAATTGAATCTACATAACTTTAATTTTTTATTTACCGAGTTTGTTAAAATAATCGCTGAGACGACAAATCAACATGCGCCGTTAAAAAAGCTGTCTCGAAAACAACGCAAATTGGTCAACAAGCCATGGATAACTAAAGGTAATTATATCTCAATTCAGAAAAAAAGAAAGATGTTTAAAACTCATTTCATAAATGGCGGTAGCATTGAAAAAATTCTGTATAGAAAGTATGTTAACAAATTAACCAAAATCAAGACTTCATCAAAAAAAATGTATTGTCAATCGGAACTAGAGGTTAACAAAAGCAATTCTCTAAAAACGTGGGAACTACTCAAAACTATTCTTCCACGCCACAAAAACTCGCAATTCCCCACCTCCTTACTCATTGAAGATAATATTGATGAAGACTCGACAAACATAACTAATGAATTTAATACTTTTTTTAGTACCATCGGTGAAAAGCTAGCCTCAAATTGCAATGATTACAATCCCTCCAATTTTACAACCTTTCTAAAAAAAAGTGTCTTCCCTTCATTGTCACTTATAACTCCCTCCTTTAACGATATTAAAAATACTATTCATTCACTCCACAACAATAAAGCAGTTGGGCGTGATAATATTCCCGCGATGTTTCTAAAAGTTGCCTCTGACGTCATTACTCCATTTTTGTTTGTTTTTCTAGATCTAATGTTTACGAAAGGTATTTTTCAGGACAATTGTAAGGTTGCAAAAATCATTCCAGTGTATAAGTCTGGTTCTAAACTTGACATTAACAATTATCGACCCGTTTCAATTCTTTCTTCATTTACAAAGATTTTTGAAAAACATATATGTATAAGACTAATGTATTTTTGCAACAAACATGAGACTTTTTACCCAACGCAATATGGCTTTCAAAAAAATAAATCTACTACTCACGCAGCTCTTGATCTTGTAACCGAAATGTATGATAATATTAATTCTAACCAATACACTGGTCTAGTGCTGCTGGATTTCAAAAAAGCTTTTGATGCAGTATCACATAGCGTTTTACTTCACAAACTACAACATTACGGTGTTCGTGGCCCTTCGCTAGATCTCTTGCAATCATATTTAGACCAAAGAAAACAGTTTGTCTCTATTGTCAATACGTCATCCCAAATTGCTTCCATTTCTTTTGGCGTTCCTCAAGGATCAACCCTTGGCCCCTTGCTGTTTTTAATTTATATTAACGATCTACCTAACGCTGGGAACTGCATTCCTAGACTATTTGCTCACGATACATGCTTAATAAGTCGAAACTTCAACTTATCCAAACTGGAGTTTGACATGAACGAAGACTTGGTAAAAATTCATAAATGGCGTCTAGCCAACAAAGTGATTATTAACCCCGTTAAATCTAGCGCTTTAATTATACCCCCTAAAATTACTAAATCTAACATCTCTGCAGAAACTGCGTTTACCATAAAAAAAGCTAAACTTTTCCCAATCCATTCGTTAAATATTTGGAATTGTTAATTGACAACAAACTAAATTTTCAAACACATATTGCGTTACTAGAAAAAAATGTCAGCCGACCGGTTGGCATCATCTCTAAAGTCAAACATTCTCTCCCGCAGGTCGTACTTCGGCAATTATATTTCGCGCTTATTCACTCACAACTTATTTACGGATTAATTATTTGGGGCTCAACGTATTCTAGTTATTCGAAAAAACTTGCTGTTCTGCAAAACAGAGCCATTTTACTAGTAGGTGGTGGCAACCGCTACCAAAGAGTTACTCCGTTTTTCGTTCTTTTTGATGAACTGAAATTAGTTGACCTATTTAGATTAAAGACTGCTAAATTTATGTACAAATTCATCCACAATAAACTTTCTTCCTCCTTTTCTAACTATTTCATAAAAACCTTAAATATTTCTTCTCGAATTACAAGAACTTCATCTAATAGTAATAATCTTTATATACCGAAATTTTCTTCAACCAGATTGCAGAGATGCATAAAGTATCACGGTGTTTAGACATGGAATTCCATTCCGACTGAAATTCAGAAATTATCTTTCACCAAATTTATAATAGAATACAAATGTTACCTAATTTCCTACTACAAGCAGGCTCTATCGATTCAATAACTTATTAAGTTATTTGCCCAGGTTAATGCAAATTTTGTCACATCGATCGTATTGATCATGAAACACCATATATAGCCTCTTTCAAGTTTATGCTATGGGTGACTGCTTGACTTGATGACCGCAAGGTCTGTTCGCAGTCTCCCTGCCAATGTTGAGCTCTATTTTTCTATTTATTATTGTTTACTGTACATTTGGCTAAAATAAATCTTGTTGTTGTTGTTGTCAAGTAAAGCTACTGTAAACCAAAAATCAGAATTTTGCATGACAAAATTGTATGTGCTTGTTCGCGTGCACCTCCCCCCACTTACCAAGTAAACCTAAACCACTACAGTTTTCAAATTTTTAACTTTCCTCTGTAATTATACCCTGTTCAATGCTTGGGCCCCTAGAAAGTGTTAAGGGGCAGCCAGTACTAGTTGCTTGCAACTGCCATCTAGTTTTTATGGCTTTCCGAAAAGGGAAGCCATATTGTTTTTACTTGGCCATTTCTGCACTTTTTGACACTTCTAACAGCTGTAGCTGCTTAACTACTGTTTCAATTCAAAAGTAACCTGGAGTTCAAATGCGTGTCCCACCTAGGTCTACACCTAGGTCACACTAACTTTCCCCAACAACCTACCACTTTCCAGAAAAAAGTTTATTTGTCTCAGAAAAATTCTTTTTTTTTCAACACCAATTTTGTGTAACCTAAAGCTTTTGAACCGCTGATGCTAGAGACTTGAAATTTTTAGGGATGGTAGATCTCAATGGGAACAACGGGTTAAAGGTAAAAAAACGAAATTTATCAAAACCTAATAACTTTTGAATGACATTAGGTAGGACCTTCAAATTTTCAGAGTATATACATATCAATGTGGGAAACACAAATATGCACAACAATTATCTTCTCGTGACGTCATTTAGGGTCAAAGGTCAAATGAACACATTTCAACAGCTTTTGTGCAGCGTAAGGCTTTTGAGCCGCTGATGCTAGAAACTTGAATAGCTCAGGAATGATAGACCTCCATGTGAACTTGTGTCTAACAACTTTTGGGGGATGGCAATCAACAGGTTAAAGGTCAAACGTCAATCAAATAAATTGAAAATAAATCTGCCCAAACGCTAATAACTTGTGAATGGCAACTGGTAGGACCTTCAAATTTATGGAGGAGATGCATCTCAATGAGGGTAAAAATAGACCGACGGTGATTGGTTTTGTGTGACGTCACTTGGGGTTAAAGATCAAATATGCAAATATGTTGTTTGGCTTATAACTATTGATTGAAAACAGATGGGAACTTGAAATTTATAGGATTGGTGTGTCTTAGTATGTTCTTGCAGTTTACCAACTAAAACGCTCTATGTAACGTGACTCGGGGTCAAAGGTCAAAAAACTGTTAAATGTTGCCGATATTGTGCAGTCTAAGGCTTTTGAACCGCTGATGCTAAAGACTTAAAAGTTTCAGGGATGATAGACCTCGACGTGCACTTGTGTCTAACAAGTTTTGGGAGGTGGCGGTCACGTGGTTTGGGGTCAAAGGTCAAAAATAATACAATATTCAGAAGCTCATAACTGTTAAATGGCAACAGCTTGGACTTCAAATTATCGGAGGATATTAACCTCAATGTGGGTAACAAAAATATCAATATAATGAAGGGTTACCCCAGAGCACCTGAACTGGAGTCAAAAATAAAAAACGTGAAAAATCAGGAAACCTCATAAAATTCAAGCAAATTTTCTTATCCGTTAGAGGGCAGCAGGGAAACATGTTTCTCAGTTATTTCAGCTAAAAACTATTCATTCGTGAGTGGGTGGTATGAGTTTGTGTTTAAGTGAAATCAAAGCAGCAATAAGAGGCGCATAAGAGTTGTCCAAGTGGTTGGTGCATTGGACTCTTAACCTAGCTTCGCGGATTCTATGCTCACCTAGAACAATTTATATGATACATCGCATGACGCCAAGGTAAAGCTACTATGACACAAAAATCAGGATTTTGCATAACAAAATTGTATGTGCTCGCTCGTGCACATGTTTTGCATTGTGCGCGTGTGCTCTTTATAGCGCTTAGATCGTTTTCTCGTAAAAGAAGGATAAACGTGTCACTTGTCACTCTATTTCTTTTCCCGTCACGTGCTGGTCATTCTCTTCCGAAAATTGAGGTTAGAGATGTGCTTAACCGTTACTTTTGAGCAACGGTTCCAAGTGATCACTTTGAGAAAAGTTATTCGATACTTTTTATTCGTTACTTGTATTCGTTTAGATAATGACTACGGCGATTTTTTTATGACCTATAAATCGAAAAATATGACTTTATTTTTCGAAACATATGACTTTGTATGACTTTATTTTTAAAACAGCAAATTTATGCTGTTTTCCGTGATTAACATCTCATATGTAAGTCTAAACATGCATTTTGAACAAGAACACAAGAACACACTTAAAAGAACGAAGAATTCACTTGAAAATCAGTAAAAAAAATTCAAATATGCATGTTACAACAAGTAAAATATTTAACTGTTGAACACAATTTTATGATAGAATGCGACGTGTGCATCGTTAAAATTTCGGTTTTCATGAATCATCGAAATGACCATTTTACTACACATGCTGATGTAGGCTAGCTGGTATGTTAACAAATTGGCATGCAATGCTGGAAAAATACCTACTCTACTCGTCTCCACAATGAATTTTGCACAACTTTTTTCTAAGCTGATAATAAAAAAGTCGCTTCAAATGCTTCGTAAAAGTCGGCATGAAAACCTGAAAATTCTCATTGCCCCTCTAAGTATAAAATTATCAAGTTTAAAGTCTACATGAGCTTTATCTGCGGTGGCACTGGGGTTTAACAATTTGTATTTCATAACAAAAATCAATGGTCATATTTTATGACCTAAAAAAGAAAATATGACTTTTTATGACTTTATAACTTCTTAAATAGACCTCGTATCAACGTAGTTTTTTCGCGATTGTCGATTTCATAAGCTTTTGCGCTACTAAAAAAAATATAACTTTAATGACTTTTATCCCTCGCAGTAATGACGAATGAAAATCTATTCGAATCTAAAAAGAGCAGCAGAATCAAAATAATTAAATACCACGCAACGACGAATTTTTTTTTCGTTGCTACGTGACCGTCTTCGCACTGCGGCGAAGAGTTTGCTGAATTAATTGCTAGCATAGTCCGCTCTCAGGTCATCAGGCTTGTGGTTTTGCGAAATTCGTTGTAATCAGCACTTGTTTGCTTTATTTAATTCACGCCTTATGTAATTGGGTAACTGGACAAATTCAGAACTGCTTGGCTGTAACTTGATGAGTGTAAAAGTTTTCGTTGAAGTAGTCACAGCACTTTTACTTAATGCGAGCAATCTTAGTTTATCAGTCGCTTTACTTTTTAAGTTGCCATTAATAAGTATGTGATAAGTTTTAACTTTTAAGTTTCAACTTATCAACAAGTCGTCCCTTATTGAATTCAATTGATTTATCTGCAGCACCTTGAGCGAAGCCTTATGCGAAATATTGCACCCTTTAATTTTTGCGCAAATTGTTAAGCACTATAATCGCTGCTTTAAAAGTGAGTTTTACGCCGCGATTTCTTGCCCTTAGAATCGAACACAAGCTCGATGATTTGATTTTGACAGCTCAGATGGCCGAGTGATATAAAGCGTCTGTCTCTTGAGCTGTAGACTCGGGTTGATTCCGAGTCGGGTCAAACCAATGACTTTAAAATTGGTATTCACAGCTTCCCTGCTTGACGCTCAGCATTAAAGGGACAGTGTGAAGAACAAGCTGGCAAGTTCACTAGTTGTGCCGTTGGGAAAGGCACTTAGCGGGATTCCCCCATCTTGGTGTGGTAGACAGATACCCGGCAACTCCTAGGCGAGCTCGTTATAGCGCATTGATCGCTTTCTCTTGATAAGAGGATAAATATGCAACTAAAACTAAACTAATTTCTTTTTGTGTGAGTGCAGTCGTCCTTGCAGCTGCACAAATCCTTCAAGAATCATCGCGTTTTTTGTTTGAATTTGCTGCAAGATTTGCCAGCTTGCTTGAGATGTCAGACAAGCCAGATGTTTTTGTTGCAGACTTATGTAGCCTTGTACCGGCCGGTTAACGCAGTTGCTAAGCGCACGCTATCGGTGTGGGAGGTCTGGCGTTCGATTCCCGGGCCAGTCAAATTAGCGCAGTGTCGCGGAGATGGGCCCCGCCTTCATATTTATATATGGAAGCTGTTGTGACTTCCCATTCAATAAAACGACGTCGTCTTTCCTAACCTGCTGAATGGAATGTATACACTGGCGCAAGTATATATCCGGAAGAGTGTTTTGGCAAGGTCAAGCATTTTGAAGGATGATTGTATCTTTTACCTGAGTGCGGCTAATGAGGGCTGATAGCCCGAAACAGCGCTGTCCCGCTCTATGGTGCAACATCATATTTGTTCTTCCATTTCCACACTTACCTATTGTTATTAATGAATTACAATTGTATAAAAAAAAGTCATAAGCTTGGGCTTTATAGCATGCCTAAGAATGCAAAATTTGCTGTAGGTCTCAAGTCATTTTGCGGCAGCTGTATGTTGTTTGGCTTATAACTGTTGATTAAAAACAGATAGGAACTTGAAGGTTACAGGATTAGTGTGTTTAGCCAGGTACTTGCATTGTTCCAATTAAAAACGCGTTATGTCTCGTGAATCTGGGTCAAAGGTCAAAAAACTGATAAAATTTGCCAATATTGTGCAGCCTAAGGCTTTTGAAGTGCTGATGCTAGAGACTTGAACTTTTCAGGGATGGTAGATCTAAATGGGAACTTGTGTCTAACAACTTTAGGGGGCTGGCGGTCAACAGGTTAAAGGTCAAAGGTCAAAAAACGAACTTTATCAAAATCTAATAACTTTTGAATGGCAATAGGTAGGACCTTCAAATTTTCAGTGTGTTTGCATATCAATGTGGGGAACACAAATATGCACAACAGTTACCTTCTTGTGATGTCACTCAGGGTCAAAAATCAAATGAACACATCTCAACAGTGTTTTGTGCAACCCAAGACTTTTGAACCGCTGATGCTAGAGACTTGAAATTTTCAGAAATGATAGACCTCAGTGTGAACTTGTGTCTAACAACTTTTGGGGGGTGGCGGTCAACAGGTTAAAGGTCAAAGGGTAATTAACGAAATTGAATAGAAATCTTTGCAAAGGCAAATAACTTTTGAATGGAAACAGGTAGGACCTTCAAAATTATCAAGTACATGCATCTCCATGATGGTAAAAAATATATTTACAGTGAATACCTGCATGTGACGTCACTTGGGGTCAAAGGTGAAATAAGCAAATATGTTGTTTGGCTTATGACTATTGATGAGTTGCATTGACGTCATGGAATTTTCCCGTCAAAAGCACTGGACGGCAAAAAGAGCTTTTCTGTTAAGCCTTTCATAGTGTACGCTACATGCGCTTAATGTGAAAAGGTGTTGGGTGTGTGGAGGAAGAGATGGGAGAGTGTGGGGGATGAGCGGGGAGAAGTTTGGGGGAGGTGTAGGGAAGTGTGGAGGAAATGGGATGCGTGGAAAAATGTGGGATAGGTGCGGGAAAGTGTGTTGGGGTGTGGGGGTAAGTGAAGAGGTGTGGGAAGTGTGTTGGGGTGTGGGGAAAAGTGAGGAGAGGTGGGAGAGTGTGGGAAATGTGGGGAGGTGTGGGAAAGTGTATTGAGGTGTGGAGGGAAGTGAAAATAGATGTGGGGAAGTGTGTGGGGGGAAGGTGAGGAGTAGTGGGGGAAGTGGGAAAGAATGTGGGGGGAAGTGAAAAGAGGTGTGGGGGAGTGTGTTGGGTTGTGAGGGAAGTGAAGAGGTGGGAGGGGAAGAAAAATGTGGGGGAGGTCTGGGGGTAGGTGAGGGGAGATGTGGAAAAGTGTGTTGGGTTGTGGAGAAGGTAAGAGAAGATGTGGGAAAATGTGTTGAAGTGTGGGGGGAGGTGTAGGGAAGCGTTGGGGGAGGTGTGGGAAAGCGTGTTGGGGTGTGGGGAAGTGTAGGGAAATGTTGGGGAAGGAGTGGGGAAGTGTCTTGGGGTGGGAAGAGGTGTGGAAAAGTGTTTGGGGAGGTGTAGGGGTGTGGAGAAGTGTTGGGGGAGCTGTGGGAAAGTGTGTTGGGGTGCGGATAAGATAAGGGGGAGATGTGGGAAAAGATGTGATGGGTGTGGGAAAGTGTTTTGAGGTGTGGTGGTAGCTGAAAAGTGTTGGGAGAGGTGTGGAAAAGTGTGTTGGGGTGTGGGGAAGGTAAGGGGAAATGTAGGGAGAAGTGTAGGGGGTGTGGAAGAGTGTCTTGGGGTGTAAGGAATGTGTTGGGGTGTGGCGGGAAGTATTGGGAGAGGTGTGGGGAAGTGTGTTGAGAGGTGTGGAAAGGTCTGTTGGGGTGTGGGAAAGGTAAGTGGGGGTTGTGGAAAAGTGTGTCGAGGTGTAGGGGTAGGTAAGGGGAGGTTAAGAGAAGTGTTGGGGGAAGTGTGGAAAAGAGTGTTGAAATGTGGGTAAGGTAAGGGAAGATGTGGGGAGAAGTGTAGGGGTGTGGGGAAGTGTGCTGCCGTGTGGGGGGAGGTGTACAGAAGTGTTGGGGGAGGAGTAGGGAAGTGTGTTGGAGTGTGGGGGGAGGGAGTGGGAAAGTGTGTTGGGATGTGGGGAAGGTAAGAGAAGATGTGGGGAAAGGTGTGAGGGGTGTGGGTAAGTGTGTTGGGGTGTGGGGAAGATGAAAGAGATGTGGGGAAGTGTGTTGGCGTGTAGGGGAGGTGTAGGAAAGTGTTGGGGGAGGTGTGTGAAGAAGTGTTGGGAGAGGTGTGGGAAAGTATGTTGGGGTATGGGGAGAGGTATGGGGGGCGTGGGGAAGTGTGTTGGCGTGTATGGAAGGTGTGAATAAGTATTGGAGGAGGGTGTGTTGGGGTGTGGGAGGAGGTGTAGGGAAGTGTTGGGGTAAATGGGGGGGTGTGGGGAAGTGTTGGTAGAGGTGTGGGAAAGTGTGTTGGAGTATGGGAAAGATAAGGTGAGATGTGGGTAGAGGTGTGTGGGGAAGTGTGGGGGGAAGCGTGGGGGCTGTGGAGAAGTGTAGGGGGAGGTGTGGGAGCTGTGAAGTGCTGTTAAAGGTGTGTTGGAGTTTCCCATGCCTCCCCCCACACTTCCCCACATTTTTTTTCACCTCCCCCAACACTTCCCCACTACCCAACACAATTCCCCACATTCTAACACACTTCTTTCACACCTCCCCCCACACCCCAACACACTTCCCTACACACCCCACACCTCCCCCAACACTTCTCCACACCCTGTAACACTTCCCTACACCTCCCACACCTTTCCCCACATCTCCCTTTACCTTCCCCACACCTCAACACACTTTCCCACACCTTTTTTCACTTTCCCCACACCCAACACATTTTCCCACTCCTCCCCCATGTTTTCCCATTCCCCCCACTTTTCCACACCTTCGCCCAACACCCCAACACATTTTCCCACTCCTCCCCCATATTTTCCCATTCTCCCCACTTTTCCACACCTTCCCCCACACCCCAACACACCTTCCCACATTTTTTCACACCCCCCATCTCTCCTCACCTCCCCCACACCCCAACACACTTCCCACTTAGGTTGCTTCCCCCACACCCCAACACAATATCATATACCTCCCTTACATTTTTCCACACACCCTACCTCCCCCACACCCTAACACACTTTCCCACACTTCCCCCACACTTTTTCACACTCACCCCTTACACTCTCCCATCTCTTTCTCCACACACCACACCTTTTCATATTCAACGCACGTACACTACGAAAAAATGAAGCTCTTTTTGCCGTCCAGTGCTTTTGGCGGGAAAATGATGACGTCAGCTGCAACTCATCAATTGATTAAAAACAAATAGAAACTTGAAATTTTCAGGATTGCTGTGTCTTACCAGGTACTTGCATTGTACGAACTATAAACGCTCTATGTGACGTGACTCGGGGTCAAAGGTCCAAGAACTGATAAAATTTGCCAATGTTGTGCAGTCTAAGGCTTTTAAACCGCTGGTGCTAGAGAGTTGAAATTTTCAGGGATAATAGACCTTCATGTGAATTTTTGTCTAACAACTTCTGGGGGGTGGTGGTCACGAGGTTAAAGGTCAAAGATCAACTAAAGAAATTGGAAAAAATCTTCCCAAAAGCTAATAACTTTTGAATGGCAGCAGGCAGGACCTTCAAATTCATACAGTATATGCATCTCAATGATGGTGAAAAACACAAACACAGTAATTATCTTTATGTGACGTAACTTGGGGTCAAAGATCAAATAAGTAAATATATTGTTTGGTTTATAACTATTGATTAAAAGCAGACAGAAGCTTGAACTTTTCAAGGTTGGAGTGCCTTACCATGTTCTTGCACTGTACCAACTATGTGCTCTATGTCACAAGACTTGAGATTAAAGGTAAAAAAACTGACAAAATTTACAAAACTTCATGAAATTAAAACTAACATTGATAGAAGCTTCAAACTTTCAGTATAGGGGAGTTATAGTGTGATCTTAGTTTGCACAATGATTGGACGCACCAATTCACCTGACTTGGGGTCAAAGGTCAAAAAAATTGTCAATTTTACGAAAGCTTATGAAAACTAAACCAAACAAGCTAGAGTTTTGAAATTTTACATGCAAGTTGTCACCATGTGGTGCTGCAATGTTTCATAATTGGACACTTTAAGTAACGTGATATGGGGTCAAAGGTCAAAAAACTTCTCATTTTTACAAAACCTTATAAAACTTAACCAAAGCAGCTAATAACCTTAAATTTTCAGGGCAAACATGTCATGATGTGGTTTAGGTCAGATGATTTGGATCACGTGATTTGAGGTCAAAGGTCAAAAAATTTGTCGAGTTTGCAACAGCTCATAACAACTAAATCTAGAAAGCTAGAGTTTTCGAATTTTCAATGTAATTATGTTACATGATGGTATTACCTGAGTGGATGTTTGGGCCCCTAGAAAGTTTTAACGGGAAGCCATTAGTAGCTGCTTGCAACTGCCATCTAATTGTTTTTTGTTTTTTTTTTCAACACCAATTTTGTGCAGCCTAAGGCTTTTCAACCGCTGAAGCTAGACAGTCGAAATTTTCAGGGATGGTAAATCTCAACTTTGGGGGGGGGGCGGTCAACAGGTTAAAGGTCAAAGTAAAAACGAAATTTATCAAACGCCAATAACTTTTGAATGACAACATGTAGGACCTTCAAATTTTCAGAGTGCATGCATATCAATCTGGGGAACAAAAATATGTACAATAATTATTCTCTCGTCACGTGACTTGGGGTCAAAGGTCAAATTAACAAATCCCAACAGATTTTTGTGCAGCGTAAAGCTTTTGAACCACTGATGCTAGAGAGTTGAAATTTTCAGGGATGATAGACCTTAAATGTGATTTTGTGTCTAACAAAATATGGGGGGTGGCAGTCATGAGGTTAAAGGTGAAAGGTTAATTAAACAAATTGGAAAAAATCTTCCCAAAAGCTAATGACTTGTGAATGGCAGCAGCCAGGACCTTCAAATTTATACAGTACATGCATTTTAATGAGGGTAAAAAAGTATGTACAGTGATTATCTTTACATGACGTAACTTGAGGTGAAAGGTCAAATAAGCAAATACGTTGTTTGGTTTATCACTACTGATTAAAAACAAGTAGAAGCTTGAAATTTTCAAGGATGGAGTGCTTTACCATGTTCTTGCACTGTACCAACTATACACGCTCTATGTCATGTGACTTGGGGTCAAAGGTCAAAAAACTGATAAAATTTACAAAACTTTGTGAAATCCAAACGAATATTGATAGAAATTTCAAATCTTCGGTATAGAGGTGTTATAGCGTGATCTTAGTTTGTACAATGATTGGACACACCAGGTCATATCACTTGGGGTCAAAAGTCAAGAAACTTGTCAATTTTACGAAAGCTTATAAAAACTAAACCAAACGAGTTAGAGAGTAGAAATTTTAAAAGCAAGCACATCATCAGGTGGTGTTGCAGTGTTTCGCAATTGGACACTTTAGGTCACATGATTTGGGGTCAAACGTCAAAAAACTGATAAAATTTATGAAACCTCATAAAATCTGAACAAAGATAGATAGAAACTTGAAATCTTTGGTATAGGGGTGTTATAATTAATCTTCTTATACCGGTACAGTAAATCTTGACCGTAAACAGTTCTTTTTTCTTTAATTTTAACCATTTTTTTTTTTTTATATGCTCATTTTGTGTATTGTTGTAAATAGTGTTGTTTCTTGTTTATTTCATGCCATTGCCACGACCTTCAAAAATATGTTCTAAAAATAGTTGTTCTAACAATATTAATGTCAGCCAAGTAACAAGCAATGAAAAGATAAGCAAATTTTACTTGAGCAAAGCCAATGCTGGTACATTTGATGCAGATTATTTAAATTCTACCTTTGATCATAAATTTGTACATTTGTTAAATAATGATAGTGAATTAGACATTGATTCTTCCCTTACTCTAAATGAACAATATTTGGAATCCTGTGAAATCAAAAATCTTTCTTTTAACAATAGCTTTAAAAATACCTTTACTGCCTTAGCCCTTAATATTAGATCTATAGTAAATCCATTGAACTTCAGCAAATTGGAAGCCCTGATTTTGAGTATGCAATGCAAGCCTGACGCGATTTCTATTTGTGAAACTTGGATCAGACCAACGCACTCTGGACCTTACAATATCTTAGATGGGTACAAATTTGTATCGAATAGCCGTAAAGCTTGTCTAGGGGGTGGGGTTGTCTTTTATGTGAAAAACAGTCTTCAGTTTAATGTCATTAATGAATTGTTTGTAATGGATGAGAAAATTTTTGAATCTCTTTTTATTCAAGTGCAAGTAGGAAAAGAAACTATTGTTTGTGGTACAATTTATCGTTCCCCAGTCGACCTTGTTAAAGCACATCTAGATTTTAGACTTCAACTAATAGAATGTCTTGAAAAGCTGGATGCCAAAAGAAAATGTTATATATTTGGTGATTTTAATTATGATCTTGCCAAATCAAATGAGAATACTCATGTTAGTGATTTCACTAAGGTAATGTTAAATCATAACTTCTGCTCTATCATAAATAGGCCTACTAGAATTACAGATACTAGCGCAACAGTGTTAAATCACATAAGGACAAATGCGTATACTGATCATATAAAATCCGGAATTATTTTGCATTCTGCATCAGACCACTTGCCTGTATTTATGTGCGCTGATAAAAGTAAAGCTACTTCCTCAAATATCCTTACTAGAAGCTTTAATGATGCTAATATGAGAAAATTTAATCTTGATTTGCAAAATATTGATGTAAACCCTGTTTTAAACGAAACCAAAACTAATCAGTCTTATATGTTTTTGGCAGATAAGTATCACCAAGTGTTTGATAAATCGTTTCCATTGATACAATTAAATAACAACAATAAAAACAGTTGGTTTGATAAAGATTTGCAAAAACTATTACAAATAAAAGAAAAGATGTTCAGAAAATACTGCGCTAAGAAAATTTTGCTTTCCAAAGTTAATTACAATAAAGCAAGAAACATCTACCTTCGTACTTTAAAAGAAAAAAAGGAAGCTTATTATTCATCAGTTTTTCAGAGACATAAAAATAACTTGAAACAAGTATGGAAAATTGTTAATAATCTTCTCGGTAAAAAGAAATTAGATCCCTGCTCTACTCTTAAAATTAATAATCAGTTGACCAGTGATGCTGCAACAATTGCTAATCACTTTAATCTTCACTTTGCTGAAGTTGGCACTAAGCTGGTCAACAACCTTCCTCCTACTTCTCATAATTTCAAGGAATACTTGCCTCTTCCTTCATCAAATTCCCTTTACTTTAACCCCACTTCTCCTCTTGAGATTAAAAGAATTATTACTGATTTAAAATCAAAAAATAGTAGTGGAATGGATGGGATCCCTTCAAAAGTTTTAAAATGTACCCCGGACAACATACTATGGGCTATTGCTCACATTTTTAATCTCTCTTTAAGTAACGGTGAATTTATTGATGCTTTTAAAGTAGCTAAAGTAGTACCTGTTTTTAAGAAAGGTTCGACCTATGATGTTAATAACTACAGGCCAATCAGCTTATTACCTGTGTTGTCAAAAATTTTGGAGAAATTGGTGTATAAACGCCTTGTTAGTTTCTTGACTAGACAAGGTTTTTTTCACAAAAATCAATTTGGTTTTAGGAAAAATTTTTCTACCAGCCATGCAACTACGCTATTAGTAGAAAATATCACGACAGCCTTTGAAAAAAAGCAGTCAATGATTGGAGTATTTTTAGATTTATCCAAAGCGTTTGATACTATAGATCATAAAATATTGTTACAGAAATTAATGCATTACGGGGTAAGGGGTCTACCTTTAGAATGGTTTTCTAGCTATCTGAATGACCGCACTCAACAAGTAGTATGCAACAATCGATTATCTGATATTTTGAAAATAAAGTGTGGTGTCCCTCAAGGTTCTATTCTTGGACCTTTGCTGTTTTTAATATATGTAAATGATTTTTGCAGATGTGTAACAAAAGGTAAGACTATAATGTTTGCTGATGATACAAATTTATTTTTTAGTGAAAGTTCTTATGAGAAAGTATTCCAAGTGGCTAATGAAGAGTTAAAAAGTATTGATAATTGGCTGACAGCTAATAAACTTTCTCTTAACATAAATAAAACTAATTACATTGTGTTCCGCACTCCAAATAGTAAGCTTCCTTGTCAACATGCTCTCCAGTTGAGGAACAGAGAAATTAAAAGAGTCGTTTCTGTTAAATTTTTGGGCGTTATAGTACATGAACATTTGTCTTGGAAACCTCATATGGAAGCGTTATTGAGTAAGATTAGAATTACGTGCAGTATTGTTCACAAAATTCGCAATCATTTGAGCCAGCGCATATTACTTTTGCTGTATAACTCTATGTAAAAAGACATCTCCAATATTGCATTATGACTTGGTGCAATGGTAATAAGACCATGGTTAAAAAACTTCAAAGTTCGGTCAACAAGTTTATTAGATTAATATTTAAGCTGAATTATAGAGATAGTGTAAAAACTCTGATGCAACAGTATAGTCTTTTGACGATTCATCAATTAGAAGAATTAGAAACTGCTAGCTTTATGTACAAATATTTACACGATGACTTGCCAGTTACTTTTCGGAATCTCCTTGACGACAACGAGTTAGCTAGTAGTACCTCTCGTCAGACTAGAAGTCAATCTAATCTATTCCCCCTGTTTTGTAGAATCGAATTAACTAAACAATCTTTGAAATATCGAGGTCCATTGACTTGGAATTCTATTCCAGTAACCATTCGGCAAAACAAATCGCACAATTCTTTCAAAAAAGCGATTAAAAAAACATGCATGGTTTAGCCTACCACTCCAGTAACTTATAAATTTATTGTGAAAAGGTCATACCGTAATTGCATTATGTAGCTTCATTTAATTGATTTAAAAGGCAAAAACAGATATCTGCTGCTAGTTTTTCTTTTACAAATTTGAGTTTCTCCAACCATCTCCCATTCAATGAGCATTTTCAAATTTTTTGGTTTTCCAGTTTCCAATCCCAACAATCCTACGTTGTATGAAACATTTCTTTAATCTGCATCAGTTTTGTTGCGTATTCAACTGATTGGAACAATTTGAGCGAATTTACTGATGAAAGTTAATAATTATTATTTTTTGAACCACTATCGGTATCGTAGTTGAACGTCAAATTATAATTGGCTTACTGCTTAACTCTCGTTCAAGTAAATTTTGCTTTGCCACCCATTTTTTATTTTTGGTCATTAGTGTTAACGTGGCGTATTGTTTTGTTTTTTTTAAGTAGACCTATAGCAAACAAAAGTTAACCTAAGGTGCAGCGACCGTGCTTTTTTTAAAAAGTTGTGTTTATTTTTTAATTCCTGCACGTTTCAACAAATATCGTTTTGTCGCTGTAACCTGTTTTTCGGCCATTGTTTTTGTTCCTTGTTTTTGTTAGGTGTTTTTCTGGTCGTTAAATAAAATAAACTACTACTACTAGTGTGATTATATTTTGTGCAAAAATTGAACACACCAAGTCACGTGACTTGGGGTCAAAGTTCAAAAAACTGATAAAATTTTTGAAACCTCATAAAATCAGAACAAAGATAGATAGAAACTTGAAATCTTTTGTATGGATGTGTTATACTGTGGCCTCACTGTGTTTGGTGAATGGGCAAATCAGGTCACGTGATTTGGAGTCAGAGGTGAAAACACACATATAGTATACAAAACTTCATAATGTCCAAACGAATATTGATAGAAGCTTCAACATTTTGGTATAAAGGTGTTATAATGTGATTTCATTTTGTGCATTGATTGGGCTCACCAGATCATGTGACTTGGGGTCAAAGGTTAAAAAACTTGTCAATTTTATGAAAGCTCATGAAAACTAAATCAAACATGCTAGAGTTTTGAAATTTTACATGCAAGCGTGTAATCATGCAATGCTGCAATGTTTCATAATTGGACACTTCGGGTCACGCGATTTGGGGTAAAAAAACTTGTCATTTTTACAAAAGCTAATAAAAACTAAACCAAAGCAGCTAGTAACTTTAAATTTTCAGGGCAAGCATGTCATGATGTGGTTTAGGTCAGATGATTTGGGTTACGTGATTTGAGGTTAAAGGTTAAAAAAGTTGTCGAGTTTACAACAGCTCATAACAACTAAATCTAGAAAGCTAGAGTTTTCGAATTATCAATGTAATTGTGTTATATTATGGTATTACCCTAATGGATGTTTGGGCCCCTAGAAAGTTTTAGCGGGAAGCCATTAGTAGTTACTTGCAACTGCCATCTAGTTTTCCAAGATTTTATGTGGGTATGCTTAACCTATTTTCAAGTGTTGATTGTCTTTTCCCACGATGCGCGTACAGCTGCAACAGAGCGTGATTGCTAAATAAAGAAACAAAAAAGAGAAGTTGCACAACCACAGAATAGACTATGGTACCATAGTACTGTATGTATTAAGACATTGGATGGAAAAATTTTTGTACGTTTGAGTCAATGCATGTTTGTGAGCAAGGCTTTTTTGGCATGACAATGAACAAAAACAAACATAGATACAAAAGAATCAACAAATGTTAATTTGCAGACTTTGAAGAGAATCTCAACAACAAATAGGCCTATGACTTCAAATTTAAAAAAAAATATGACGAAGAACGTGATGGAGAGCATTTTTCTCATTGATTGAATATCAAACTTGAATGTGCTTGCATTTTTAATGGAATAAAATTACTGTGGTAAAAATTAAAACATTGATTTAAAAATCTAATTCTGGGCCTCTTGCTTACTGATGTAGCCCGCATCTACCACGCGTCGGGGATTGACACCCATATAGCTTTCTATTGCGCTCGAACTGAGAATAGACAATCTTCAACTTCAACAGTTTTGGAAACCAGAAATGCCAATTAACAGTTTTACTATTTTGCTGGGCAACCTTCATCTCAAATAGTGTAACAATGACCAAGCAGGTGTGTTGTGGTAGGTATCTATAGGAAACCAAAGGTGCAGGCACATAAAACTAAAATTGCAATTACACAAATGTATTTGAGAAGTTTATGGAACTTAAGAGTGAATTGGCACTTGGCATACAAGTTTTAACTCAGAATATTGAATCGGGGAAGATACTTTCGGGTGTGACAGGTTTAACTACAAGAGAATTAAACAACTACTTTGATTTATTTGTCCAATAGTTAGTTGATTCATAATTTTTTACAAGATTCAAAATGGAAATTGATAGCCTAACAACGCGTTCATTAATAAGTGCGGGCCTCAGCTAGCTTCTGCGCTCACAATGCAAACCAAAACAATTGCCCACTCCGTTTTGAAATACAGTCGAAGACAAAAATGATTTGAGCTTTCACAGAAAGTGCCAACAGATCAGTTGTCAATACCAAACAATACTAAATAGAACCTAATCGCGTCATAATAACTAATTTTCATTGTTTGCCTCACTTTTATCCGGAAATCCCTAAGTTTACCATTATGAGAATTGTTATAAGCTGAAACAAAGTCCATGCAGAAAGTTTAGTTAACGAAGGTGGAAACCCAAACCTAAACCTAAACCTGAAAACCCGGTTGTAAAGGAAATTTTGGAAACCCAAACTGAAACTGACACCTACTTCGCCAAAGTTTTGAAAACCTAAACTTAAACCAAAATCATTTTTTCTTGAAGTGTCAAAACTGAAACTGAAACTAAAACCTGTTCAAAATTTTCTAAGGTTTTGGGTTTTAATAATTGTCATCACCATCATGACCAGCACAGTTCCTTTAGTGCTGAGCGTCAAATAGAAGCTGTGAATACTAATTTTTGAGTCATTGTTTTCACTGGACTTGAAATTATACCCAATTCGACAACTTCTGAAGCAATTGCTCTCCTCACTCGGCCATCTGAGCTGCTACTTACCATCGTAACAAAACAAAAACGCGAAGAAGTAGAGCATTTGAATGATCCGTATTCAAAATAAAACAGCTTTCTTGGATGAAACTTAAACCGAAACTGAAACCCAGAAACTGAAGCTATGGGTAAGCTAAACTGGAACCTATTGTTCAACAGCTGTGAAACCAAACCAAAACTGAAACCTGACATCTGGGTTTCAACACACCAAAACTGAAACTGACACCCTAACGCCAAGTAGCCAGGTTTCCACCCTTGCCTTTAACCTTTCAAGTGAAGAAAACGTTTTGCCACTGACGAAAGAACTTGGTTTGATGACTATAGACAAAGTATAGATGATGTTTTTAAACATGATGCGGTAGTTTTTAAGTTTGAATATCATAACCATTCCCTTCCACCAGCCTTTGATTATATTTTTCAATGCAAAACCTCTTCAAAGCCGCTTTTAGTTCCTTTCTTCTGTCGCAGTATTGTTAGCCAACAATTAATCGGGCTCATTGGATCGACAATATGATTATGGAATGATATCCCTCTTTCCTTTAGAAAATCACAATCACTTGGCGCCTTCAAACGAAAACTAAAGCAACACCTTTCAAGTGCTTATTAGCTCGTGACACAGCCCATGTTTTGCCTCTGACCTTAACCGCACCCATCCAAACAGTCGAATTCCTCATTTTGTTTCTAGTTTTGCAAAACACCTTATCATCTTTCAGGTTTTACCTCCGAACGTTTCAGCGCTCCTCAGCAGCAAATATACAAATGTCCGTTGGTCTCTTCTGTCTCCCTTTTTTATCGTCTACGCACTTGGGCCTATATCTATAGCCTTTCATTTACATGCATATTTTTTCTCGTTGCTGTTTTGTTTACTTTTTTGGGCCTAAGTTGAGTGAGAAGGCAGGAGCTATCTGTGGTCTAATTCACTCTCACGCCAATTATTACAGTTTTCTCTTCTTTTTTTTTTTTTCACAGCTTAGGCTCCCTTCTCTAGCCATTTTGGAGATCACACGCTACCGGAAACGGTTCTCAACGCTCATGGGTTCTCAAACAAGGGGTTACTACGGTACGGTACGAAATTATCTTCCGTACTATATTCCTCAAAAAACATACCGTACCGTAATTTCGTGCCTCGCAAAAATACCGCACGCAATAGCACGGTGCGAAATTTTTTTCCTACCGTAATACCGTATCTTTCCATTCCACATTTTTTTAACCATTTTACGTCAAGAAAAATTCAGCAGGAAACTTTTGCCATTGACACGTCAAAGTTCAGATTTATCGTTCTTTTATTTTAGCTGCTAAAAACACAACTTTGCTTTTATAGGTTACAAAACATTATTGGTTATCCTCCATACCAGTAGATAAAAAGCGAAAACTTTGAGGGCTGGTTTCATAGGCAATGATTGAACGGACCCATTCTCGTTTGCCCTTAGGTAGCAACCTCTAAAAAAATTTTTCATCCGGCAAGGGGGATGGGGGTGTCCCAGTGCCCCTTTTGGTTACATACCTGACGAAATCAAGAGTTTTAATACCTTAATGAATGTATTAAACATAGTATCGGTATTCAAACATCAGAACAATGAATCAAAAAATAGTTGAAGCAAAGGCCCAGGCTACAAGCCTGCAAAAATATGAGGTATCACCCCTCCACTAAAAAGGCTTTGTTCTCTCAAAAAAGGTAGGCTACGTACGCTATTAACTGATCACTATTTGTAGATTCGCATTTTGTGTTTTTGCTTCCTCCTTTTATGATAACTCATTGTTCTTTCCATATATAAGCACAATTTCGTTAATTAAAACTTTACCATAAACTGGTTAATTCGTTAAAACAATTTTTGAAGTTAACGGACTAAATCAACTTTCGTTAAATTGTTCGTTAACTTAACGTTTACTGCTTGTCAACATCTGTTCGCGTTTTGTTAATGCTTATTTAGCCTACTTTTTTCAGTAACTTTGAGATCAAAAGCCTTGCAAAATATTGTTAGAGGACGAAAGTTTGCTTGCACCAACATTATTATTCCAAAAGTTCGGGTTTCGGCCTAAGCCTATCAGTAAAATTGAAAAAAAATTTAAAAGTTCAAAAAAGTCAGGTTAAAGGCGTAGTGCAAACATTTAAAGTTTTCAGATGTCTAATTAAAATAGAACAGAACAAGTTGATTTTTTGTTGCTAACTCGCAATTACAAAAGCATGATACAATGGCACAAGAATAATACAACCAACAGGCAACTGCAAAAGGACCATTGATCTTCCAGTCAAGCAGCAGCCCAGCTATTCTTAATATTCACGAAAAAAACAAAAGCAATTAAAAAAAATAAAAGAATAAAAGGTAATATAATAAGCTAGTAAATAGTGATCAGGCAATGCGTAATTTTAATAAAATCTAGTGTTCAAAGATGTACAATAATAATTCTCGTAAAATAAGATAATATTACGAGGTTGTTTCGACATTATAATTGTGCAATAGAAAGTTTTCGTATATCTCTTTGAATTTATGAAAAGGCAGTTTTTTAATTTCAGAAGGAATGTTATTCCTAAACCAAATTGCAGCAACAGCCAGCAGACTTAGTATCGATAACATTTTATTGGAAAATTTGAACATTTTCGACCATTCAAATTTTCCAATAAAATGTTATCGATACTAAGTCTGCTGGCTGCTGCTGCAATTTGGTTTAGTAAAACTACCTCTTTGCCGAAAATTTGCAGAAAATTTTACTACAGAATATTATTCCATATTTTAGTACCAACATATTTTATTGATCGTTGACTACGAGAAGTGTGCACACCGGGTAAAAAGATATTATTATTAGAGACATGACGTGTTGTATGTGAAGAAACCTCAGAAATACAATTAAAGTAGTCGTTAAAGTTAATGGGCAACTTTTTGTGTGAAAACTTTTGCATAAACTTGGCGATTTTTAAATTGTATAGATCTTCAATTTTCAAAATCTTAAATTTATAGCAGCCTACTGCGGTGTTATACTGCTTCTAATTGGACATTTCGAGATGATTCTTAGGGATTTGTTTTGAAGTTTTTTTAATTTTAGAAGATACGTTTTACAGGTGGAAGCCCATACTGGCAGTGGCAAGGCATAAAGCAAATGAGATTGAATTAAAGTGTAATAGAGAGTTATTGAAGTATTGTACGGAAGATAGTAACTTAGTTTCGCTATAACCCCTACAGACCGTGAAATTTTGTTTTCAAGATGATTAATGTGAGATTTGAACGATAGATGATCATCTATAATGATTCCCAAGTATCTTGCTGAAGTAGTTAGATTTGAAGTTTGACCTTCGAGGACAAGAGTGATATCAGGGTTAGGATTGCGATCTATACTTAATGGTAAAGCAACAGTTTCAGAAGCGTTAACAATTAAATTATCAGCTATCATCCATTCAGAGACTTTACAGAGTTCCAAATTAGCCAAACTTTCCATATTATCAAAGTCCATTCCAGTAATTAAAAGTGTCGTATCATCAGCAAAAAATCTGGGTGTAGTATCCAAGCACGAAGGAAGATCGTTTATGTAGATAAGAAAAAAAAGTGGACCCAAAATGGAAATTTGAGGAATTCCATAATTAATTTGCTTATTTGTAGATATGTAGACGCAAATGACACATATTGAGTACGACCATTCAAGTAAGTAGAAAGCTATGATTTGGCCACAATACGGATACCATAGAGATCAAACTTTTTTAATAATTTTTCTTGCGAGACTAAATCAAAATCTTTTTTGGTATCTAGAAATAATAAAGTAGAAGGCTGGTTATTATGTAAGTTGTCGTAGCACATTGTAATCGGGTCTATAATAGCCAGTATTGTGGGATGTTCGTGTCCAAAACCATATTGGGTTGGAACAATAGTATTATTACGCGTAAAAAATGATAAAAGACGATTATGTACTAAACACTCAAAGAGTTTTGACAAAGAGGATAAAAGGAAAATGGAACGATAATTATTAAGTTGATCAAAAGAGCCTTTTTTATAAACAGGAATGACTTTAGCCAGCTTTAATTCATCAGGAAAATACCGAATGTAAGACAGAAATTAAATATTATGGACAAGGGTAATGCAATAATGGGAGCAGCAATTTTTAAAAAATAAAGAAGAATGTCGTCATGGCAGCTGGCTTTATTCTGTTTTAGCGAGTTAATGAGCATGTAAATTTCTTGTGGAGTCGAAGGCTGTAGATATATCGAGGATGGACTGGCATTTTTTAAGTCTAAAGCCCTACCGGGAATATTTTAAAATTTCTATTCCACTGAAAAATTCCTTCGCACGTACACGATTATTTTTTTAAAGATTGTTGATGGAGCCGGAGCAGCTCCACTGAAATTTCCCACCGGGCATTTTCTGCCCAGATTGAAAGATTTGCTTTGGTGAGGAATATTCCCGGTGGAGCATACTGTTTGTTCAACGTTTTTTTTCTTCGCGCGAAAATAAATCGTTTCAAGTGATATTGTGATGCCACAATTTGTCCGATTTGGATTAAGGTCATTGTTAGGGCTCGCTAAAATGAATAAAGTCAAAATTTTTGAGGACCTTGTTACATGATCAAATGTGTACTAACGTTCGTTTCAGGTGTTCAGGAGTCCGTTTTGGTAGATTTTATAAGTCAAAATATAGTCAAAATTTTACATAAAGTCAAAACTTGTCAAAATTGTCTTTATCCAAAATGCCCTTACAAAAACGAACACATTTATATTTTTTAAATATTTTTTTGAATTTTTGAGCTGCTATTAAAATTTTATGCGCAGTTTTATTTGATTTTAAACTTTTGAAATAGTCGCAATATTTGCACTATCGTCACAGTAATGCGTGTGGTCTTTTAAGTTGTAGCTTGCAAAGCAAAGAATGCCAAAACAAGCCAAATCTTCTGTAGCGAAAGTTAGGCAAACTTGCCAGGAATATCCGGATGAGTTTTCGGAGCAAAGAGCAAATCTCAAAGTAAGCAAACCTTTTTACATTTCGATCAAGTAAACTTCAAGGAACAGGTTGTTTCTTCATTCTTAGCTGCAGATATCCCACTTCATAAACTGAACCATCCTTCTTTAAAGTCTCTGTTTGCTAGAATGGGAAAAGTATTGCCTTCGGAGACTACAGCCCGGGCATGTGTTGCTAAATTGGCATCCCAAAAAGATGAACAAATTCAAGAATTACTTCGTGACAAAAAAAAATTTTTGTTTGTGGATGAAGCAGAGGTTGCTAAACAAAAGTACATTAGTGTGCTTGTGGGCAGCTTAGATGCTCCAAATCAGACATTCCTCGTTAATTGCTATCCACTTGACAGCGGTCGCAATGTTAATAGCAGTATTATTCTGCACACTGTGGATGACATATTGCGACAACTTGAAATAAAACGCGAGAATCTTTCATTGTTCTTGACTGATGCTTCTCGGTACACGTCTTCGGCTGGAAAGACATTAAAGGAATTATACCCTTCTTTGATGCATGTCACCTGCGTTGCGCACTTACTACATAACTGCGCTATGCGTGTGCGTGCTCAATTTAAAAATATTGATGAAGTAATAGCAACGATCAAGGCAGCAACAATCAAAAACAAAGATCGCAAGAAAGATTTTCATGATGCTGGTCTGCCATCTCCTCTTGACCCTGTAATTACAAGATGGGCAACTTGGCTTAGAGCTGCCTTATATTATAGTGAGAACCTTCCAGCTGTTCGTACCATTTTCGACAATTGGACAAGTGCAGGCCTCTTAGTCAGCAGAGCAAAAGACGCTATCAATGTGGAAGGTTTGGTGTCGGACTTGGTTAAAATAAATCAATACCGGACTCTAGCAGCCAACGTAGAGTTCTTAGAAGGAAGTGCCCGCACAATAACCAAAGCATACGGACTGCTGAAGAACATGCAATTTGATGATGATCCTTGCACAATTAAAGACTACATTAACAAACGACTATCCAACTCTGATTTAGAAACAATGATAAACTGTGCCAACTTGACAATTGACCCAGCAAGCTACGCACTATTGCAGAAAGCCCTGCCAACCTCTGCTGCTGTTGAGAGGCCGTTTTCTATGCTCAATAAATTACTGAGAAAAGACAGAAATGTTGATGTTAAGAACGTAAAAAAATATATGATGCTGTATCACAACAAAACGTCCTTGTAATTATACTGCGTGGCTTTCGTTAAAAAAATCGTAGACATACTGTTAGTGTACAGTACAGTTGCGATAGCAACGCAATTTTTGTATTACACACTAATTGATACCGGTACACACAATGGCTCGTTATCCAAGGTTTTAACGTTATGCGTCGCTTTGTTGCATTAGCTTCAACACTGAGTAACCGAGAAAATGTTCGAAGTAGGCTACCTTTTTTTTAAAAACTTATGTAAATTGCAGATTATAAAACCTATTTAATTAATAAAGTGCAACAAGACATAAATAATACGCGGAAGCGGTTAAGTCAAACTAAAGTCAAAATTTTACTAAAATAAAGTCAAAAATATATTTTTTTTGGTCAAAAAAAATGGCCCTAGTTATTGTATTGGGCTGGTTATATTTTGTCATAACACTGGCCTACATAGTGATAGTAAAATAGAAATGCAAAGTTTGTCTACCGGTAGCTCAAGCAGTGAGAATGAGATTTTAGTTTATTCGGGAGCCGTAGTTGCTGGAAAACCAAAAAAATGTAAGCACAAAACGTGGGTAAGAGAAATATTCCGCAACAGAGAAAAGTATGGCACTCTCAATCTTGTCATGGAAACAGCAATGGCTGATGAAGAGATGTTCTTTCGATAAATGCGCATGAGCCCTCACAGTTTTGAATATTTATTGTCGCTTGTAGCTCCAAATATTACGAAACAAACAGGAAACTTCAGAAAACCTATACCACCTCAGCTACGCTTAAGCGTCACGTTTCGGCACCTGACAACAGGTGAATCACACATCTCACGGAGTCTTCAGTGTAGAATCGGCCGACAAACCGTTTCAAAGATTGTACCTGATACCTGCAAGGCTATTTATGAAGCGATTGCTCCGATTTACTGTACTTAAAAAAGCCGTCATCGCCTGAAGAATGGCTTCAGATTTTGTACTGTACCTGTTGAGAAGGAGGGCCCAACCCGTGCTTTGAACTGCCGTCTGGTTTACCCAGAGACTCATCAATAAGGCGCCATGCATTTTTTTTGGCAAAAGATCTTTGTAGCTCTTCAGCGACTTATCGTATAAACATGGAAACTTTTGGACCTCGCATGCCAGTTTTTCATTTTTTACAGACATCTTGATTGATTTTATAGTCAGTACTGTATTTCAAGTAGAACTTCCAAATCCTGGTAAAACTTTGGCTAGTTCGAATTTCGATTCAATATTTTTTGAATGCAATTATGACGAGATAAAAACCTTTCTTCCAGCAACGCAACTGACCTAAGGTAACCTCCCACAAAATTTATTCCCATAATTTTACCGGAAAATTCATCAAGCTTGCTTTGATAAATCTTCCTAGCTAATTTTCGCGAAAATGATCGACAATTGGAATATTGTTAATTTTCCGACCCTGCTCCACCAAAATTTTCCAATCGTCACATTTCAAAATAATCCATCGCATATTTGATAATTTTCGCGCAAAATATGTGTTTTTTTCTCGTTTCTCTCGAATTTAAAAAAACGCCGCGATTAGAACATTGGTCGGCTCCATTGCGATTATTCCAATAATTTTCGCGCAAAATTGCGGGAAAATTTTCAGTGGAGCCCTAGCTTTAGTAAGCACAAAAGTTATCGTGATTAACCCTATTAACAGAATTAGCTAAATGTTCACCGATATTAGAGAAGTGATTATTGAATTGTTCGGCAATGGCTCTAGGATCTGTAATTGTATTATTATTAACTGTAATAGAAGTTGGATTATTGAAACTTGATTTATAGGGCAAAGGGTACGCAATACATACCACGTATTTTTTGGATTATCAGAGTATTCCTTGAGCTTATTATGGTTATACATTTTTTTTGCAAAATTTTTTATTATGATACATTTTATAACATTGTTTGGCAACAAAAGAACCATTAATATAATGCGTTTTGTGCATCTTCTGTATCCTTTTAATAGATATCAAAAGACCTTTGGTGATCCAAGGTTCGTTCTTTAAGCGTTTCTGTTTACGAGTAAGCTTTTTGAGCGCAGCAAGGGCATTTATTGTTGAAGTAAGCAAGGAATAAAAACTGTCAAATATGTCATTGATATTGCTTTCGGTTATGGCATTAATGTTAGACATGAAATTATCAAGTTCGGTGAATAAGTCGTTATCGAAATTATTACAATCAAATTTGGTGAAAGATCGTACTAAAATTGATTCGCTGCCTTTGGACGCTAGATTTCTACTAATTAAAGCTGCAACAGGATAGTGGTCCGTTATGTCATAGTTAATCACTAAAGAATCAATCAATCAATCAATCAATTTATTTTTGGCGAGATTACAGTAGAACAGTACCATCAAATAGAAGAAACAAAACAAAAGCAAACAATTGGAGAGAAAAAAAAATATTCGTATATTTTTTACAAACAAATATTATGCACGCAAGCGCAGTAAAGTTCGTAAAAAAGGAGCACAACATGCAACTGTAATCGCAAGGGAGACTGCGAAGTGACTGTTAAAAGTCTTCGAGTCAAGCAGCCACCCACAGATTGCAGCGGCCGCTTGAGCGACTGCTATATCGTTAATACACGGTATACTCTTAAAGGAAAAAATAAACGTTAGCAAAGTGAAAGGGGTTACTGGTAGGTTTCAAAAAGATCGTTTTTCAAATTCGCTTTAAATTTTTTGAAAGACTGTTTTTTCAATTCTGGGTTTAATGAATTCCAAATTTTAACTCCTTGGTATTTTATTGATTGTTGACAGCGACATGTGGAGAATTTGGGAAGGTATAGGTTATTATTGGTTTTTGACCTCGTTGATCGTTCATGGATGGCCAAAAGTGGGCTAAAAAAATTGGAAAAACAAGGGGGTAGAGAGTTATTATAGTATTGACGCATCAATTTCGCAAGTTCAAATGTATACAAGTCCGCAATTTTGAGAATTTTTAAGTTTCGGAAGTTTGGGGTTATTGGAGTACGCCAATCGGACTTCGTGATTATTCGCAATGCCTTGTTTTGGAGAATTTGCAACTTCGGAAGATATGTTTTAAATGTACTGCCCCAAAGTGGGAGTCCGTAGGCTAAGTGGGGTTGTACAAGGGCGTGATAAAGGAGGAGGAGGGTAGGAGCAGGAAAAGTGGAGCGTAGCTAGCTTAGAATACCAACGGACCTGGATACACGTGTTTCGAGTGAGAGTATATGAGGTTTGAAGTTTAACCTGTGGTCTATGGTAACACCGAGATATTTGGAAGATTCACATACTGAGATATTCGAGGTGTTATAGATTAAGTTTAACTCTGTTTCCTGAGAATTCAATTTGGGAGGAAAGACTATAGCTGTGGATTTTTCTGGATTAATTTGCAACTCATTTGCATTGCATCAGGTATGTAATCTACGAAGTTCAGAATTGCAATCATTTTCAAGTTCTTTTGATGAGAGGTTGTCTAAAACTAGACACGTATCATGAGCAAAGAGACGGGGATGACAAGAGGTAGCATTTTTGAGATCATTTACGTAAATGAGGAAGAGAAGTGGTCCTAAAATGGATCCTTGAGGAACGCCTATATTAATAGGTTTCGTACAAGATGCGCTATCGTTAATGAAGACGAATTGCTGACGATTTGAAAGATAGCTTTCCATGAGACTGTAGGCCGGTCCTCTGATTCCGTAATGAAGAAGTTTTTGCAGCAGTATTCGGTGGGATACGGTGTCGAAAGCTTTACGTAGATCCATTAAAAGAAGTGCTGTGAATTGATTGTGTTGTATCGCATCATATGCTGGTGTGATAACATCCAGTAGTGCATGCATGATGCCACGCTTTTTTCTAAACCTGTATTGAAATTTATAGAAAATTTCATCCTTTTCAAAAAAAGTTAATGAATTGATTTTTGATTACTTTTTCTAGCACTTTTGATAAGCATGGTAGGAGAGAAATGGGGCGATAGTTTTGCACAAAATGTTTGTCACCGGATTTAAAAATGGGCACAACTTTGGAGGTTTTAAAAATATGGGGGAAAAAGCCGAGTTCAAAAACTAGACCAAAGTAGAAAGACAAGATAGGGGCCAGCGTTTCGTTTCCCATACGAAGAAAAAAAGAAGAAATATTGTCGCATCCAGAAGCTTTGTGAAGGTTGAGAGAATTTATGGCATTAAAAACTTCAATGGGTTGTGGAGGATCTAGTACTATGGTTTCAGATACAGGGTTCTTCAAAAAGGATTTGAAATCTGTTTTTTCGGAGGAGCTGACGCTTTTTGCTATTAGATGGCCGATTTCAACAAAATAGTTGTTGAAATGTTCGGTAATTTCGTCCCGTTCATCAACTTCGGTATTACCAACTTTTATTTTGGTAAAGGGAAGAAAAGAGGAACGTTTTGAGGGGATTGCCGAATTTATAACTTTCCAAAGTTCTTTCGGATTATTTTTCTTGTCTTTAATTGATTCAAAGTAGTAAAGTTTTTTGCTAGATTTTTTACCCTGGTTAGCTTATTGGCGTACTTCTTGTTGTACCATTTTCCGAATTCATTGTTGCTGAGGAAGTATTGTTTATATAGTGCCTGTTTAGTTTTGATGGAGAATAATAAACCTTTAGTGAGCCAGGGTTTACTTTGTATTCTTTTCCGCCTACGTGAGGCGGTTTGAAGGGGTGCGTGTTTCTCGATTACCTCAGAGATTGCGGTGACCAAGCGGTTGAAGTTTTAATCAAGAGACGAATGCGTTAAAGATGAGTTAATTGCATATAACATCAGAGGCGTAAGGGAAGATTCAAGATCGTTACGAAATTTGGTGCCATCCACGGAATGAAAATTGCGAAAAGAGGACAAATTGTGACGTTTATTTACATCTTTAAAATCAGGGTTAGAAACTATGGAATAGATGGCATAGTGGTCGGCAAGCTTATATAGGAAGACACCAGGTGTGATTACAGATTCAGTATCATTGGTAAGAAGATGATCAATGATTGTGTCTGAATCTGCAGTCACGCGAGTTGGCTTAGTGATCAAATTGCAGAAGGCGTTACTTTCAATTGTATGCATGTACTGAGATTTAAGGGAGGATTCGCTATTTAAATCAATGTTTATGTCGCCCATTAGTATTACTTTACTGCGTTTGTTGTTTAGTTTTTGCAGTTTTTCGTCTAACGCATTTAAAAAAATATCAGCATTATCCCAAGGGTGACGATAGATGACCGCAAGAATATAGTTGTCCCTTTGACCCGAAAATTGAACTTTAAACCATTGGTCTTCGCATCCCCTCATTTGCATTTTTAGATTTTCGATTTCAGTAAATGTCACGAGGTTCGAGAAATACGCACCAACGCCTCCAACGAAAGTAGGTGAAGGAAAGTGAACAAACGTGTTTCCAGGTATGTCAACATTTGTATGAGGGTGTACGTTTATTCGAGTTTCAGACAGAAGGAGTACAGATGGAGGGGTTTTCATGCAGTTTAGGAATTGTTTAAGTTCGTCGATATATAACTGGAGTGAACAAATGTTGACATGGATAATTAAGTGCGCATTGTCATTGGTTGAAGAAAACATTTGTTTATCTATAAGGTCATAAGTCTCGCAGGAGTTATAATTTGATTGAAAGGAATCGTAAAGTAATTCAGGTAAAGAATTTTGGCTTAAGATTACCTCAGTATCTGAGGTGGCTGCTTGAGACAGCACTTCGCAGTCAGAAGCCGCTGCTGCACAGTTTACATTTGCAATCATAGAAAAAAGAAAACACGCATTGAAATGCAGCACCATTGAAGTCAGCAGTGTGGACCGTGATTTTAGAAATAGTAAAACATCCAGACAACGTAGATTCTGAGTTAATCAAGCGTTATAAACGATTTCAAGAAGCGGTTCAATTATCATCAAAGAGTACACTAGGTCTAGATACTTATTCCAATGACGGTTACGCGCAGAAAAAACTTTAGGTATCAGTGCAAAAAAAATATATACATATATATATATATATATAAATATATACAAATACATTTGTTTATCTATGTAAGTATGGAATAGATAAACTGCTCATCGCTTATGTCGTAGCATTGCGCAATGCTCATCGCTTATGCGATTTGAGCACTTTGGCAGGGGTGGAGGTTTTTTGTTTTGTGGTACCACAAACAAAAGATTTCTGAAGTTCCTTAAATTTGATTTTGAGGTTCTTCACCCCAGACTACTCTGAGCTCCTCTGATGAGACCTAACAAGGCCGAAACAGTGGCTGTCAGGAGATTGAGTATATATAAATACATATATAAATAAATATATATTCAGCTTAATTATAATAGAGATTAATAAGACAAGGCTGCATAAAAATGAAGGTATATATATAACATTCTTCAGACTAACAAAATATTCACAAGTTCACACGTATCAGAAAACAAACTTACGCCAGATAAAGTGCATTAGAGGTCAAAACCAAACTAGGCCTCAGTGTCACTGGAATCACTGACAGTGTCACATTGACTTTGATCAGTGGGTAGGTTAACTTTCTTATGGTTAACATATAAGACATAATGGCCGTGTTCGGCTCTCCACTGGGTTGTTTTTTTTGCAATCAAGCAAATTTAAAGAGTGGCATCAGTTGTTTTTTTTCTTCTTGAAATAGTTTCGGTAGGTGCTGCGTTACATACTGGGACCTGGAGTTTGTAAGTAATCTTGCTTCATTATAAGGTTTCAAGTTTTTCAGTCGAGCAAAAATTTTCTGTTTATCTGCGGCGCTAGTTAGTTTAATCATAACAGGTCGGTCAACTTTTTGCCTATTTTTGTAAACCGGTCTTTGCGGGAGCCTGTGATAATCTGCAAACACAAACCGAGAAGGATTTCTATGCATAAGCCTTCTCGCATGAATTTATGTATAATTTGTAGGGTTTCTTGGCGAGATTCCCATGCTGAGCTATGGTCTTCTTCTAAGCCATGAATTAAGATATTAAATCGTTTTTCGTAAGATTTTTTCATGACAGATTCATCCTGGCGTTTTTCTTCCTTCTTTTCAAGAATTGATAATCTTTTCTCTATATCGGCCAAACCATTGATTTTTTTAGTCAACTGATTTTCTATTTTTGTAATCCTTGCATTGCTAGCTTGTTCAATGTCATTTATGCGCCCTTCCAAATTAACCAATCTTTGGTCTATACTGTCCATGCGTTTATTAATATCTCCAATTCCTTTAAGTATTTCATCCAATTTAGTAGCAACACTTTTAGACATCTTAACTTGAAAAAACTCTGATAGCTGGAATTTGCTTTGAACCACGCCTAGTATTGCACTGTAACAATTCGGTTCGCACTGCCACTTCAACTTCGCTGCGATTTACACACGTCCGCTTCCTATCATCACAAATGTGTGTAGAAACGATCTGATGCTTACTGTCCTAAGAATATGATCTATAATTGTACCAAAGCGTGGTGTTACTCTAAGAGGTTTGTCAATGAGATTCACAATGCAATTAGAGCTCGTCGTCGTGTGGTTGGGCATCCTCTTCCGACGGTTCAGATGTTGACGGCGTTGATTTTAAGCCAGCGTCGGGTGTCATCATCCAGGACCAACAGACCTTGTATTCCTTTTGGTGCACGATGTAGGGGGCATGTAAAAATGATGTGGTCTGCAGTTTGCTCAGAGGCACCACACTCACAATTCGGTGAAGGAGCAGCACCCCATTTGTACATGGATGAATGGAATCGCCCTACGCCAGTCCGCAGACGATTCAGTTTTACCCAAGATGTTCTGGGCAAATCCATTCCAAGAGGCTTAGGACTGGCCCTGGGAATAAAAGCACGAAGCCTTGATGCACTTTTCAAGTACTCCATGTTCCATACATAATCCATCCATTGCGCTGCACGAATGTGTGATTCGGTCAGACTATCCAGTAATTTCTGTGCAGCGGGTACAAACGGGCGTCTTGATTTGAGCCTTCCCTGGTGCGCATTTTGTTTCCCGACCAGCTGCTCATGTAGAATATGATCAGGGTTAAGGGTGGCGTGGTTAGCCAGGGAGAGTGTCGCTCCTCGACGGCGAAGCTCAGGTGGCTGGATACCTGCGAGGATTGGCAAGTAGTCCGTTGGAGTGGGTCGCAGACATCCAGTGACAATGCGCTAGGCGTCATTTAAAACACTGTCGATTAGCCGAGTGTGAGCACTACGACACCAAACAGGTGCGCAGTACTCAGCTGTGGAGTAAACCAGGGACAAGGCGGCTGTTCGCAATGTTTTGGCTCCTGCACCCCATCCCGAGCTTGCAAGTCGCCTCAACAGTGTGACGCGAGTGAAAAGTTTCTTGCGCAATGTCTCTAGGTCAGGGGTGACGAACCTATTTGCTGTCGCGGGCCACTTTGTTACTTACCAATAAGCAGGCGCATGCGGCCCGCAAAAGAATTTCCTGCGGCCCGCGAACATTTTTGCGAGACCAGTACTTTTAAACATTTTTTTCCCCGTCTAATCTTTGCGATGCGATACCAAAAGCTGAGCCCCTGATTTAATCAAGCGCGTATCACACAGTAATTATATAAACGCTCAATACAAGTCATCTGTTTCAGGATTCAGCAGTTCATCCATTGTTATGAAATAATAATAACATAACTCGAGTCCGTTGCAGCTTCAGCATAGTGCAGCAGTTTACGAGTAACTATTCGAGTGAGAGCTTAGCTTGCCTTACAGTAGTAGGAATCATGTGAGTTTGCGGAAATGAATTGGTGAGGTGGCAGTACCATTTATCATATGCAAATTTTACTGCTTTCTTCAGGTATTTGTTATTCTTTTTTTTAAGCAATATTTAATTAGCCGCTTGTCTTCAGCGAAAAAACGAAATATTGTAGATGAAAAAAGAGTATTTCAAAAAGATTGGACCGACATGTTTATGACCAGGAGCGTATTCAGAGGGGGGCCATTGTGCCATCCTTCCCCCTTTTTGACTCTGCTTTTTAGTAAAAAAAGAAGAAAACTAATGGTGCCAAGTGACTGAAACATGCCAGACTCTTTTGATGGTTTCTGTAGCTTATGGCCGGTGGCTAATCCAAGGGTTAGAATGAGAGGTATGCATCCTTCCACCAGCCATTTTCAAAATAGTTTTTGATGTATACAATGTTTCCATAACTTCGAACCTCTTCGAGAGCAATAAGCCTTACGCCTTAAGCGCGCATAATCGAAAATGTGCGCGCCAAATGCATCATATTTGGCAAAGCACTCAGAATCAGGGTCAAAAAATTTAAACAAAATTTGCCTGAGGATTATTCAAAAAGCACTACAAATAGCCATTACAGCATGTAAATTTTCAAAAATTTTCCGAGAGAGCATGCCCCCGAACCCTCCAAGAGCTTTTCTTGTTTCTCAATCATTTTCAAATTTGTTCTGCCGAAAAAAAACGCTTTAAAGAAATATGGAAATTATGGCTTCCCCCTTTTAAAATTTCTCGCTACGCCACTGTTTATGACTAAAAAGTTATGCGGCCCGCTTGCTTATTGGTAAGTAACAAAGTGGCCCGCGACAGCAAATAGGTTCGTCACCCCTGGTTTATCAGGAAGGAGTCTCAGCAGCTTACAGGTGAGGCCACGATGCCAGACAGTGTCATAAGCAGCTGTCAGATCGACAAAAACAGCACCGGCCTTCTTCTTGGTCTCAAATGAGTCCTCGATGTGTTGGGTAAGTAGAACAGTTTGGTCTACCGTGGACCTCCCCTGTCGGAACCCAGCTTGCTCCCGAGGAAGAAGCGGGTCGACAATGGGCTAGATACGGGTGTAAATGAGCCTCTCGAGGATCTTGTAGGGGACACAGAGCAGAGAGATGGGGCGATAGCTCTTGGGGTCCTCTACAGGTTTCATTGGTTTGGGGATCGCGACAACCAACGCTCTTCTCCAGATTATTGGAATTTTGAGGTGGTGCAAACAGGATGAAAGAAAGCCACACAACCAGGATTTCAGGGCAGCTCCAGCATGGAGCAAAAGCTCAGGCAGATAAAGTCTGGGCCTGGAGCTTTTCCTGGTTTTAGATGTTTGAGGGCGGCTGCGAATTCTGAGGGAGTAAAGCTTCCACAGACATTCACTGCACTTGTTGTAGAGGCCCTCCAAAGATCAGACACTTCTTGAGACACAAGCCGGGATGACTTGCGACCAATATCCTCATATTTGCCGTTATTGACCAGTACTGATGCGATGGTATTGGCTGAAACTGCACGATGCCGAGGGGAGCGTCGTGATCTACCAGTTAAGTTGTTTAATATGCTCCATGCTTTACGACTGGAGAAAAGTCGATGGTTTGGACTGCCTCAGTCCATCGGTCCCTGCGTTTTCTGTCAAGCCTGGACAGCAGGGCAGAAGCAGCCCTGTTAGAGTCAGATCCCTCAGGCGATTGCAGGAACATCTGATAGAAGTTCTCACACTCAGCATCCCAACACGGAATGTGGTCGTTTCGTCGACCACGTGGGATATACTTTTTGGCTGCTGTGCTGATGGCATTACAGAAGTCCTGGTATGCCCGGTCCACATCAGGTGGCAACAACAAGTATCAGGTGGCAACAAGCTCTTAGCGAGTTGGTTGGTCAGGGCATTATAATGGCTCCATTTGGCCTTCCGAAGTTCCATCGCTTAACAGGCATACTCGGAACTGACAGAGTGAGCCTTGGTGGAACAATCAGCGAAGGTCGACGTTGTGACCTAGGAAACTTCTCTAAAATACGCCCGTCAGGTAAGCGACTATCAGGACCAACACTAACAAACGCCGGTGCCAGTGTTCCAGCGGCCTGAGTGGAAAGTGGTCATGTCCTTTGGGTCATGGAGAGGGACAAGAACATTAAGGCTTGCCCAAGCAACAAGACACTCTCCATCAGCGCTGTTGCTGCTGTAGCCCCAATTCACATGCGGGCAGTTGAAATCACCCGAGTAGAGGACAGGGTGTGGAAACACTGGTAGGTCGGTAGTCTGCAATGGTGTAGGTGGAGGTTTGTAAACGTTGACAATTTTATAGCCATCAACGTCCACGCATAACCACTCAGTCTCTGATGTAAATGGGGACTGATCTACTAGGGTCCATTTTAGTCGCTCATGGACAAATGTAGCTAGGCCGTGTATCCTGTTTAAACAGGACCCAGCTAGTGCAAAGCCTGGAATCACAAGCTTGTCGGTAAAAGCACAGTGGGTCTCCTGCAGTAGCATGACGACTGCCTCAAACTGCACAGCGAGATGGTGAAGGACATTCATCTTGCTTGCAGAGAGGCCTTCAATGTTCAGCTGCAGGATTGCTGGCCTTTGGAACTTGTTGACGATGTGCCCTGAAGCAGACCAAACATCGCCCCGTCCTGAAAAGAACGTTTGCCGATTAGTAGGCATTGGGATACCCTTCCGGGTCGGCAGATTTGGTTACGGTCTGTCATTGTAACTTCGCAAGAGAAAAGCTTTGTACAGACTTAATCACAGCCCGGGCTACATGGAAGCATCTGCCATCCGGGCCCAATTAGAGCTCAGCATATTTAAATTTAAATTTACATAGAGCTCAGCATATTTAAATAGTCTTGTGTACACTTGGATGAGCAGTTATTTAGTGTGTTTATATTCGCATCGCCGAGAATAAAGTACTGTGTGCGGTTGTTGTTCAAATCAGTCAGGGTATTATTAAGCATGTCAAGAAACTATTTCATGTTAGTTTTGGGATGATGATAGACAGTTCCTATGACATAGTTAAGGTCAGTACTAAGACAGGTTAATTTGATCCATAAACATTCACAGCCATGATATGCTGTGTCAAACAGTATTTTACTAGCCTGTAGTGAGTCAGAAATATAAGCGCCAACACCACCAGCATTCGAATTTGAGTTAACATGAAAGAAAGTATACCCAGGAATGAAAATATTAACCAGTGGTTTATCTTTGATCTTAGTTTCCGTTGAAGCAATGACGTCGGGCTGAATGGCAAATTTCGATAAAAAATCAGCCAAGTCATCATAATTCTTTGCTAAAGATCGAATATTTAGATGTAACAAAAATAATTAAACGTTGTTACAAACAGCACGAAAAGAACTAGAGCTTAAATATTCACAGGGTTTAATGTTATGAACTAATGAGGAAAACGCCACATCGGTTATGTCAAAGTCATCAGACGAAGAAATGATACTCGTATTACTAATTTGGGCTGCGTGCTGGTCTAAAGCCAACGAACTCTTCGCAGCTGCTGTATCACAAAAATAATCAGTCATTTCGGAAAATGAGTAAGCCTAAGTCAAAATATGAAACACAAGACAAAGATTTACCCTATCAGACTTAAATCCTTCTCCAATTTTATTCCAATGGCCACTGTTTTCTCTGACCTACGCACAAAAATGTTCCCGTTCGAAGTCCAGATATACTTGAATTCGGCAAGTCTAGCCTTTTGTTTGGCCAACCAAAATAATTTCTTTCGCTGCTGGGTGAGATTTTCATTAATGAACAAAGATTTAATTCCATAAACAGAAAATTTATTAAAATCCAAGTCACGAATCAGCTTCTCCTTGGCGTAGATTTCATTCCGAATATCCCGATTTACAAATCTAGCAATAATGGGAGGTGGAGATGTTTTGGTTGAGTCCTTGTCATGGTGGGTACGTCGTACTGGTAACCTATAAGAGGTTGAGATTTGATCTTTAATTATTTCAACGCCGAAGTGCTTAGTAACTTCAATAATAAACTCGTTAGTATCCTCTCCTTGTGTTTCTGGTATTCCTGTGAATTCTAAATTTTGACGGCGTCCATATTGCTCCAGTGCGTCAAGTTTTTCAGATTCTTTGGCCTTTTTTTCAGCGACTAGTTGAGAGTTCGTTTGTAGACGCTTAATCTCATTTTCTTGTTGTTTATTAGTCAATAAAAGATTATCATTGTCTTGCTTCAGATCATCATATTGGCCGCAAATGAATTTTTGGCTGTCTTTTAATTCCACCAACTCCGCTTTCAGTACGCTGATTTCTTGCATGTAATCTGACTGCCATGCTTTAATTGCATCATCAACTAATTTTTTTATATCAATTTGAATTTGAATCAAATTTTCTTTGGAATTGCTGGCTTTTTTGATTTGTCTTCGACCTGTCATTTTCTCGTAGTGATGTACCAGTGCACAATCAATTTACAATAAAATTAAGATTAAACACTTTCTTCAAAACAGAAGTTTCATACTCTGGAACTTATTCAAGTAGCATGGACCTCTGAACCGTTTCTACGCTTATATTCGTAGTCACACCCCTGAATCTTACTAGCAACAGATCAACTCCAAGACTAAAATATTTGTTCCCAGTGAAACTCCTCGAGCGACCCATGTTAAAAACCAATTGAACAATCTCCTGCCATGTATTAATAATAGAAATTCAACAGACCACCGGTACTAGACTTCGAAAAATATAATAAAGACCTATTGGCAAGACCATTACATGAAGGCTTCGATATCGGCAGGGTGGCGCAGTGGTTCGGAGCGTTGTTTTTACCACGACCATGATCGCAAGGTTAATGGTTCAACTCTCAACCTGGTCTCGTTGTTGTGTCCTTGGATAAGATGCTTCATGATGATTGTCTCTGCTTGGTGAAATCTGGCCAGCAGCAAATTAAAGAAGTCAGAAGAAAATTTAAGCGGAAAACTTGGAAACAAAGGCAACTTCTAAGCGAGTCTGGATTCGTCCTACGCATAGCGCCTCCGCCGCTTTCTCGTGATAGGAGGATAAAGATGAAGAAATTAATCAAACCAATCAATCAACATACGCAGGAATATGATTGAACAATCGAATTATGATTATTGCATAACAATTTAGCTTGTTCACAATATTGTTGTTTGAAATTGTGAGGTGTCAGGGGTGACAGGTGGTGAGCGGCGAGCGCAACTAACGTGGCAAAGTTATAGGCAAGAAGGAAAAGTGCAAAAAAAGAAAAGTGCAGTACTTGGAAGCAAAAGAGCAAAGCGTGCATTACTGGAGTACGGAAAGTGTGCGGTACGGAAAATATAATACCGTATTTCCGTACCGTACTTTTCCTAAAAATTCCGTACGTAATTCCCTATCGTACTTTTTGCCAAAGTCTAACCGTATTGTACCGTAATTCCGTACCGAATCGTACCGTAGTAACGTCTTGTTCTCAAATGATTGGACTTTATTTTGTGCTGGTTATTTTTACACCAGTGGTCCGACTGGGCAGGAATTTTCTGGGTAGGTTTCTTTGCCTGTCTGGTCTTCTGTGATTGTTCCTGTCAGGACACTTTTTTAGTGGTTCTATAATACACTGATGTAGTCAGATACCTTGCTTTTTTTCCTTTGTTGGAGCCGCTTGGAAATGGAACAACCATAGCAGACTTCTCACTGTTATGTTTCCTACCATTGCAGGATAACATCGTGGTGTTGGTAGCTGTGAATTTTCTGCTGTCACTTTTTGCCTAACCGTCGTTTTTATCGTCTTTTCTTTTTAAGAAAAATTCTGCTCTCAAACAGGGTGTTGCAACCATACCCACTCCTGTTTTATTTTAACTCGTCTTCTCCAGCCTACATGCCATAACTTCAATCGTTTTGTTACCTCTTCCCTTTTCTTGTACCGTTGTTCTATTTCCTTCATCTTATCCTATTCTTCATCATATTGGCGGTGCGAAAACAAGACACAATCTCTAGCCACAAGCTAAATACATAGCATGACCGCAAGACGTATAGAAATTGTCAGCCTGCACAGCTGCTATTTCACTACTTACTGTCTTTCTGCTATGAGGACATGCGGTACTAACCTCAGCACCATCCAAAATGAAGTCCTCAACAACAGCGTTCTCTAGGTCCAAGTGGTCAGCAACATAACACAGCAAATATTTATGGGGAGGTCCAAGACATGCTCTCCGTTTTTCACGTTCTTCGCGAAAACGAGCCTGCAAATCATGTGTAAAAGTATCAAAACTACAATAACTACAGTGTAATTAACAAAAAATACAATTTAAAATCATTTTGCATGTTTCGGGCGCTCAAAATTCATTGCGAAAACCGTTAATAAATTACAGAGATAGGATTGCGTGCATTGCTGAAAGTGGCGTCGGACGTACTTTGAATCAGAAGAGCTGAAATGTAAGCCCTGCATTGCAATATTAACATCTGGGGCACGCTCCCCTTGTTATTACAGCTACAAACAACGCGCAATACATTTTACCGGCAAAAACATAGTTAACTTGAAGTAAAATGAGAAGCAAAAGCGGTTCTAAGTTGACTTAGAGGCATGTTTCCTCAGAAAAGTTTTGAAAAATTACATACTGCAATTGCAATTTTAGGGCTTTTGGAACAACTCACAGAGCATTTTTTTATGAAATTTTTTTTGTCCAAATGCCGAGTCCTTTACCAAACATGAAGCATTTTTGTTGGCACATTTTACAATTATGTGTGCTTGTCATAGGCTTATCACCGAAGGAATTCGAAATTTTGAAAAAATTGTTTTAGCAATCTGTTGCTGTTTGCAATCTACAACACATAAACTTATTTTACAAAACAACAGCACAAAATACAGTAGGTTGAGAAACGCGTAAAAACACTGGACTAAACCGTTATCTCACGGTCTTGTACGGACCGTTGCTCTGACTCTGTGAGATCGTCTGCTGTAATTTTTCAATAAAAATTGACGTGAAACAGAACATGACGCAAAAATCGAAACTGCAAACTAACACTGTTTCTAACCACAAAATCAGTACTTGCAACAACAAGCACATGAGGAATATTGATTGCTTAAGTTTTAACGACAAAGAAACGAGCTTTAACGAAAAAAGCTGCAGTTCAAATGCGAACGAAGTTTTGCTAAAGCGTAGGTTGGCATCAAACTTAAAAATAAAGGGTCCGTAAGCTTCAAATAAGTTTGAAAAAGTCCGCAGCCAAGAAGGTTAGGGAACCACTGATATAAGCTGAACAAAACGCCTCTTAGGTATGGAAAGAGGTGAACTGCTATGAGGTGGACAAACACTTCGAATTCTTCAATCAAAGTGCTCAGTATGAGAACCTCTCACACCAAGGGTGTTGCCAGGGGGGCCAAGGGGGCAATTTCCTCCCCCCCTGAAATATTTTTGTTCTATTCCTTTTGCTTGGTTGCTTACACATTTTACCACTACCTCGGTGAACAGGAAAAATTTTGATTTGATTTCTTCGTATTTCCTTCTGATACGAGAAAGCAACAGAGGCGCTATGCCTAAGATGAATCCATGCTCGCCTAGTAGTAGCTCTTGCTTTCAAGTTTTATGTTTGTTCTTCAATTTGCAGTTTGTTAAAAATCCGCCAAGCAGAGATAATTTAACCATCGTGAATCATCTTATCCAAGAACGCAACAATGCGGCTGGTATACGAGGTGAAACACAACCATGGGATCGTTACTGTCGTAAAAGCGACACTCCTACCAGCTGCGCCATGTTGCCAATATTCAATGTTTTTTGCATTTTTCAATAACGTGTATTTTTGATAGCGAGTAAAAGTCAATAAATAATTGTATGCGAATAGAAAGCTCATGCACCAATTGCGTTCTAAGTGAAAAAACACGCTGATCCAAACATGACTGAACCAAAACTGATCCGGCCCTCCTCAGCCAAGAAAATTACGGTGCAAGAATTTTCTATTTTTGTATATTCCATCTTTTGTTTGGTCATTCCATTTATCGGGTTTGTAAAGGCGGCAACTGAATACTGGTAGGCGAGAACATTTTGAAATTGCGTAATTTATAGTGTGTTTGCTACAATGGAGCTTACTGGTAACGTTATGGCATGTAATAGACACTTGATATTCTGCAATACTTCGCAAATAAAAGCTACTACAACACCGCTTAGGCTACTTGTTTTTATAATTGGAATAAATTGAGTATGACGTTATTGTTTACTCCCAAATTAGTACCTAGTTCAGAGCTTGTTAAGAAATAGGATAAACTAATAAATTACCAATCTACCTTTCATACTTTGGGCCGTAGAGCTGTTTCGTGTACAGCCTCATTAGCTGTCACAAGAAGCGTATTTAGGGGGGGGAGCATTGTGCCATGGCCCCTCCTTTTGACTCAGCCTTTCAGTAAAAAAGAACAAAATTAATGGTGCCAAGTGACTGAAATTTGCCAGTCTTTTGCCAGACTCTTTTGATGGTTTCTGTAGCTTATGACAGATACAGGGGGTAGGATGAGGGATAAGTATCCTCCCCGTCATTTTCAAAAATGCTCTCGATGCATACAATTTTTCGCAATTTCAAACCTTTTCGACGACGATAAGCCTTACGCCTTAAGCACGCATAATCGAAAATGTGCGAACAAAATGCATCATATTTGGCGAAGCATTCAGAATTAGGGTCAAAAATTTCGACAAAATTTGCGTGAAAATTATTCAAAAAGCACTAAAATAGCCATTACAGCACGTAAATTTTCAAAAGTTTCCAGGAGAAGCATGCCCACGAACCCTTAGAGCCTTTCTTCATTCTCAATCAGCTTCAAATTAGTTCTGCTGAAAAATATACTCTAGAAAAAAATGTGGAAATTAAGTCCCCTCTTTTTAAAATTTCTCGCTTCGCCACTGGGCCTGTCACATTTTTCTACCGGTAGCCTACTGAAGTTATATTATTCGCTCGTCTTGGTGTAGGCAGGAAGCTACAGGCAATGGCTCACCCAGGAGGGGCACTGTGCCATGGCCCTTCCACCCTTTGACCAGAGTGTGATCAACAAAATTAAAGCTTTTTGCATAAAATGCAGTCTTGTGTCCGACTGACGATGGTCCGTTGTACTTGTCAACTGCTTGTCATTGCCAGAGTATTTATCATCGTAGAACAAGCCGGAGTCGTGCTTTTATGGATTAACCAGTTAACTAAGATTCAAGTTTGTGTTACATCTTAAAGGTATTTTTGCATCAAATAAAGGCACATTTTTTATAAAAAAAGCTAAAAACGTACATGTCTTTTGTTAAAAACCGCAAATATTTGGCAGCGCTGGGGGCTTCGCCTCTAGACCTCCACCGCTGGGACAGGCCTTTAAAGTCTTGCCCCCTCCCCCCTGAAATTTTTGGCTGGCTACGCCACTATCTCACACTAATAAGACAGAAATATGGATACAAACAAAAAGAGACCTTTCTTAGAAATAAAAACATCATTCTGTTCTTGTCACAGCAAGCGTTCAAATTAAGGGCAAATTTTAGAAATGACGACGTAGTAGGCCTACTACAATGCGAACAAACTAGACACTTTTTCGAAGCGATACTTATTATCAATTAAAATAAGACTTTAAAAAGAATAAGATGATTCCAAAATCATTTTTATAAAGGTACTGCGGACTGGTCCGATTCGATCTAATCACTCCCTTTTACCTCAGTTTCTAGAACTGCTTTTGCTTCGAACCGGTATCCACATGCTTTTTAAGGTCGCAGGCTTGCAATTTCAATCCAGTTTACGCAAAACTGAAACTAAGGCCCGCAACACCCTGAAAAATGCTAAAAGGCTCAGAACAGTTTACCCAACTGTTGGGCAGTATTCGTTTAAAAAATATTCATGAGTCCAGTGTTCCTTCTAAGCCAGGGATGACGAACCTATTTGCTGTCGCGGGCCACTTTGTTACTTACCAATAAGCAAGCGAGCCGCATAACTTTTTAGTCATAAACAGTGGCGTAGCGAGAAATTTTAAAAGGGGGAAGCCATAATTTCCATATTTCTTTAAAGCGTTTTTTTTCGGCAGAACAAATTTGAAAATGATTGAGAAACAAGAAAAGCTCTTGGAGGGTTCGGGGGCATGCTCTCTCGGAAAATTTTTGAAAATTTACATGCTGTAATGGCTATTTGTAGTGCTTTTTGAATAATCCTCAGGCAAATTTTGTTTAAATTTTTTGACCCTGATTCTGAGTGCTTTGCCAAATATGATGCATTTGGCGCGCACATTTTCGATTATGCGCGCTTAAGGCGTAAGGCTTATTGCTCTCGAAGAGGTTCGAAGTTATGGAAACATTGTATACATCAAAAACTATTTTGAAAATGGCTGGTGGAAGGATGCATACCTCTCATTCTAACCCTTGGATTAGCCACCGGCCATAAGCTACAGAAACCATCAAAAGAGTCTGGCATGTTTCAGTCACTTGGCACCATTAGTTTTCTTCTTTTTTTACTAAAAAGCAGAGTCAAAAAGGGGGAAGGATGGCACAATGGCCCCCCTCTGAATACGCTCCTGGTCATAAACATGTCGGTCCAATCTTTTTGAAATACTCTTTTTTCATCTACAATATTTCGTTTTTTCGCTGAAGACAAGCGGCTAATTAAATATTGCTTAAAAAAAAGAATAACAAATACCTGAAGAAAGCAGTAAAATTTGCATATGATAAATGGTACTGCCACCTCACCAATTCATTTCCGCAAACTCACATGATTCCTACTACTGTAAGGCAAGCTAAGCTCTCACTCGAATAGTTACTCGTAAACTGCTGCACTATGCTGAAGCTGCAACGGACTCGAGTTATGTTATTATTATTTCATAACAATGGATGAACTGCTGAATCCTGAAACAGATGACTTGTATTGAGCGTTTATATAATTACTGTGTGATACGCGCTTGATTAAATCAGGGGCTCAGCTTTTGGTATCGCATCGCAAAGATTAGACGGGGAAAAAAATGTTTAAAAGTACTGGTCTCGCAAAAATGTTCGCGGGCCGCAGGAAATTCTTTTGCGGGCCGCATGCGGCCCGCGGGCCGCATGTTCGTCACCTCTGCTCTAAGCTGTGCGCGTGTGCGCGCGCGCACGACTTTCAAAGACTGCGCACACACATAAATTTACTGAACACAGCCATATCAAGATGAAGCAATGTTCTTGGTAGGCAGATTGAGGAAATTTGTTCTTGGGCTTGCTAAAAGGAAGCATTTCTTCGCAAAATGTACCGTGAACATAGGCGCACGCAGGGAGGGGCACGGTGTCATACCCCCCTCCCCTTTTGGCTCTGTAATAAGGCGCTAAAACCTAACTTTCAGTCTGTAATTTCTCAAACTAATAATGGTTGCAGCCTCCTTTCATTTATTTTAGCCAAGCTTCTGCTTCTAGCCATAAGCTGCGAAAATATTTTTGCGTCGTCTATAGTGACTGCTCTCAGTGCATGCCCTTTTGCGATAAAAAGTGTGCTAAAATGAGTATTTTTTATGTGAAAACCGCAAAAATTTGTTTGGCGGCTGGGGGCGTAGCCCTCAGACACCCGGTTGTGCTCCCCTCCCCCCCCCTTTGTTAAATCCTGGGTGCGCCACTGACCGTGAGCAAAAAATGAACCAGCAGTAACATAACCAAAAGAAGTTGCGCTACTTGTTTTCAGTTGCTGCCACATTCAATTTATTCGTGGGTTGTTGCACAAACCTTAGTCATTTCTAAAAAAGTGCGCACTCGCCAAAATTTCTGCGCACTCTGACTACAAAAAAATTAGAGGGAACATAACATTGTTTACGACCCAGCAAATGCCTGAATAATACAAAACACAGCCTAAAAAATACCAGAAATTTAAGTAACTGCATTAATTTTTTTGTCGATACAAATGTGCGACTTTGTTTTAAATGCGATCGATGGTTGTTATGACGAACTGTGTTTTTGTACAATCAAAATCACAAACGCAAACACCTCTCTTTACAACCAAACATGCAATTATTGCATGACAGTACAGACCAAAAGGCTAAAAATACACCAGCATAAAAATGAACATACAAGGAGACATTATGCTGGCCCTTAAAAGATATACAGTAGTGTGCAAATTAATTGACTCACCACAAAAAAACACGAAAAACTTTTTTTCAATTTATTTTCATTTCAGAGCAACAACAACTATTTCAATGGGAGATATGGTCATCTTTATGTGCAATCAACTCCATAACTCGTTTTGGCATTGATTCTACGAGTTTTTTGCAGTTCTGAGTGATTTCTTTGTCACGGTACCACACGTCAATTATAGATAGCATCAATAAGCTTTGTTTTGGTTGTGCAATCCCTTTTTAAGAGCCGAGATTTTGCTATACTCCACAAATTTTCAATCAGGTTTAGGGAGGGCGAATTCCCAGGCCATTCAAGGACCTTGATGTGATTTTTTTCACAAATTTTTTCACTTTTTTTGCAGTATGGCAGGGAGCCAAGTCTTACTGAAAAATTCCTCCTTCGTTAAGGGATGCTCTTTCCGTGTATTTCATCACTTTACGTTGAATTACTTCGATATATTTGTCCGCATCCATCATCCCTTGAACAGGGAAAAGAGATCAAATACCTTTAAAGCTATTTTATGGTGCAGGGACAGCAGAGTTGATAATTAAAACGGAGGAAGAATTTTTCAGTAAGACTTGGCTCCCTGCCATACTGCAAAAAAAGTGAAAAAATTTTTGAAAAAAATCACATCAAGGTCCTTGACTGGCCTGGGAATTCGCCCTCCCTAAACCTGATTGAAAATTTGTGGAGTATAGCAAAATCTCGGCTCTTAAAAAGGGATTGCACAACCAAAACAAAGCTTATTGATGCTATCTATAATTGACGTGTGGTACCGTGACAAAGAAATCACTCAGAACTGCAAAAAACTCGTAAAATTAATGCCAAAACAAGTCATGGAGTTGATTGTACATAAAAGTGACCATATCTCCCTTTGAAATAGTTGTTGTTGCTCTGAAATGAAAATAAATTGAAAAAAAGTTTTTCGTGTTTTTTTGTGGTGAGTCAATTAATTTGCACACTACTGTACTAAATAAACGCCGTAAAAACCAATTCTACGGCTAGCTTCGCGATTTGACAGCTCATCAGGTAGATGAGCACTGCGCGGTTGAAACCAATGAGTACCGGTAGTCAAACCACGAAACTAGTCGTAGAATTAGAGCCGCTGTAAGTGTTATGATATACTATAGACCAGGGATGTGCAACAGGTGGCCCGCGGGCCACTACCCGGTCCGTCAAGCCATTTAGTCTGACCCTCATCAACACTCTCATTTTTCCCCATTAAAGCATAGAATCATAATCCCGCAGTATAGAGTGACGATTTACGCTTCGTGTATCCTTTTCGCTGCTCGGCGCAGTAATTTGATTGTGATAGTACGTGAAGTAAGCTTTATTTCGCTCTGTGGTTTAGACTGGTTTACTAGCTGTGTCAGGAAAATCTACGTTACATGCAAAGTGTTACTCGTGTGGTTTAGACTAGCTGCGTCAGGAAAATCTACGTTACATGCAAAGTGTTACTCGCAATAGAAAGGAAGTGGTGTTAGCCGCCATTGTTTTTTCAGTTCGTTTGTTATTTGTGTTTTGTCTCAGATGGCCGATACGACATGCGTCTCTGTAGACTCGGGTTTGATTTCAAGTCCAGTCAAATAAAAGACTATTTGATATAGATTATCACAGCTTCCCTGCTTAATGCTCAGCAATTAATGGACAGTGGGAGAACAAGCCGGCAAATTTACTTGTGTATTTGGGAAAAGTTAAAAACGTGTTGCTACGACCTCTGTCAAAGCTGATGTTAACAAACTAACCAAGAACATTAAATTCTAAAAGTCCCGCTAAAATGTTACGCAAATAACATGTTACATTGCGAGAAATTTTCAGTTCGTTGCGTAAATGGAAAAACCAAATTTTTGGTGTGGCCCAGCTGGATTTCTAAGCTGTTTATATGGCCCACCGACAAGAAATGTTGCACACCTCTGCTATAGACTTACGGCGGTTCCACATACTTCAACATAAAATTGCTGTGTATTGGTGAGCAAGAAGATGTGGCACCTATGAATAACATGACGAAGTTTAACATTTTAATGAAAAGATTGGTTGCAAAAGTTGTCGAAGTTTGCCTTACGCTCCATGTTATCCCACTCATTCACGGTGTTAAAATACAATTCACGTACTACATTTGCGATGGAAAAATTATCGTCCTATTATGTTAAATCGTATATCTGTATAAGTCCGTTTAACTTCGTATATACGGACTTTAGTGAGACCTAGCCAAAGATTACCAACTGTGCACCCTAATACAGTTTTATTTAAGTAGAATCAAACCATAGTCAATGATCAACACCCACTTAGACGCCAGTTTCGCACAGAATCAGCATCGCATCAGCTTGGATAATAAAAATATCTAAAGCAGAGGGTTTAATTTGGGGTTCGCAAGGAAATTCTTAAAAAACCGGTACTTGGATGCGGGGGCGTAGTTTACAAAAAATTTTATTGGGGAGCGAGGACCGGATTTAGACAATGAGAGGCCTCGTTTTTATTGGCCATTAGTCTCTCTTTCGTATGAACCAGACACTAAGCGTATGTCTGCCACACCAACGCTAAATTACCTTTTCTTGGGTTCGATTTGCTAATCTTTAGTCAGACTGGGCCACCACGACGGGTAGACAGCGTGGCCCCGTTTGGGAAATTGGCATGAAGCGTCTTTCCCAAGGACACTACGACGTTACACCCAGTTCGGGTATTAAATCCTTAACCTTTTGATTGAAGCTCTGGTGCTCTACCAACTGAGCTATCCGCCGCGGCCATTAGTGATCGATTTCTACAAAAACGTCCCATGCGTCACATAGAAGGGGGCAAAGCCCCGGTACCCTCCCCAAGCGATGCCACTGCTAGGCGAGCAGTCAAGTTTTTATGAGTTGCTATTGTTTAACATACCATACTAAAGAAAAATGTGTGTTGATTGAGAATAGTGCGTATATTTTGTCTGAATTTGCGTTATTTCGATGCAACAGCGCGAACTCCACGACTTCTTTTAAACTCTTACTCAATATTCTTATCACTGAATAATGAAGTCTTAATTCAAACAAGGACCATTAATTTGGTATCGCCTTATTGGGGTGTTGCAGCTAGTCTTACGAAGCGAGAATCGAACTGTAACCTCCCTATCGAGTGTACCAATTTATGAAGTTAGAGTCGACTCGCAACCTTATTGTTAATTGACCACGCGACGCGTTGGTTTTCCAGCACTTCAGTTCTTTCTCATTTCCGTGCTTGTTTATTTCTTTTAAGTTAAACAACTCATTTGTTAACTGCACTGTAAGTTATCGTTTGCCTGTTAGTTTCAAAAGACTGTGTCGAGGACAGACCGTTGTTGTTGTGTTGTTGAGATACTGAATTTAATTTAAAGTTATACTGTAGAAGTGTAGATGTAGCTTCTTCATTTTAAGTTACAGTACGAATAAGAGTTACTGTCTGGTTTAAGTTACTGTATGTTTCAGAGTTACTGTATTTGAATAAGCGTTACTGTTGTTGCTGCAGAGACACTGCAGTTAGAACTGTTTGAACTGTTTGAGATCGAGCCTGCTGTTAAACAGTCGGTAAGTCCTTTGCTCAAGTCTTAAAGTTAAATGTTTATGTTAAATCGTTCCAATGTTAAACCTTAAGTTGTGTTGTTAAATGTGAATGCAATTATTATTTGACTATTATAATGCAGATTAATTTAGTTTACATAGCTTATCGTTATAATCACACGGGCGCCATGTTATAATGAGTTACAGTTAATGTGTTATCTTTCTTTTGTTGCTTTAAAAGTTGGAAGAATTATTTATATGTTATGTGTTAATAGAAAACCGTCAACATCGTTGAAAGGCGTGTTTATGACTGAAAGTCAGGAAGGGCAGCAACATGGGGGTTCGGGTTGATTGTTTCACCACTCAGGGGGTACTTAACGAGAAAAAGATTAAGAATCCTCGATCTAATCAGCTTTTTTTAAAAAATAGGCTACATGCTTTACTCTTTTTTTTTTTCGAGAAACCAAAATTAGTTCAAAGACAATAAACTCAGCATTATTATAGGTGGTGAACATAACAAGACATCAAATGAAACAAGAAATAGATTGTAATTACGGAATACAGGGCTAAAATAGATTAGGAAGGAAACATAAAGCTAGTGTAAGTTGTAACACTAAAAGTTGACAAAATAAATTCAGCTACTGCCTTGCACACACTGCTGGTCATAACAGTTGAATCTATGTTGTCGAGGTGTCCAGTTTTACGAATTGCTTTGACTCTATTTTATCTGTTTAAGTTGAAATTAGTTAAGCCAAAATATCAACAAAGATTGATACATATGGCCTAGGCATTAACTCAACTGCCAAGTTTGATCCAAATACGAAACGAATAACAGAAGCTAATCATGACATCGAAGCGAAGCAGCACTAGAGAGAGGTGTAGCGTATTTGCCAAAGCACTACCAATCTTTGCTGTAGGTAACCTTAAGGCAGCTCTGCACAGTCACACAGCGCTCGTTGCGATTCGCCGCGAACATTTCGATCACGTTTGCGTAAAGTCTTTCAACTGCCGATGCACACACACACAGCTGCGAATTTCTTCGCAAAATCGTGCGACTCGTGCGATGCAATTCCAGCGACAAATCGCGCTAACTATGCACACATAATGCGACTGCGGTCATCGCAAGTGAAAAAAAGTGGGTGCTACAATTCTTGCGACGAAATAGAAAATTTTCTACTGCTTTCACATGTCATATAGAATTGAGACCTGGTGTTTGAGGGAAAATGAAATGGCAATTTTGAGAAGAACTGAAAGAGCAATGGTGAGGACAATGTGTGGAATAAAATTAGTGGATAGAAAGAACATGGAAGAGCTGATGGAAATGTTGGATTTGAAGGAAACATTAGATACTTTGGCAAAGGCGAATGTAGTGAGATGGTATGGACATATGTGATTAAAAGAGACGATGATAATATACTGAAGAAGGCAATGATGCTTGTCGGCGACATGGCCTAGCGGTACCGCGCGCAGGCGACAGATCCTACGTGACTGGATCGATTCGCGGCTGGAGCCGATCGCATTCAACAAATTTACGCAGGGCCGGATTAAGGCGGGGGCTGATGGGGCTGCAGCCCCAGGCCCACCGACCAAAATAGGCCTCTCGATTACAACTTATTATGAACAACTAAGTGATTTTTTCATCAATCAACTATTTTATTTTAAAGTTGAATACGAATTACCAATCTTTATAGGCCTAATCTATCCAGTTTAGGTTAGGGCTAAGTGAGTGATTCAAGATTGTATCAACGCCAAAAGTTTCAATGATTTTACTCTTGAATTTAAATCACAAGATCTGCGGCAAGTAAACGAAATCCAAGAAGACTGATTACGAGTTTGTGAGATTTGGACATACTTTACGTTGCGAGATTCGGACCAGTATTGCGTTACCAGCCCAACGGCTGAGGCATTCATCGGAGCAGGAAACAGGGTCCAGAAGCCAGCTTTGAAATTATTCCAGCCCCTCCTAACAAATCAAATCTCTCTATGTTTTGGGTCAAAATTGCAGGAAGCAAAAAAATGCCAAACAATGTATATAAAAACATTCCGACGCAATATGATTGTTCTGCAGCATATTGTACAACGAATTTAACGGTTTTCGAAACAGAATTTAAACTGAATAAATAAAATTATGATTGATATGAATGTTCATTGCTGTGTAAATTTTGAAACAAATCATAATCAAATACTATCAATAGCCCAGCATCGGTTACAGTGTGTGATGTAACGTTCTATCCGGTAACTAGAAGGAAATCAATCTAAATCAGGGGTGGAGAACCGGTAAAGCACAGCATAATATTTTCAGCGGGCCACATTTACTTTTAATTGTTAAATTTCGCTTTAAAAAGGCACAATATTTCGTAGCAAATTTAACAACATTCATGCTGAGCTGTTTTTTTTTCCGTAAAATCAGAGACTTTTGCGCGTTTTTTATGCTATAAATATATAGCATGTAGTTAAATGTGACGCAGTTTTTAAGAAATCTTAATGTTTTATATTCCACCATTTTGTTGTACACTTAACAATTAAAGTTCTGACGCGGGCCACATTCAAAACTTAAGCGGGCCGCAGGTTCCCCAACCCTGATCTAAATCTTCATTAACTCAAGATTACGCGGAAGGGTGATACATGTAGCGGGGGTCCATCTACGTGACATAGAGCCTGCAGGGCAACGCAGCTCCGAAGAAATGTCGTCGTTTTAGCGAGTCATTAATTTATGATTATTTCGTTGCATAATTCATAGACAGCAGCGTAAACTAAAGATGGTTTCACCATAGACTTATGGTTTCACACAAAATGCCGTACGAATTTTCGTAAAATGACGTTAGGATACGAAATAGAGCAGGGATGGCAAACCTTTTTAATTGGTGGATCAAATTTAAGGTCGTAGACCGAAACAAGAAAAAACGTGGGTTGTGGATGTAATCATATTAACGAAGGGCTTGAACCCAAGTTCTTCCGAAATCTGTGCAAAGAACAAAAAAAAAGGATCTTCACCTCAAAAATACCCAGCTTCCCGTCTTCAATGCCGCAGTATGGAAAGATAAGCTTTTCTTCACTACGTTGATGTTCGTTACCGTTTTCTTCGTAATATTTTTGAAACTACAAGTGGGTCACTAGGTGATCCGCGGGTCAGTGGTTTGCCATCCCTGAAATAGAGGCTGTGAAGGAGGTTAACGCAAACTTTGCATGGCTTGGGGAAAACTAATCGTAGAATCACTTACAAAACAACAAATAGAAAGCGTATTTGCGGAAATTGGGGCTCTGCGGTATGACATCTTCTAAAGCTTTGTACGTGCAAAATAGGTTCAGAAAATTTGTTTTTTGAATGTGTTTAATACTGGTATGTAGGTTACATATTTCAGCAGGTCTAGGACTGACGGGGACAAAACAGGCCCCTGACTACCAAATAGCCCCAGGCCTCAGAAACCCTTAATCCGGTCCTGAATTTACGGGTAGCTGCTGACTCGAAGAGCGCAAGCTCACTTCGCAGTCTCACTCAATTACTGTTGAAATTTCCGTTCAACATAATTTGATGCTGGAAGTAAATGGGCAGCGAAAACGAGGACGTCCAAAAATGACACGGAGAAGACAGGTGGAAGAAAGTCGGGTTGAAGATCGAGGAAGCTGCAGATTGAACGAGATGGAGGGAAGGTGTGAGAGCGATCGCGGAGAGGATGAGGTGTATCCGGCCACCTTCGGTGACAAAAAAACGAATTGAAAGTGGATGATGATGATTTTACAACCTAGTTTGCAAACTGGGTTGTGAAATCCGTTGATTGCATAGGCTATATGCCATACTTGCGAAGAAACTAAATCTATACCCAGTTTTTCGATAATTTATTCTTTCTCAATTTTAGCTTTTAGCAGAGTATGCTGGAGGCCTAGGCTTGAAGATAGTTTTTGAAAAACTAAAAGTAAGTTATCTACGCTTCAAACCATATAGGTAAGAATGGGATTTAGCAAATTAGCTCATCTTTTTCCTTTTCCAGTTTTGTAAGTAGAAAGGAGGTGATCGTTCATAAGTAAATAAATAACAGAAACACTGTGTCATTAAATAGGCCTGATGGAGTCATGGAGTCGTATTTACTCTATGAAGCAATTTCAAAGCCCAAACGGTCAACTGAAAATGTAAACTAGCTTGTGTTTGGAAATAAAGTAGGCCTACGCTTATTTATGTTTTTGTATGGGCCTACGGTAGCCGAATTTTTTGAGCTGCACGGCAGTAACCAGTGGCATCACACATAGCAGTAGCCTACGAATTATGATACCAATTCGATCAATTCTTGTCGCGAAAATCTAGGCCCATTGATTATTCTGAGGGTTAATTTCAAATTATATTGAACTGAAAATTCAACAGTAATTGAGGGAGACTGCGAAGTGAGCTTGCGCTCTTCGAGTCAGCAGCCACCCGTTATATATGTCAAATGCGATCGGCTCCAGCCGCGAATCGAACCCGTCACGTAGGATCTGTCACCTGCGCGCGGTACCGCTAGGCCATGTCGCTGACAAAGTATTTCGTTTGCCATGTCGCTGACAAAGTTCCACTTCTCAGCGGCGGATCCAAAGCATTTCGTTCAGATGGGAAAAAGGGCTTGATTTTCTGTCTTGCTTTTTTTACACATGCATGATGGAAGCTTTCATTTTGGCCATTGCCTAGCCTGGCGCGAAACCCAAAAGTCGTTAAAGCGTGTATAAATCCAAGCTTATTCCTCCCGCAACTAGTATTGTTCAATTCGACACGGCCAAGCAATGACATGCCATGTCGTTGTTATCGCTACAACCGCAACGCATGCGCTCGCGCCAGCGAGCATAGTTGCTTGATTTTGCCACTAAAATCGTAGACGCAAGTCGCTTGAACTTTGAGGATTTCCCATCGCAGTCACATTCCTGTGCGCAGCCGCCTTTATAATGACGGCGCTCTTGTTCAATCAAATGCCTTTATTCTTTCTCCTCACGCTGAAGCGACAACCGGCAATGCGCTACCGGTATATGGTAATTCCAGTCAGTCATAAAACGTGTTTCGTTCCTACTTCAATCGATGTCACTACCTGCAGCACTATAAGTTGAGAATGCAGTACTGTAGCAGCAATCGTTAAATTAACACAAGGCTTGCAGTTTAGTCTAATCTGATAAATTGCATTCGACAAGAATGAAGAGGCTGGTAGAGTTAGTCATTACTCATTTTAATGAAGAGGCTAGCGGCATTCTTAGGATCTGTTTATGTCCTCCCAAAGAGGCATGCTGGGTATCCTTGAAAGGGCTGTGCTTTAAGAAACATGCTGTGGCGTACCGGTGCTTAATACGAGCTACGATTTATTGAGAAGTTTTTCAGCGATTTAGCGGTATTTCACTAGCGGTTTTAGTACTTACCTGTTTTTATCAATGAAATCGAAGCAATGAAAGCTTTTTTACCGAAATTTATCTGGGATCAAGCTATTAGGCTAAGACGATGATTCAAGCTTACCGGTATGAATCAATATATAATAGACAAAAGAATTTCAGTTAATCAATCGACTTGAATGTAGCCCACCAAGATCTCAGGCTAAATCAAACTTCATCAAAAAAATCTGATTACGAGTGGGATTCGAACCCACACCAGCATTGAATAGTGAAGTGTTACCAGCCCAATGGTTGCGCCTAGTCTTTACCGGAGACACGACCATAACCACTTGGCAATCGTAAACTGATGCCGGAGGAGCCGAACTTTTTGTAAATATCTTAACAATAATTCATTATCCCACTTTTTTGTGACTACGTTTGATCTACAGAAAAATCTTGGCGGGTTAGATTAAAGTTCAACTCATTAATGTAAATTCTGGTACCTGTTTTTCCTTCAATGTTTCAGTGTAATTGTACACTCCACCTTGCATACTTCCGGCTCTTCTCGCAACACCAGCATTGCTGCTGGGTTTAACTTCACGTGCTCTTTTCATCAAACTTAGACCTCTTGATTTTTCTGCGGTGGTATTCGTAAAACTCCTTGCAGCGTGAAAATGGTAACAACTTACGCTGATAAAGTGAACACACCAATGCTTACCTATATCTAATTTATAGAAACTGCATCTTACTGTATATACTAGAGTTGTTTTTGCTTCATTGCTTATTCGTTGTCCCGTAGTCTACCGGTTTCTACAATAACCTGGTCCACGAAATGCATACTTCTCTTGATTTTCTGCTGCCTATGTTTATTTTCATGGATACTGTTACTGGTAAGCAATTTTTCTACTGCTATCCTGTCGTTGGCTACTGTTTTATTTTGGGTAAATTATTTTGTTTTTGCTACCTAAATAATGCAGACACTGATCTACCAAAACCATGACTTTTGATTGCATGTAGGCGAGCCAGCAACTAGCGCATTTTATTAAACCTTTGAAGTACTGGTACCAGTATTCATCCGCTCTGAAGATCGTTTATAACAGACTTTCTGATTACCTCAAAGCAGTAACCTAAGCTTGAAAAAAACATGTCAAGTGTGTTAACTTGAAGCGCATGGGCTACATATCTGACATCCTGTACTATTTATAGTATTTCAGTGCAAGATTTTTTAGTTTTTTTTTATCAGTATGATCTCTTTGAGCTGACTTTGCGGAAGCCTGCTATATTATCTCCTGGTGGATTGCAATTTTCAATTTGCGTATGTGGCGTCATAACGCGTCTGTGGCATCATAAATTAAAAACACCTCAATGGTTTCCGGTGGCGTAGAGTTGCCAGATAAAACTTTTTTGACCATAACAAAAAATCTTAGTCTTGGATTGGAGAAAGAAAGAAAGCTTATTATTAATTTTTCAAGAAACCATAAAAGTGCAGGAGGGAAACACTAAAAAAACAAAAAGACACCTACAGGTCTGTGAACACAGAATGCAATTTTCATCCGATTTGCTGTATTGCGAAACAGTGGCTGCCCGCGGCCAAAAAACAAAACGTGAAGCGAGCGACAAATTTTGAAATGCCTGCTAAACTGTGATAATTTCAACTAGTGATGTAAATCATTTTTTTTCCTTTCGTTTTTAAAAACAAAAAAACATAGCTCAAAAAAACTTTTTTTTTTGGTAAACGAAACTCGAATCCGATTCTAAATATGAGTATTGGCCGTGTTTATTGTTGAGTCTTTTTGTAGCGATGGATCTAATAGGGAGCGCAAGGAGCGACCTTTCCGCCCCCTAAATCCATCATGGATTGCGTGCTTGTTGTTACCGATTACCAGGAAGGTGTTGCCAGTTTTAATTTCACAATGCAAACAATAAGAAATAAAAGAGAGCGATCGCAATAGATAGATTAAAAACAGTACAGAATTGTGGATGGGTTATCTGCTGTTTTTCTACGAGCAATGAACAAAAAAAACTGGGATAGCTTATTAACGCGGTATCGTATAAAAGTGGGTGGTAAGCTTGCTAATTCTAGCTTGCATTATGGATCATAAGTTACTTCAGTGTCTATACAGTACCAGCCAAACAAATTAAATAAGTGGTAAAACAAAAACTACGGTAGGTCCATATAATGTTGGACTATAACTTGGTTAAAATGAATACTGGCATATAAGACCAATATATTAAAATTCAGAAGCAAAGGTCGATGGTACTCATTAATGCACTGTATTTTCCCGTTCATCTAATGAGTATCTGTATTTTTTTCAGCTGTTACTGAAAAGGTAGGCTCTGGCCCAGCTTACACCTATTCTTTTTTACCCTAACTGTAAGACCAAGATATATCCGCCTGCTTTCTCTGATCTCACACACGCCTCGCCAGAAGTTACGTAGAATATTATATTTTCCAGACGTCGCGATTTTTAAAATAAATGGATGTAAATACACAAAGGAATGTCAATAACGCCATTGAGGTAACAGATTCCGGTTCCAATATAGAGATATATTAACAGTTAAATTAAATAATATATCTTCATAGTTATTGAAACGAACACAGTTTAGTAAATATCCAACTATCACACAGCCAAAAACTCACCGATAATTTTCAGTCGACAGGCGAGCAATATCCAAGCCAGAGAGAATAGGAGAGCAGTATAATTCTCAAAAGATAAAGAGGTGCGCTACAAATAAGTAGCGCCAAAAAGGTATATTATAGTACTGTATTGCCAACTGCTTCATATGCAGTGCAACAAACCTATCGTCAGCTGCAAGTGCAGTGCGATTAAACTAATAGGGTACCGGTATCGGCTCTGACCCTCGCAATAATAATTATTATTATTAGGGAATTTTACGGCGCTTTGTAACTAAGGATGTTTTTTGCGCCAGGACTAATATTAGGAAAAAACGCATGATATAAATGAGTAACACAAGGTAAATAAACAATTAAACAAATATAGGCCTACCCCCCACCCAAAAAAAAAATACATATCATAAATTTGACAACCCAAATTTTGATAGCATTTGGGTGAAGGCCTGCACCAATACACACAAAAAAAATCAAGGAAATTAGATACCCGCGAAGACACAAACAATTTAAGCACATCGTAATCTAAACATTAACTCAAGACGCAAGAATTAAGCATAGGCCTACACCAGAAATACTACAACACAATGCACGCACGAATCTGAACATTAGCAGAAGACACAAAAATTAATCATAGGTATGAAAAAAGATTGCAGAATCGTCATGCCACATCAACTAATGTTATGTATTGGAATTTTGCCAAAGGAGAAAGAAAAGAGAAAAAACATCTTTGCCTCGTCAAATAACTGCACCAGATGTTTTGAGAAAATTGGATAGACTTAATGTCGCTTTTGGATCGAACAAAATTTGGAGTGTGAATTTGACGTTTAATTTCTTTAAATCTTTTTTCAAAATTGATCTTTGGTGATTGTACTTTGGACACACAAAAAGACAATGGACCACATCTTCTGGAACGTTGCACTTTGAGCATAGACCGGTGTCATGTAAACCTATTCGTTGCATGTGACTGTTGAGCCTGCAGTGGCCAGATGTTGCCAAATCTTGAGACAATAACCTTTGATGATTGATTTTACTTCCGATAGAAAAAGTTCCAAACCAACGATTCAAATTCCATGGTCACAGTTTCTTCTTGTAGCATTTTCAGCCAAATCATCAGCAATTTCATTACCTTGGATTCCATTGCGTGATGGAACCCACAAATACGCTACATTAACACCAACACATTATTCAAATAGAATCTAAACTGAAACTAGTTGCAAGCTTATCAGCGCTAGAAAAGCAAGTTTCAGAAGAGCAGAAAAAAATTGTCGCCGCCGGTGCAATTGAGCAAGCATTTTGATCACAGAAGTACTAAATTAGCAGAAGATTGCGAACATTTTAGCCAATTTAAAGCTTACACTGCAGCTATGTCATACACGTTGTGCCAAACAGAAAATTAACAACATAAGGGTTCGAAACCGACTAAAGTAAATAAACTCATCAAAACGACGTAACACTCCCCCCGAACGACTACTCAACTGGAGTTTCTCCCAACACAGTACGGCGTTAATAACAATCACTATAACACACTACACAGTTACGACAACAAAACCGAATCAATCGTAGACTTCAATTAAGCTTTGGATTGTGCCAAACTTGATACATAGAAAATCAAAATGCGCATTAACTGAGTGATACAAACAACATATAAACACAGCGTACATTATGTCTAAGTTGAATAAATAATGCGCGAGGTCGTGAGACATTCAGCCAGTAACATTAGCTGCAATAAGGCACAACTTCGTGATTGGACGTTTCAAAATGTTGTGTTGGGTCTTCACTTGCACCGTACGAACTAAACCGTGTTTGTCTGGGTACGTGTTTATAACCCTTCCTAAAACCCACTTAGATCTTTGCTGTGTGTCTTTTACCCCCAAAACTACATCATCTACCCTCAAGCTCTCTTTGACGACAAGCCACTTCTCACGGAGAATCAGATTAGGGAAAAACTCGTCCAACCAACGCCTCCAAAACCGATTACCCAAGTACTGGACTTGAGCCCATCGTTTACGATAGGGGTTCCCAACCTGTGGTACGCGGAAGCGTTTCAGGTGGTAGGCGAGATATTTTCCAAATATGCAAAAAGAATTTGTTTTTACGGAATCCTCACAAAAACTTTTTTGCTTTACAGCTGAAATAAGTTACATGAAAATAGGTTAGATAGAGACATGTGTGTAATCATGTGCGGAGATTATGGTATAACGTAACATACTCTTATATGGGCAATACCAATAGCTCGCTTGCTTGCGGGCCTTTTTTTTCTGCAGCAGCAAGCTGTAACAGCATCGAATATTGTAGCTGGCGTAATTGAAATGGTGAGGTGAATCTATGGATCAACCAAACCGGTAAAAAAATTTAGCAGAGACGATTCCGTGCTTATTTCGTCTTTATCGAAACAGTGAGAAACTCGGGGTTCAAAAATATTCCTTGCTTGAGTTTCACAGCTCTAGCTAACATCCCTGGGTGTAGTGAAGTAGGAACCAGAGCTGGATGTATCGAGACGTGTCTCGGTCTCGAGACACGTCTCGAGACACGTTTTTGAGTGTCTCGGTCTCGCCATGCCAATGTCTCGTCTCGGTCTCGGATCTTGAAAGTCTCGGAAAATGGTCATGTCTCGATCGAGACATGAAAAAAATTTGGATTCAAAACAGCATTAAGGTATTTGATACGGAAGCAACAATGGTACTTACCCGCTGTATTCAAAGTAAAACATTGTGCGTGATTTCGCATTTTGCAAAAACATTTGGCCACATTTTGTTCAGACCATTTTGCTTTGTTGTTCAGGCCTGCAAAATTGCAGGCCTTTGCTTTCTTTTTGTGAGCAGCATATATGAAAACTGGTCTATTTCAACCACTAAGCACATGGTAATCTACTCTAGACCAGGGATGTCTAACCTTTTAATTTATTAGGGACCCATTGCAAAAGTAAATATTTAACTGGGCCGCAAAGCGACCAGAATTCCAATATTTCGTATTAAAGTTCTAAGAAAAAAAAATTAACCATTGATAGGTAGGCTTTGTACTAAGCCGCATTTTGCTGAAAATGCATCTTTTTTAATAAAGAAAATTTAAAAATCCATTAATATAATTAATTAATGTAATAATTAATCCAATAATGTTAATTTAGTTTTAACTTTTAACAATATGGCCTTCACTCAAAGACATAACGACCGCTAGCCACGTCTAAAAATTTAATATATTTTTTATGAGCAAACGGTGTGTCAAATCAAAAAATTATCAAGAGAGTAACGTGTCATATGTCATAAAATTAAGATTTCTACAAATTTGTTTCCTATAAAAGATGCTATTCTCGTCTGGTTTACAACAGCTATCAAAAGATTATTCAAAGTAGTCCAGGCCCAAAAGAGGCTTCAAATCGAAAAAAGTGCAGGATTACAGTTGTAGGAAATTTGGTTACCGACATGGGAAGTGTTTCCAGATTTGAGCTAGCTCTTTTTATGAGAAAGTTATTAACCAGACAGATTCTCAAAAATGCATGGTGTCACAATGACTTTAAAATGTTTATGTTAATTAATTTATGATTTATTAAATATAAAGTATCTTGATTAAATTTCATGAACACTCTCGTGCTCAATACTTGATAAACTTGCTAAAAAATTGTTTTAACAGAGGATTGTGGGCTGCAATGCCGACATCCCTGGTCTAGACCAACATAACCTGCCAATGACTTTTTGTTTAAAGTTTTTCGACGTCTTTTTCGTTAGATTAAAAATGAATATTGGGCCGTGTAATCGTCTGCGAGAGGTATTGCTTGCCTTGCAAGCTTCAAGGGCTTAAATCTTCTGTGATCATAAGCTGTTTCGTTAAATCATTAATTGTAATCGTTAAAAGGATATGTCCAATAGCACATTTATAATAGGCTACATCAGTTCATGACCGCGACGGCTTCAATTGCAAGTATTGTTTTTGCTAATGTCATTTTGCTATAAAGTTACTTCAATAACTTGGCTTAGTAGAGCTCATACTCCAGTGTATTACTATCGTTTTTATCTTTTCTAATTTTTGGCTTATGAAGTCTCGTGTCTCGTAACTTTAAAGTCTCGTCTCGGTCTCGAAGCTATGATGTCTCGTCTCGGTCTCGGTAGGTTTGGTCCTCGTTTTAGCTCTGGTAGGAACGCATGCAAACTGCGTTTCGCACTAGTTTTGCAAAACGTTCTATATTTCACACAAAAGTAGCAATAAACGTTGACCGGGTGTGAAAAACTTTCGTAAACTTGTGCATTTATGCATCTATTGATTTATCATTCAGGCTGAAGCTATACCCTCCCCAAAATTTTGCAGCTAAAAGCGCCCATTTTGGGAAGATTTTCGCTAATTGTACGTTGCCAGTTGCTACCCTATACTTTTTTAAACTTTACACACTTGGATATCTCAGAAGCAACCACCTCGCAGAGCTTCATACGAAGCTGCATCATGTATATCAGAATACACTTCATTATGCTTTATACACATCACTTATATCGAGGGAATACCCTTATGGATGCGTTTCTTCATGTTGCAAAAGAAGCTATTTCAGTTCTTCCAAACAAAAGATTACAAAATTCGGAAGATTTTAGAAGACATAAACTTCATTCGTCACCTTTCCTATTCGTTAGATATTTTGGGAGTAATGAATCACTGTAATTGTTATCTTCAGTGGCCTGCCAGCAACATTGTTGGTTTTGCAATCAAACTGACCACATCAGGGGTGGGCAAAGTGCGGCTCGCAAGCCACAAGCGGCTTTTTGATCCTTGAGACGTGGCTCTTCAGCTCTTTGCGAGGAACACCGAAGACCAATTGCACTTACACCGCCCATTTCCAGCTCTTCTGTGGTCGAAGACGTTTTTTTCTCTTTTATCCCCCATTTGCATCTCCTGTGGGGTTAAAGATTTTTTTTTGCTCTTTGACTCGCCGATGGCAACTCTTCGGTTGTTTACTTTTCCGCAAGCGGCTTTTCTAATGAAAATTTTGCCCAACCTTAGACTACCTTCATCCAAAAGCTCGACTTACAATAATGAATCGTACATAATGAGATTTCTTCATGGTTCAAAGCTGTGTTGCCCAGATGCTAAGTCACAGTGTTACTTGCTATGTGCTTCGGCGTAATACCGCGAGTATAATGAACATATTGGATTTAATTACGTATTTGTTTCTGTATGTAAAGTAAACCTTTCAGCCGTCAGCACAGCTCTTATATGTTGTAACGGTCAAAAAGTATTCATAAAAGGTAGGTGGTACGCAGCTGCAGAAAAGGTTCAAAAGTGGTACGCAGAAAACAAAAGGTTGGGAACTCTGGTTTATGAGAACACGTGTCGCCCTCAGGGAAAAGCCCAAGAGGCGGATTGGGACTTCTCCGCAAAAGCAACAAGTGGCTTGGGTGAAAGGTTCTTGACCAGAACTTGTAGAGGAAACAGGAATAAGAGGCCGTGAGATAATTGTCGCCTTTACCTCAGCCATGAGTGTGAAATAGCTTTCGTCGGTCAGCGTCTGGCAACCTAGAAGACTTTGAACAATTTTTCGAATAGAAGAAATCATTCGCTCCCACGCTCCCCCCATGTGGCTAGCAGTGGGAGGGTTAAAGTGCCAATGTGATGTATCGCTATTTCGTTGAATTGTTTTTTTTTTTTTTGTAATTTCAAGCCACTTAATTGCAGCTTAAGATTTTTGTGGTAGTGAAGCACATGCATCATGGAGATGACCTAGTTGAGCATCGAACCCGCGAAGCCAGCTTCGGAGCCCAATGCACCAACCACTCGGCCAACCCATGTGCTATTTCGTTCAATTGTTCCTAGAATGCTGGTCACAAAATGAGGAAATCTCTTGGTTTATTACGTATGCAATGTAATACCGATGTGGAGTCGCTCAAAAACTTAGATACACAGGTAGCTCTTTGATTAAGCCTCTTAACTGCATTGCATAGTCTGACCGCGAGTACGGCAGCGGTAAGCTCAAGCCGCGGCACAGATACAGACTTGATAGGAGCGAGACGTGCTTTACCTACGAGAAAGAAGTAAACGGGGTCGCCATCTACCCCTCAACTCGAAGGTAGCAGCAAGCTCCGTAAGCATACGAAGAAGCGTCTAAGAAACTGTGAATTTCTACGACGCCTCCAGACCCACAGCTAGTTTGCTGAAGACAATATTTAGCTCGCTTAAAGCATACAAGGGAGAAATCCAATTCTGTCATTTTGCGCTTCTTGATCGGAGACTACTTTGTTCCAGCCGGCTTTTCTCCGGGACAATTTTTGCAGAATTAAATTTCTCTCAAGGATCACAGGAAAAACAAAGCCCAGAGGATCAAAGCGACTAGATAACGCATACAGGATACCTTTTCGGGTGAGAGGTCTCGGTGGTAGATTTACTGTGAAGGTGAAAGCATCTTCCTTAAGTTTCCACAGCATTCTGAGAAGTCTTTCTTGAGCAGAATCGTGAAAGGTGTGACTTATAGTAGGGGGGGGGGATAAATGAAAAATTTTGGATATCGCTTATAAACCCCCCCTGAAAATATGCTATCCTGTGACAGAATGATGATACAAAAAATTTTTTGATCATATGTGTTGCTAACCCCCCTGTACATACCCCTTGAAGTTTGCGAGTTCCCCCAAAGAGCAAAATTAACATTGCTTGCTAAAGTATTACTAAAATACAAAGTACGACCATTCATTTTTCATGAATTTTCATCAGGAAGATGATTATGCCTCTTAATATGCTATTTTATGTAAAATAATTTTTAACATCTTTTTTCTAAAGCTGCAGGAAATTCAGTATCATGCAATTTGATCAAATCTAGCAAAAAAATGAACTTTAGATTGAAAAGAGATATTGCTGCCATACGAAACAACTGTTTAATCACCAGACTTAACAGAAAGCAGTGAAGCAGAGAAACAATTACAACTCAAATGAAGGCTTTAGTTTAAACATTTCGCTACAATTGGGCGTTGAAAGGCAAGCGTCTCGCGCATACTAAACTTCGTAGTAAAGTCGGATGAACTTCATTAAAGGTAATATCAGTGCGAGCCACGTATATATATATATATATCTTAATTCTCCAGCACAAACAAAGAGTCCACCAATGCTTTTCAGATGAATTAGATCCTCATTACGACGTTGGTCAGTTCTCATCAGCTTTCTACGAGATATTGTCTTGTTAAAGCTGACGCCAAAACTTATTCCAAATTTTAATCAATGCACTTGTAGTGGTAGAAACCTTGCTATGATCTTAACTCTGATTGCTCTGCTAAATTGAAGCTTTTGAGCTTTAACATTCGATGAAGACGCGCAGTCAAGACTTTGGTTGCTAATATTTTTTTAGTTCGTAATTAATACACCTTACTTGACTTTCGGCAGCCACATCGTTTATGGGAGCACTTTTACGAAGGTCTAGATTCAATTTGATAAATAGTTTTTGTCGAGCTGGATCAAAATTTCCAAATTCAGATACTGTTTCACATTGTCAGAACCATTCTTCTGCCAGTTTTGGAAGTACAGTATTATCTTGAAAAATTTTCATCGACTTCATTTTTTGACAACTGTAATTTCGCCAAAGTCGGGCTACAATCTGACCTTAAATCACAAATTCGAAAGCTGGTTTTGGAACACTGTTAACCAGAAGTTTTTCAGCTTTAGTATTAGTGAGATTATCACCAATAACGTTTTTGCGTAAAAGTATTGACTTTTGGTGTGATGTGTTGTTGTTGCATTTCAAAGCAAGTAAAGGTTGAATTACATGGTTGCCGAGGGTAGAGTATGCGAACAGGAGTGTGACCAAACCATCTACAGTATATCTTGAAAAGTACGCAAAACATATGCAAGGTTGTTTGTAACATGTTCATATTTATGCAAAACACCAAAAGTATTCAATGTGGTAAATGCCACATCGTCACATGCACATGTATAGACAAATCTATGTATTAAAATATTCTTTTCTTTATCACACTGCTTCATTTTTGTTACAGGAGCAATACCAGCAGCAAATTCTTCAGAATATTTCTGAGGCATATGATGAAAGTCCTTGCTTATAAATAATATAAAATATTACTTATATATAATATAATATATAGCTTATAAATAATATATAATATAATAATTATAAAATATTATTTATAGTCCTTGCTTATAAAATTATAAAATTACATCTGTCAAGCATCATGATGTCTAGAAATTCTTTTGTAACAGTGTCACTTGTTTTATTTTTATTTACTTGAATTTTATCTGCCTATCGCGAGAAAGTGACTGTACGAGCTCGCTTAGTGGTTGCCAGCCATCTGTATCCCACAGCAAGATGGCAAGATGGGTGAGTCTCTTTACGTGCCTTTCCCAATGGCACAACAAGCAAACTTTCCGATTTGCTTTACACTGTCCCTTTAATGCTTAACATCAATCAGGGAAACTGCGAATACCAATTTTTAAGTCATTAGTTTGACGCGACTCAGAATCAAACTCCAAGTCTACCGATCCAAAAGCAGACGCTCTATCCACTCGGTCATATGACTGTTGTGGCATGGGCGATTGGGCATTTATCTTAAATTGGGCACGCAACTTGCTAGCTCAATCGCTGCATAAGCGTCAGTGATTTGTTTGTCAAGCATCAACACTGAACGAGCGGAGCAGAGCGCTTTACCTGGTGCGTGATCTGCGCCAACTACCTAGTCATTGCTAAGAGTCCATACAACAAAACAAGTTTTCAAATAATAGTTATTGTTACTTTTCATTCGGCTGGTGAAACTACAGGTTAAACTACTGCCGGTACCAGCAAAAGTGGTGTTAGAATTTCGTGTTCAGTTTGATTAAACTGTCATTAGGATTAGATCGCTTATTGGTAAAAAAGCATGCAATAAACCTTTGGTGGAAATTCATCAAAAAGTCAATTTACTATGAACTAGAAAAGGGGTGACGTTTGATTTTTATCAAAAAGGTTATTTAAGCGCATAAACGCACTTCTGGTTAAAAAGCATTAAAATGAATGGTCACATCATTTATTTATCCCAAAAAATAACTCTCCTATACCTCTCCTATGGATTTGCCACCTTAACGTGGTGGGGAGGTTTGAGTTTTCAATGATCCTTAGAGCAACGCCGTCGGTAGTGTTTAATCACTTCCATCAGGGTCACCCATGGCGTTAAGGTCGAAGGAGAGAAACAGACCAAGTAGCAATCCAATGCTGTAGCTAAATGGAAAGTTGTAATAACAATATTCATGCTGCATCGGACGGCGCGCAGGATAAAAAGGTCCGCGTTCGAGTTTTAGGCAGAGGGACTCGTTCGAAAAATAAGCTACAGTCTCCCCCACAAGCTGACCGTCACCGGAAACCCACCAACGCAGTCGCTAAGCGTTTGGGGAGGCGAATGGGGGCAGCGCACAGAAAACGTACTCGAGTTGGACCAAACTGCCGGGATCTAGCTATTGGGAACTGAAACGTTTCGTCACTGACAGGAAAAGAGCAGGAGCTTGTTTGCGAAGCCCAACAGTATCGCCTTGATGTTGTGGGAATTTCATCAACAAAGCGCCGGGGTTCTGGAACTGTCGAGTTGAACGATGGGTGGAAAATTTTCTACTCAGGTGTTGATGCAGCAATGTCTGCTCAAGCTGGTGTTGGCTTACTTGTGAGCCCCAACATAGCTGAATGTGTCGTTGACTGGGTACCACTAGGAGGAAGGGTTTGTCTTCTAAAACTAAGGCTGCAGGAGCGATCTCTGTGTATATTGCAGGTGTACGCACCTAACATAGAATCACAGTACGAAGCCTTTCTAGAGGAAGTTGAGGTTGCATTGGGAAAAGCAACTTCATCAGAATCCCTTGTCCTTTTGGGCGATTTCAATGCACATGTGGGCATCGACAATGCAACCTGGAAAGGTGTTATTGGGCAACATGGTGACCCTGACATTAACAAGAACGGAAGGTGTTTATTGCAGTTCTGTGCCACCAATGGGCTGTGCATAATGAACACATTTTTTCAGCACAAAAGAATTCATAAGTACACCTGGTACAGAGACTCTCTGGGACAACGCTCCCTGATTGATTTTTGTATCGTTTCGGCGGACTTGTTTTCTACCGTGTCTGATGTCCGTGTTAAAAGAGGGGCTGAGTTGTCAACTGATCACCACCTAGTTGTCTGCACTTTGAAAGCTTTGAAACCTTTGAAAAAACGAAAGACTTTTCGACCACGAGAAACTTATCGAATCAAATGGGAATCACTGGCTGACAAAGAGGTACGAACTGCATTTGCAGACAACATTGCATCTAAGTTCAAAGAACTTCCGACCTCTACTGAAGACATTGAAACTGAGTGGTGTTTGTTTCGAACAGCAGTCATTACGTCCGCTACTAACTGTTGTGGACGTAAGCGTGTTGGAGGGACGAAGAGTAGCGAGAAAAGAACTCCTTGGTGGAACCAAGAAGTTAAGCTATTCGTGCGAAAAAAGTGGCCTATAAGGCCTGGCTTGCAAATAAGTCATCACTTGAACTTCGTTCGCAGTACTCTGAAGCACGTAAGACGGCAGCCACAAAAGTTAAACTGTCTAAGGAAAGGGCCTGGAAGGAATTTGGAGAAAGGTTAGACGATGATTTCAAAACGGCAAACAAAGTGTTCTGGCAGACCATTCGCCGTTTGCGTGGAAAAAGATCTCGAGCCGCTCTCTTTATCGAAGATTCAAATGGTGTGACTCTGAAAGATCAAGATGCTATTTTGAATCGGTGGAGAGAGTACTTTAGTGATCTTTTAAACCCAGTTGATGCTACACCGATACAAATTCACGAAGAACAGGTTGGGGAAGATATTCAGATAACCGAAGCAGATGTGAATGCAGTAATCAAATCATTGAAAACTGGAAAAGCACCTGGTGAGGATGATATCAGACCTGAAATGTTAAAAGCAATGAACATACATGGTGTTCGTTGGCTGACTCGTGTTTGTAAGGTGGCGTGTAGTACTGGGCAAGCACCAAAGCAATGGCAAACTAGTGTGATAATACCTATCCACAAGAAAGGAGACAAGAGAAAATGCACCAATTATAGGGGCATATCTCTCATCAGTGTCCCGGGTAAGGTCTATGCCAAATGCCTTGAAAAGAAATGCCGTGAAATAGTCGAGCCTAAGCTAACAGATGCTCAGTGTGGCTTTCGTCCTGGCCGAAGCACAATGGATCAGATCTTTGCCTTGCAGCAAATCTTTGAGAAGTCGTGGGAATATGCAAAAGAGATCAATGCATGTTTTGTTGATCTTGAAAAAGCATATGATCGCATTCCTAGAGACAAGCTTTGGGCGGTGCTGTTGCAGTATGGCATTGATGGCCAGTTACTAACTGCCATTAAGTCGCTGTACATGCATTCTGAGATCTGTGTTCGTGTTAACAGTGCAACGACGAAACCTTTCAGAGTAAGTGTGGGACTACGGCAAGGCTGCTCTCTTTCACCTATTCTGTTCCTTATTTATATGGATAGAATAGTTAAGAACAGTGAGTCTTGTGGCGGAGTAAAGATCGGTGAATGCACTGTACAACGTCTGTTATTTGCAGATGATCTCGTGCTACTCGACTCTACCCAAAATGGTCTCCAGCAAGCTCTTGACAGGTTTTCGGATGCATGCTCTGTTGCCGGAATGAAAATCAGTACAACAAAAACAGAAACCATGTGCCTGTCCAGACAACCAAAGCAGTGCTCTCTCCAAATTGATGGAGTACCACTAAAACAGTCAGAGAAATTCAAGTACCTCGGCGTCTCATTCACAAGTGATGGCAGACAAAATAGCGAATTGGATATCCGCATCGGAAAAGCAAGTGCAGTAATGCGCCAGCTCCACCGATCTGTGGTACTGAAACGGGAGCTTTGCACCAAGGCAAAGCTATCCATTTTCAGATCGGTCTATGTTCCTATTTTGACTTATGGCCATGAGTGTTGGATCATGAATGAGAAAGTGAGGTCTCGAGTTCAAGCAGCCGAAATGGGATTCTTGCGAAGAATTAGCGGTTTGACCTTGTTGGACAAGGTTAAAAGTGCAGATATTCGTGAATTTCTAAACATCGAATCGCTGCTTCTCCGACTAGAAAGATCGCAACTGCGTTGGTATGGACATGTGACACGAATGTCCCAGGAAAGAACAGCCAAAAAACTGCTCTGTTCAACACCGATTGGTCGAAGGCCTAGAGGCCGTCCCAGAACTCGATGGCGAGATTACGTAGAAGATCTTAGTTAATCTCGCCTTGGCATCCCAGCAGAGCATCTATCCTTTGTTGCAGAGGATCGAGATGCTTGGAGGCTCCAACTTGAGCTGCTGCCCCCGCGACCCCCCAAGGATAAGCGGGTCCAGAAAATTGATTGATTGAATAACCAAAATGTGCAATGTTGAAATATAGGGGAGTTTTCAAATTTTCAGGGGGCATGTACAGAGGGGTTAACAACATACCAGACAAAAAATTTTTTTTGCATCAAGATTTCATAATGGGATAGCATATTTTACGAGGGGTTTGAAGAAAAAGTATTTATTCCCCCCCCCTACTTATAGGGTACTAAGCTTGCAACGGTCGGCCTCCGTAATGGCTTCTAAAACATCTTGACTGGTAGACAACCACTTTCGCAATCGAAAACCGCGCTTAGCCAGTATTTTGCTCAAGGATCTTCGTACCTCAATAGCTGTTTTAACGCTGGAAAGTGAGACAAGACAATCGTCAACGTAAAAATTTTTATTAACGATCTCTGCTATTCCGGGCTTATAATGCTTGCCAAATTCTATGGTAGTGTAGCGCAAGCAAAAGTTGGTACAGGATGGAGAGGACTTTGATCCGAAAATGTGTGCGGTCATTTGATGCGGCACAGGATGTTCTTCCAAGTTTCCACCAGGCTACCACAGAACGTGCAGCGCATTTCTACGCTCTGGGCTGTCGTACACTTGGTGAAACACAGAGCCGGCGCCAGAACAGTCGACTTAGGGGGGCCAAAATTTGAAATTAAGTGCAAAAACCACTGTTTTCAAAAGAGTAAGCTGGTTGATTGGAGGGGGCTGACCCCCCCCCCCTTGGCGCCGGCCCTGGTGAAACATTTGCTCCACATCACCCACCAGGGATGTGGGCGATTCTCTGAATCTGGTCAGGACGCCAATAAGGCTCTTCATCAAGTCGAGGCCAGTAACAAGCTTATCATTTAAAGAAGTGCCCTGGACTCTGGCGGCGCAATCAAAGACAACCCTCACCTTTTCCTTGTAAGGGTGCGTTACCGGGGAATCAGGCAAATAAGTTACCAAGTAATCTGTGATTGCTCGTCAAGGGTGCTTCAAATTAACTGCTTAGCGTGGCCCTTGTTGATATACGATTCCATGGTGTCAACATATTTCGCCTTTGAAAAAGCGTTCTTAGATAGTCTACGTTTCAAAGATTCCGTTCTCCGCATGGCCATTTCCAAACTAGCATGTAAGAAGGGTTCTGACTTCTGATCCTTCCACAGCAAAGGAAGTTCATAGTGGTCGTCGCTAGTGATTTTACTGGAAGCCATTATGTCTTGATAAACTTCACGATCTTTACTCGAGGTCGGAACGTCCAAAAAGGCCATACCCGGTTGAAAGTCTGCTTCCCACAGTTTATTAACCAGATGCTCGATATCACCTTCGCCTTTACGCACAAAATTAACTTCACTTTATTTGGCTTAGCAGGGATTTTATCTACGGAAAAAGCGTTAGACACAACGAAATAAACCTTTTCGTTCAAATCGCACGCAACCAACTCACATGACACTAGCGTACTTACTCGTAACACCATTCAACGTTTGGAAAGATATCTCATTTTGCAGACCTTCCAGTTGCAAGGCAAAGGCTCCGAGAGCTGCCAATAGGCCTGGGGCAAATTTTTTCATGGGCTCCCTACCTTTTGCAGTCTCCAAGCACAAAGACAACAGCATTTTAGTAAATTCAGTGAGTTAGTTAGTTGCTTATTTATTCCCTTTATAGCAAAAAAGCGATTAAGGTAACATAACGAGCTCGCTTGTTTCATTCTCGGGAAAATTTTGAGAATATTTTTGATGACCACGATGAATCGCGCTACATATTTACAAGGTAGATGAAAATTCAGTGAGGACAAGGCCAAAAGTCAAAGTCATAGTGCGGATTTGGAGTCTCGCTATCAATGCTGCGCACACTAGCAACTCCATTGTCAGTATGAGCACTTGGAGAAAAGGAACTTACACTTGCTTCATCAGCTGCAATATTGACACTCAAATTACGACTTTGCTTACATCATCACTCGGATTAGATACCAAATTGACACTGAAACTTCAATATCATTCCCTGGACTACTTTCGCTGACATTTAACACTTCATTAGCAGTTTTCTGGTAAGGAGCATCTTTACAAGATCTTTTTATTTCACTTTCACTCCCAGCTATACTAAAGATTCTTGTCTTTGCTGCCTTTTACACTGTAATCGTTCTCTTATGATCCTTTCTTTTCGCTTTTGTGTACTGAATTTATGTTTCATCATTTCTCAACAAACACTTGCAAAAATATACTTAGCTTACTACCAATTGTAAGAATAATTAATCATATTCCAAAAAAATTTTTAAAACCTATTGTACCCAATCAATCAATTTGACAGCATTAATTTAAAAACACTGAGCCCAACGGTCTGTTTATTGCGCATGCGATTATCAAAAAGAGTTACGTCAGACCGGGGATCGGCAACCTTAATTATTCTTTTGATCGAGGAAGCCATAAAAGCTGGGCTGTTTTAATCGCATTCTCGTGAGAGCCACATCACCTTTTTGAAGACCTATTCGCAGGGGCGGATCCAGGGGGGATGTAGGGGATGCATCCCCCCACCAGCTATTTTCCAGCTTTGGATGAATAAAATTTTTCCATAATTTCGAACCTCTTCATAACAATATGCCTGAGTCGCCCCAAGCACGCATAATTGAAACTGTGCGAACAAAATGCATAATATTTGGTGAAGCACTCAAAATTAGGGGCCAAAATATAAACAAAATTTTCCTGAAAATTGTTCAAAAAGCATTAAAACGGCCAATTACAGTATGTAAGTTTTCAAAAATCTTCCGGGGTAGCATGCCCCCGGATCCCCCTAGAGTCGTTTTCGTTACTTAATTCTGACGGAAAAAAACTTCGCCTGAAAAAGTGACGAAATTCGATGCCCCCTCCCTGAAAAAATTCTTGAATACGCTCCTGACATAAAACATTTTCAAAGGGTTTGTTTACGCTCATTTCCGGGTCTAAACATCTTTCCATTTACTTAACATTCAACCTAATTCAAAATTACATCCCCCCCACCAAAACTTTCTGGATCCGCTCCTGTCCATTTGAACCAAACGTGTTTTTACCCGTACACGACGAAACTCTGTTACTCACGTATATATCATTAAAATTGCATTTTGTAGACCTCGTGTCATGCACTGTCTTGCTGTCTCGCCTTGCCGATTACTTTAAGCATATGCTTAAAGTAGGCTACCGGTATCTTTTTGCTTCAAAATGCTTTATGCTCCCATCAAACACAAGCCTATACCTGAGCCACAACATCTACTCGACTGTTTAAAAATTCTCTTATGCTGCATACATGAAACCTAAATATTCCACTGATCTCTCCAGCCTCAAGCTACAGTTGAAATTCTATCACTGGTCGCAATCGCATACTCGTAGTCAGTGGCGTTGCTAGGAATGGTGACACCCGGGGCTGAAGTTTATGGTGTCACCCATCTTGCAAGACGCAGTAAACTATTCAGCGTTTAAAAGCTGGAGTCCAGTGGAGGGCATAAGCTATTTTGCTTATCGAATTTTGTGTTGCAAGATAGACATTGAGAACCCGAAGTATGGGCAAATTGAAAAAAGCTGTGTTTTTTCATTATTGACTAATTAGTTAGCGCTAGGAGTATGCTGGCATATTGCATATCTCGCGATATTATGACAAATGGCACTCTAACAAGTTTTGGGAGCCCATTTCCGCGGGTTCAAACCTCAGGAACACCGCATTAAACCCACAAAAAAAAAACACGAGCTAGCGGTGGCGAGCCGAGCCACCAGCCACATTCTATCCGATGTAATTAACCCTGAAATCATATCTCAGCTACACAGTAAGACTTTACGTTCCGAATCATTATCACTCTGGCTGTGTTACTCAAAACCCATGCCGCCAAAATGCACCTTGCAATTCATTACACACGTCCATAGGCGCAATCAGGGGGGCGCTAAGGGGGCTGAAGCCCCTCCCCCCTAGCCTTATGAGCCACTGTAGATAAAACAGCTGTAAAAAAGCTTTAAGTACGTGTAATCGTAATTTGTCAATAGGCTATTCAATAGACAACAGGGGGGAGTGAGGGGATAGGCCTACATATCACCACCATCCGATTTTTTAAATGTTCTGGAGAGTAATACAATTTTTGCATAATTTCGAACCTATTACATAACAATACTCCTTACGCCTTAAGCACGCATAATCAAAAATGTGCGAACAAATGTATCATATTTGGTGAGGCACTCAGAATTAGGGGCAAAAAGTTTTAACAAAATTTGCCCGAAAACTTTTTAAAAAGCACTGATTGATTGATTTCTTCATCTTTATCCTCCTATCACGAGAAAGCCGCGGAGGCGCTATGTGTAGGACGAATCCAGACTCGCTTAGGAGTTGCCTTTGTTTCCAAGTTTTCCGCTTAAATTTTTTTCCGACGTCTTTAATTTGCTGCTTGCCAGCACTGAAATGGCCATTGCAGTATGTAGGCCTAAATTTTTAAAACTTTCTCGGGGAAGCATGCCTCCAGCCTGCTTCCCTTGAGCCATTTTTGTATCTCAATTTGCTTCGAATTAATTCTGCCAGAAAAAATACCCTTAAAAAATGTCGAAATTTAGTGCCCTTGTCCTTGAAAAAATTTCTGAATACGCCCCTGACATGAAAATTTTCATAGGGCTTATTTACGCCTTTTTTTGGGTCTAAACGTCTAACGTCTTTGTATGTGGCAAACATTCAACCTGATTCAAAACAGCATCCCCCCACCTGAATTTTATCAATCCGCTCCTGACAGACAATGTAAATTTGAGTTCCACTCAGGCATTTTAAACAATTAATGAATTTTTACACCCGAGAATATCGTTAAGTGCGGTAACGAGTAAGGTTAAAACAACAAAAGGGCAGTCCTCAAAGCTGATACCGGTATTTTTGATTTAAAAACATTTGTAAATTAAAATCGTTAACCGGTTAGAACCACGGTAAACCGGTCTCGCTTTGCAACCGATTCACTGAGAACGATCAGCTGATAAAGAAAGTGCTTTAAATATTCGAAAGAGGCTGTGTTTTACGGCGGCATAGATGGGCCCCGCTAACTCGTTGCACATTTGAAACGGCCAGAGTAATGAAGATTTGATTTTTGTTTGATAAATTTGATATATGAAGAACTAACGTCAATAGCAGTAGTTCATTTTATTTCTGGTTTGGCAGAGAATATTCACAACAAAATAAACAACAATAAGTCAGAAAAAAACACAGCGACAAAGCGACGTGCTTTAACACATACTGGAGTTAACATTAAACGAACGGTAAATTTTAGGTTTTCGTTATAACTCACAATTGTAGGCTATACAGATAATATGAATCTACTCGCACAGAGCTGGGAAAACTACGGCCCGCGGGCCGCATGAGGTCCGCAAGACATTTTTACGCGGCCCGCGGGCACTTACACAAACATAAACTCCTTCCGTGAAACAAGCCGAAGATCTTTTTTCTTTTTTTTTGCTTTTCACCGATTTTCAGTGAAAAAAAAGGTCATCTGCGGACGTGATGACCTTTTTTTGCTCATTCAATCAGTGTGGCCCTCGGTTTCAAATTTTTTTAAAATGTGGCTCTTCGTGTGAAAAGTTTGCCCACCCCTGTACCAGCAAGTAGCAACATCTTCTATTAAACATTGGTCTTCAGCTTTTCATCGCCCGCGATATAACTAAATTGGATCTCACTGGTATATATCAACAAGTAAGAACAAGTTCGCTGATTATCCTGACATTCCAAGAACGGACTCGCATGAACATAGGCGAAACAGCTGAATACCCTCACTGGATATTACCATGACATAACATAATATAATGAATGGGTCGTTCTTTGTGTCGCGTCCTAGAGTAAGTTCAAGCTAATGAAATGAGGAACTTAGTCTGCTGGTTTGTATTTCGTGATTGCTTATTACAATTTTAGTATGCAAAAGAGGAATTACTCTTTCCGCAATATTTCAAACATCCGTTCTGGCTATATAAAGGAATAGCGTTGTGTTGTGACAAGCAAATAAGCTCGTCTTTCTAAAAACTTCCATGTTTTACGGTTTGTTTTTTGAAAACTAATTTTAAAATAAAAGTCTCCACATAACAAAAAAAAAAAAAAACGTTTTGATAACTCACAAATGCACACTTCCTTGAAAAGTTTTTGCTAATTATCCATTGCCATTGCTTATTTTTATAGATGAGTTACAGGCTAAAGTAAGTTATCATCAGCATTTTTTGTCATCCCACCTCGAGAAAGCGACGGAGATGCTAACATGAGTTTCCTGCCACCTGCCTACCACTCCAATAGGCCTATGGGGAAATCCCTTAAAGAGTTTTCCCAAAGGCACAACATGTTAATTTGCTGACTGGATCTTCACACTGTTTCTGCATTAGTAGTAGTAGTCTTTTATCTCCACATCGTCAGCACAATGATACGATAAGAGTAAGGAAATATAACGCGGCACAGGAAAAGGGAAGAGGCAACAAAACGATTAACGTTATGGCATGCAGGTAGAAGAAGAGGAATTAACAGAATACAGGAGTGGGCATGGTTGCAACTCCCAGGTCGGGAGCAGAAATCTCGAAAAAAAAAATAAAAGAATAAAGTAAAGGCGATAAAAAACGACGGTCAGACAAAAAAAGACAACAAAAGCATCGCAGCTACCAACACCGCTATGTTATAGTGCAAGGGTAGGAAACATAACAGTGGGTGGTCTACTATGGTTATTCGACCTCCAAGCAGCTCTACAAAAAAAAATAAAAAAAGGAGTTACAATGGACTAGTACATTGAGAACTATTGGAACTGCTTCGACAAAGACAACCACAGAAGACCTGACAGGCAAAGAAACCTACCAAAAGAAATCCTGCCCAGTCAGACCACAGGCTTAAAAATAATCAGTACAATAAAGAGTCCAATCATTTGAGAACCGGTGATCGAAACCGTTTTGGGTAGCATGTGATTCCAAGGTGGCAAGAGCTAAAAGGAGGGAGCCTAAGTTACTATAAGAAACGAAAAAAAAAATATATATATATGTATAGAAAATCGGTCACCAAATGAAATTAAAAATTAAAAACCCCCAACAGGCTGTTTCGCCGTGAGGCTCTTCAGGGGGGACGCTAAAAACTATAAATGGTAAAATCTCAAACAATAAAACATCAAAGATTAAAACGACAAAATGATAAAACAATGTAGACTTTTAGGGCAAAACTCCAGGTTGATTTACGCGATAGCGTATAAGAACACTGCAACTGAGTGCATCAAACTTTGCAGGGCTGTAAAATACAAAGCAGCGATGGTGAGCGGCAGAAAAAACAACAGTTGTAAGCGCTTGATTACGATGTAAGCGGGCGGGATCGATTCTTTGAAAAAGCAAAGTCATTACTTCAGGTTTTTAAATTTAAATTTGTTTCTGTGGCGGCATTTTGAAATGAGTTCGGATCTTTTGTTTAGATGAGATTTTTGGTCAGCCTGCAGAATAAATAGCTTTTCGGCTAAGCAAAGCGGGCATCTTCTGGCACCATTCCGGTACGGCGGGGCACGGTAAACGATAGACCAGGTTATTAGGGGTTCTATTTTCGCGTCCTTGCAATTCCACACAGTCTTAGAGAGCTCGGTTGCGTTACGTTTATGCTGCTCCCTAAAAGAATGAGTGTGGTAGTTAAACCTTGCTTTAAATGTTGTTGCGCAGCTTCCGTAGTACACTTTTTCATCTTCGTCGGTGTTTGGAGTGGCTTTGTAGATAACGGAGCTTTCACAACATTTGCCGTGCATCGGACAGTTTGCGTTAATCCTACAATTGCAAGGCTTAGGTGGAGGTAGGCTTTTGACATCTCGGTGGGTGCGCAGGATGCCTTTATTGTGTTGGTTGATGATAGAACCAATGCTGGAGGTGCAGGAGTAGCTGACCTTTATGCTTTTCCGGTTAAAAAGTTTATGTAGTTTAGAGTGGGGCGGGAAGTGCTTGTCGACCAACTTTTGGAATTCTTTGCCAATTTTGGTGCTGACTTGTTCGTTATAGGGCGGATTGAACCAAATGACGTTGCGCTTTCTGCTCCGCTTTGCATTGGTGGGTTGTGGCCTGTAATTAAGCGCAGCCGGGAACCGTGCTTCTTGGAAGGCCTCCTCGTATGCTGGGACAGCTTTGCGGAACTCATCGAGGTCGCATGAATTGGTGCTTATACGATTAGCAATCATGGTGGGAAGGTGTTTCTTGATGCTTGGGGGGTGATTGGAACGGTCATCAATATAAAGTGGTTCGCTATTCGGTTTACGGTACGGCCAGTATTTACCAGATTTTAGATCCAGATTCAGATCCAGGAAGTCGGTTTGAACTAGGTTGCATTCTGTTGTGATATCAAGTTTGTTGTTCTTGAAGATTGCTACGATTTTTTTACGGAGCTGGTCTGCCAAATGACCTGATGTGCAAGAGGAAATGGCAAGGCCGTCGTCTCTATAGAGCCCAATAAACTCGTTGCCTGTGAGAACAGTTAGCTGACTCAGTAGATAAATTAAATTTGAAGTCTATTAATAAGTCCATTAAATTTGAAGGTCGTGCCAGCAGCTTTCAAAAACAGCTTTCCATAGACATTAAAGCAATTAGACGTTCTGAAAAACTCCTGATCCTTGCGGACAAAACAACAAACATGTTCAAGATCAGCGCCCCAGATTACAACAGGCTTCTCAGCGACAACGTAACATCAGCCTATCGTAAATCAAGCCCAGATGTTGTTAGTAAGATCAACGCTGAAGCCAAAGCCATTGCTGAAACTGCAAACTTAGACGATAGAATTCAATCGTTCCCTCAAAAGGAAGCATTTATTACTCTCAAGGACCATACACCAAACTTCGTTCGCAACCCCAAATGCAGGCTCATCAACCCAGCAAAATCCGAAATCGGAAAAATTAGCAAATTCTATCTTGACGAAATCAACAATGCCGTGCGTAATAAATCCAAGCTTCCCCAATGGCGTAGCACAAAGTCGGTTATCGACTGGTTCAAAAGTCTTGAAAACAAACCAAAATACAGATTCATCAAATTCGACATTGTAGATTTTTATTCGTCTATCACACAAGAGCTTCTTTCAAACGCCATTTGTTTCGCAAAAAACTTCACTCCGATCGACGACAGCGTGATTAACACGATTATGCATTGTAGAAAATCACTGTTGTTTTCCGACGGCAGTACCTGGATCAAAAACAACGGTGCGACTTTTGACGTGACGATGGGATCGTATGATAGGGCAGAAGTTTGCGAATTGGTTGGGTTTTATCTACTGAGTCAGCTAACCGTTCTCACAGGCAACGAGTTTATTGGGCTCTATAGAGACGACGGCCTTACCATTTCCCCTTGCACATCAGGCCATTTGGCAGACCAGCTCCGTAAAAAAATCGTAGCAATCTTCAAGAACAACAAACTTGATATCACAACAGAATGCAACCTAGTTCAAACCGACTTCCTGGATCTGAATCTGGATCTAAAATCTGGTAAATACTGGCCGTACCGTAAACCGAATAGCGAACCACTTTATATTGATGACCGTTCCAATCACCCCCCAAGCATCAAGAAACACCTTCCCACCATGATTGCTAATCGTATAAGCACCAATTCATGCGACCTCGATGAGTTCCGCAAAGCTGTCCCAGCATACGAGGAGGCCTTCCAAGAAGCACGGTTCCCGGCTGCGCTTAATTACAGGCCACAACCCACCAATGCAAAGCGGAGCAGAAAGCGCAACGTCATTTGGTTCAATCCGCCCTATAACGAACAAGTCAGCACCAAAATTGGCAAAGAATTCCAAAAGTTGGTCGACAAGCACTTCCCGCCCCACTCTAAACTACATAAACTTTTTAACCGGAAAAGCATAAAGGTCAGCTACTCCTGCACCTCCAGCATTGGTTCTATCATCAACCAACACAATAAAGGCATCCTGCGCACCCACCGAGATGTCAAAAGCCTACCTCCACCTAAGCCTTGCAATTGTAGGATTAACGCAAACTGTCCGATGCACGGCAAATGTTGTGAAAGCTCCGTTATCTACAAAGCCACTCCAAACACCGACGAAGATGAAAAAGTGTACTACGGAAGCTGCGCAACAACATTTAAAGCAAGGTTTAACTACCACACTCATTCTTTTAGGGAGCAGCATAAACGTAACGCAACCGAGCTCTCTAAGACTGTGTGGAATTGCAAGGACGCGAAAATAGAACCCCTAATAACCTGGTCTATCGTTTACCGTGCCCCGCCGTACCGGAATGGTGCCAGAAGATGCCCGCTTTGCTTAGCCGAAAAGCTATTTATTCTGCAGGCTGACCAAAAATCTCATCTAAACAAAAGATCCGAACTCATTTCAAAATGCCGCCACAGAAACAAATTTAAATTTAAAAACCTGAAGTAATGACTTTGCTTTTTCAAAGAATCGATCCCGCCCGCTTACATCGTAATCAAGCGCTTACAACTGTTGTTTTTTCTGCCGCTCACCATCGCTGCTTTGTATTTTACAGCCCTGCAAAGTTTGATGCACTCAGTTGCAGTGTTCTTATACGCTATCGCGTAAATCAACCTGGAGTTTTGCCCTAAAAGTCTACATTGTTTTATCATTCTGTCGTTTTAATCTTTGATGTTTTATTGTTTGAGATTTTACCATTTATAGTTTTTAGCGTCCCCCCTGAAGAGCCTCACGGCGAAACAGCCTGTTGGGGGTTTTTAATTTTTAATTTCATTTGGTGACCAATTTTCTGTTCATGCTCTGGCGTGTGCCATTGAGCTCTGTATATGGTGCAACGGTCAAACCACGGTTATATATATGTATATATATATATATATATATATATATGACGAAGCTATATTTTGCCATCAGCAACAGGAGAGGTGTTAAAGTTAAGGACTTGAGGCAGGTCGAAAAGCATGGTTACAAAGTGCTAAAGTTACAACTAGACACCAAATATTTGGAAACCTGTGCTGACTTGAACTTATGTCCAGAATTTCTCAAGTTTAAGGCTCCTAGACTAAAAGTTTACGAAGATTCAAAAGAAATATTTCAAATCGTGGTACGCAAAAAACTAAAGGAGGTTAAAAAAGAACTGGCCAGAGCAGAAGCTGAATACGCAAAAAGAAAACTCGTTTTGCAGTCTCTAGGTTTTATTGATAAGTCCTGTCTTCTTTCTCTACTAACTGATAAATTCAAGCAAGCAGCCAAAAATACCATTGTGATTCATAAAAGGAAGCCGACACAACTTTGGATAAGACAAAGAAACCGCAGTCCAGACTGTATAATAAATTCAAGTAAGAAAGAATTAACCGTAAAAGAAAAAGAAACCTTACGATTTGGCCTCGACAACCACATTTTACCGAGGAAGTTAAAAGTAGATGATATTAAATCCAATATCGAAAGACTGTTGTACTCGCTCAAAACTAATGAAAGGCTCAACATTACCGACGAAACTAGAGACAAAATCAAATTTATCACTAAAAAATTCATCAATGATGGAGAAAGATTGTGTTCTGATCGCCGAAATATAGCACTGCATACCACATTGTCCAAATTAAGCAAAGATCCTGATATTAAAATTTGCAAATTTGATAAAGGAAGAGGAGTTGTTTTGTTAAATTCAAGTGATTACTATTCCAAATTAGATCATATAGTGAACGACCAATCCAAATTTCATGAAATCAATGTGAACAGCAAAATTCATCCTGTTATAGCGAAAGAAAACTCCATTGCCTACCACATGCGCAAATACCTGAAAAGCCTTGGAACGGAAACTCTGCGAAAATTAATTCCTACTGGTAGCATCCCAGGTAAAATTTACGGCCTCGTTAAGGTTCGCAAAGAAGGTAACCCGGTTCGGCCTGTCCTTTCTATGATTGGAACCCCCGAGTACCAACTCGCCAAATTTCTCGATTCCATAATCAAACCTTATATTCCTCAAACTTACATGTTACAGTCTATCAATCAGTTTCTTGAGCACTTGAATGAATTTAAATTTGATTCCAATCACAAATTAGTAAGTTTCGATGTATCATCTCTATTTACTAATGTTTCGTTAGACGACACCATCCAAATTATAGCCAATACCATATACTCTGAACAGCAAAATCCAAACAGACCTATCTTCGAAAAAAGGATATTTATTAAATTACTACAATTGGCAACAAAAGGCATTTTTATGCACAAAGGTAAATTTTACCAACAACATGACGGGGTCAGTATGGGCTCTCCCTTGGGACCGACTATTGGGAATTTCTTTTTAGCTCACATGGAAAACAAAGTACTCAGTTCAGGTCTTCATTTCCTTCCCAAATTGTACTTGCGATATGTTGATGATATTTTTGCTGTTTTTCCCGACGATAAATTCTGCACCAGCTTTCTTGATTTGTTAAATTCCCAGCACAAAAATATTAAATTCACTGCAGAGCATGCTGCTGAAACCATTCCTTTTCTCGATGTCGAAATAAAGTTAAATGATTCTGGTTTGGACACATGGGTTTGGAGAAAACCGACACATACAAACCTTTTTTTAATTTCAACGCGTTTTGCCCTCTAAAGTGGAAATCAGGTTTGATCCTATGCTTCCTAAACCGAGCTAAACTCATCTGCTCTAACATCTCCTTCTTCGAGCAAGAAATTGAAAAGCTCAAAACTATGTTCAAAGCAAACGATTATCCTGGTAGGTTTTTTGATAAAATTCTGCAACAATTCTTGAAGTCTGACAAGAACCAATCTTCCAATTCTACTCAACCTTCCCAGTCTGCATATGAATATCCAATTAGTCTTCCATATTTGGGTAAAGCTTCTCAAAGATTCGTCAACCAATTTTCCAAAATCATCAATAAGCAATTACATTAAGATGTTAAAATTAGTCCCATATTCAAATCATTTAAAATCAACTCTTACTTCTATCTGAAATCGTGCACCCCTCTCGCTCTGTGCTCAAATGTGGTCTATAAATTCACTTGTTCGTATGATACGAACCTTACATACATTGGTATGTCCTCACGACATCTGAGCACAAGAGTTAGAGAGCACCTCAACTTGAATAGCAAGCAAAAAAGTTTAATAAAAGACCACATCGCAGCATGCAACTTCTGCTCAAGAACGAAAATTGGAATTGACTCTTTCAAAATTATCCGAAAATGCCGTTCAGATTATGACACTAAGATTCATGAAGCTCTGTTAATGAAGAAACATTCACCCGGTCTCAATCGTCAACTTTACGCCAGTGGTGCATCTTTTTTGTTACAAGTGTTTTAAATTTTGCAAATTGAATTAATTCACTAATAATTTCTTCGTATTTGTTCATACCGAAAATATTTTATGTTGCGTAACAATTGCTCCCTATTTTTCCGTCATAATATCTCTATTCGATCCATGTACCGCATCAATTTATCAGCACCTCTTAGACGAGTTAGCCTAGCCTAGTAATGTTCTCAGCTTGAGTTTACTAATAATTTCTTTTCAGTCAGTTTTGTTAATACTTAAAGTTACTTAACTAATTTAGATATACCTGAAGAGGACCAAAAGTTGTGCCAAAAACGTTCGTGGTAATGTAATTTTGTAAATATGTAAATAAAGAATGTCTGATACCGGTAGTATGGTTGCTGTATCTTGCAGCTTTATGGTATAAAAAATCAACCTCTCTTCCGAAGCTATATATATATGTGGTACCACAAACAAAAAATTTCTGAAGTTCGTTAAGTTTGATTTTGAGGTTCTTCACCCAAGACTACTCTGAGTTCTCTGATGAGACCTAACAAGGTCGAAACAGTGGCTGTCAGGAGATTGAGTATATATGTATATATATATATATATATATATATACTCATAAATCCTATATAATGTAGACATCATTTAACTGTATGGAATAAGTGGACACCATGCATTTCACGTCATAATTCCATATAAACCAAACAAATGTCGAAAAGCTACCAAACTTAATCTGGTCTGACATTTTTGCATGTAACCAAAACGCAGTTACTGATATAGAGCAATGTCGACATAAAAATGTCTACCTAATATTTTCGCTGTAGTTTATTCATATATTCTGGCCTATGAAGACAGCATTTAAATTTCTTTATTGTGTAGTCACTAATAACATCTACTAGCAACAGACTTGCAAACACCATTGTTTAACCTTATGCAAGACTTCAGTACATTAACAACACCATCCACTCTGCAGGCACCATGTAGAAAAGGTGATCTTTTTTTCTTTTGAAATAGTTTTGACCAGAATACTGTAACGTGTCATCTGGTTCTGGTACATCACAGTTCGTCGGCGTTCTATGGTTTTATTTCTCCTTTGTGCTTGTTGTCGAATAAAGTGGTTTTACTTTTATACTCGCAAATTTAAAAAAGTTATTCTTTTTTTACAATTTTCAAATTTTTCAATCATTGCTTTAAATTATGCATGCTCACTACTTTCTCGTCCTTAACTTTGAAGATCTTTCCCTCTAATTTTTTCACCTCAATGCACCAAACCTCATATTTATCCTACTTTTTTCCACTAGATAAAACTTTAGTAGTTAAATTTTGTAAGTTTCCTGTTGAATGAAGTGATTTAAGACATTGTTAGAGTAAAGAATAAAATGTATGAGGGAAAGTATAGCTTCTAAGTTTAAGTAATCTGTTGTTGCATGGTGTCCAAAATTTGCGTAGGAACTCACCACGTCATCATGATTTTAAAATCTTGCTCTTTCACTTTTCTTTTTATATTAATACTTCTTGCTACTAAAACACTTCCCTTGCTATCGCATTATTGCATATCCATCACTCACTTCCACGTCTCCAAGTTATCGTAAAGATAAAAAAAGCAGCAATACAAGAGAAGTTTAGAACTCGAAGCTAAATGCCCCACTTCGATGTTTTTTGCGACAGATTTTAATGAAATCCATTACTATGAAAGATAAGCTTTAAAGCCTGATTACACCATGTAACAAAATTTTGCAAAGGTCGTAGTTGTCTGGATTTCTTTACTTATTGTGATTTGCTACTACCACCTGATCGCAAAAATAACACTAAAGTTTTGGAAGTGTCCTTACTTTAGCTACAATGTCACTTTTTGAATTTTGCCATTTTTGCCAAAATTTGCTACATTTACAACAGTATCATGTTGTATCTCCAGTAATGTCGTAGGTAAAATGACAGCAAAAACGATAGGTTATTACAAATATAAGAGCAAGATACGTGGCATAACACAGAAGCATCCATTTGTATAGTTACTGTACTTTTAATTGTTTAACATTTTTATTAAAACGTTTCTGTAACAAGGATTCATCCAGTAAATCTTGGGCTGCCAATGCCTTATCAGTATAAACGATAAACACACAGGAGACGACATATGGAGCGAACAATAGCCTGCTACACATTACATGTAGGCCTAACACAAATTTCAAAACAGCTGAGGTGATATCATGGCAAAGCTACATACGGTACAATGTTATATATGGTGCCAAAAATTCATCACCACTACTCTGGTACAAAAGCCGCGGTCGCACGGGTCTACCTTACTAGCGCTAGTAACCTAGACCCTTGTGACCGCAGCTTTACTGAAACAAAGAAGTTGAGAACACCAAGATTGACCGAAAAGGCGGTTCCAGTAAGAAATTGTTGCCTACAGGCACATACAAAGGAGGAACAAAATTAGAAGTGATTCCGTTTGCGTGATTTGCGCGTATGGACGGCCGAGTCTTCTCTGATTAGAGACCACACGTAATCTCCCATCATATTAGAGTTCCACCGCCCTTAATACCTTCTTTCCATTTCAGCAATATCCTGGTGAAATCTTTCACCGTGTTCTTCACTTATGTCTCCCATATTCGGACTAAAAAAATCAAGATGAGAATGCAGAAAATGCATTTTCAAGGACATGCGACATCCCATTTTCTCATACTCCTCCATCAGATTGTTCACCAGGATCTTGTAGTTGCTGCTATGCTTATTTCCAAGGAAATTCTCTACAACATCTCTGAATGTTTTCCATGCTGCTGCTTCTGTCGTTGTCATCTTACTGGTGAGTTCTTCACTTCGAAGCATCTGTCTAATTTGCGGCCCAGTAAATATCCCAGCTTTTTTCTTAGCATCAGATAAATAGGGAAATAGTGCATCTATGTGTTGGAAAGCATCTCCGTCTTTGTTCAGAGCTTTGACAAATTGTTTGACGAGGCCAAGCTTTATATGTAAAGGGGGCATTAGAATATTTTCTGAGGCCACTAATGGAGTATACTTCACATTTTGACACCCAGGAACAAATTGATTTCTTTTTGGCCATTCCTTTCTTATGTAGTGCTCAGATGCGGCTCGAGTGTCCCATAAACAAAGAAAACAGGAGTGCTTAGTGTAACCTCCCTGCATTCCCTTCAAGAACCATCATTTTAAAATCACCACAGAGCTGCCACTTATATTTAGAATAGTTTATGGTCTCTAAAAGAAACTTCACGTTTTCGTAGTTCTCTTTCATCTGAACGGAATGGCCTATGGGGATTGATGGATGCTGGTTGCCATTGTGAAGTAGAACACACTTCAAGCTTCTTGATGAACTGTCAATAAAAAGACGCCACTTGTTTGGGTCATGCAAAATTCCTATTTCTTGAAAAAGGCCGTCAACATCGTGGCAAAAGCAAAGAGAACCAGCCACAGAAAAATACTTTGAAAACCTTTCGTGTCTTTTTCTTGACAAGGAGGATCGACAGGCCGTGTCTAACAAGTTCCATTGTTTAAGCCTTGATGTAAGAAGCTCTGCATTCGATTTTGTGAGTCCCATATCTCTAATCAAATCATTCAATTCCTCCTGATTTGGAAAGTGGAGTTCATCCTTTGTGTCAGAATCTGACGCTGTATATTCGTTATCAGAATCATTTCCTAACTCTTCAAGCAAGTCTAAGTCTTCCTGGGATGTATTAACCGGAGGTTTAGGTATTGGCAACTCACTGCTATGGGGAACTGAGGCGATAGAAGATGGAATAGAAGGATATACAATGTCTCGCCGGTTTTTAGTTTTTTTTAATCTTGATATATCAACCATACGAAAATAACAGTCATCTGTATGGTTTTGAGGCTCCCTCCAGACTCTAGGAATAGCGAATGGCATTGAATGTCTGTCACCTCTGAGCCAGGCATCCAAATTTGATCGACAGGTACCACAGATAACATGAGGTGCCCAGTTCTTATCTTGGTCACCAATTTTCATGCCAAAATAACTTTCATAAGCTTGAGCAAACTTTGCTTCTAGATTTATTTTATACTTTACTTGTTTCAAGCTAACGTACAGACCGCAAACATAGCAGAAAACTTACACTTACGAGATGATGCCATTCTGCAATCCAGATAATGCAAAAGATGCTAGACCAAGTACTAAGCAACTACCAGCTGATTAATTGAATTATGACGCACAAAAGGTTATTGTTGCAAAATAAGAATTACTTTAAAGCTAAAATAACTGGGAACTATGACGTCACAGTCTATCACTGCTGTGAGAAGTTAAGGTAAGGCAATGAAATAAATTTACCTTCAGAATGTGAAAAAAATCATTATAACATTTTTTTAAATGACACTGTGAGTAAACGAACGCCGGAGACATGTTTCACGTACCAATATGATCCTTATTATGTAAGAAAAGCAAGGCAACTAAATTTTTGTTACATGGTGTTATGCAAACATCTACGTTGGGCAAACACATTGAAACATTACACATTCATGTTGCTTAAGTTGCCACCAAGTGAAGTACAATTCTTGGTTAAGTGGACATAAACAAACAGCGATTTGAAAATCTTGGTTAGGTAGACATATTGAACATTTTGTATATATGTTGTTTAAGTCGCCACCAAGTGAAGTTAAATTCTTGGTTAAGTGGACATAAACAAACAGCGATTTGAAAATCTTGGTTAGGTAGACATATTGAACATTTTGTATATATGTTGTTTAAGTCGCCACCAAGTGAAGTACAATTCTTGGTTAAGTGGACATAAACAAACAGCGATTTGAAAATCTTGGTTAGGTAGCCATATTGAACATTTTGTATATATGTTGTTTAAGTCGCCACCAAGTGAAGTACAATTCTTGGTTAAGTGGACATAAACAAACAGCGATTTGAAAATCTTGGTTAGGTAGACATATTGAACATTTTGTATATGTTGTTTAAGTTGCCACCAAGTGAAGTTAAATTCTTGGTTAAGTGGACATAAACAAACAGCGATTTGAAAATCTTGGTTAGGTAGACATATTGAGCATTTTGTATATATGTTGTTTAAGTCGCCACCAAGTGAAGTACAATTCTTGGTTAAGTGGACATAAACAAACAGCGATTTGAAAATCTTGGTTAGGTAGACATATTGAACATTTTGTATCAGGGAGTCGAACCGTTTGATTTTTCCGGTTCAGGTTCGGTTTGGGTTCAACAGCGGTTTCAAATTTCGGTTCAGTTCCGCTTACGGTTCAGATAAATTGAAACGCTCCGGTTTGGGTTCGCTCCGGTAAAAAATATTTCAAAACCGGTTTATAAAGTTCCGGTTCAGGTTCGCAGTAAAAAATGGTAGCCCACAATTTAAAAAATGAAACGTACAAAACAATTTTTCTTCGCATTGACAGGTCAATATAATGCATAAAATACTTGTAGTAAAGTCAATTTCAAGATAATTAAATTGTTACTATGCTCTGATACCGGCGGCTTATTTAATCCACAGGTAGCGTTAAATTAGTTTTAAAGCGCTTTGTTTAGTCTGTTACGCTTGTACTAAGGGACTGGGTATATCAAATGCAGAAGACTTCTTCACCATGCATAGATTTACTTGCATAAGTGATTATTATTTTGAATTCAAACCAGCTTCAAAGTGACGCGAGTGACTTCACGGAGCAAGCCGCTTTTTCAATCGGTTCGGGTTTGGTTAAGGTTCGCAAGTACTCACATTATTCGGTTCAGTTCCGGTTCGCTCTTTGCGATTTTGAAAAATACGGTTCGGGTTCGGTTAAGGTTCGACAAAAATAGCGTAAAACCGGTTTATAAAACTCCGGTTCGGGTTCGGTTCGACTCCCTGTTTTGTATATATGTTGTTTAAGTTGCCACCAAGTGATGAAGTACAATTCTTGGTTAAGTGGACATAAACAAACAGCGATTTGAGAATTTTGGTTGGGTGAACATATTGAACATTTTGTATATATGTTGTTTAAGTCGCCACCAAGTGAAGTTAAATTCTTGGTTAAGTGGACATAAACAAACAGCGATTTGAAAATCTTGGTTAGGTAGACATATTGAACATTTTGTATATATGTTGTTTAAGTCGCCACCAAGTGAAGTTAAATTCTTGGTTAAGTGGACATAAACAAACAGCGATTTGAAAATCTTGGTTAGGTAGACATATTGAACATTTTGTATATATGTTGTTTAAGTCGCCACCAAGTGAAGTACAATTCTTGGTTAAGTGGACATAAACAAACAGCGATTTGAAAATCTTGGTTAGGTAGACATATTGAACATTTTGTATATATGTTGTTTAAGTCGCCACCAAGTGAAGTACAATTCTTGGTTAAGTGGACATAAACAAACAGTGATTTGAAAATCTTGGTTGGGTGAACATATTGAACATTTTGTATATATGTTGTTTAAGTCGCCACCAAGTGAAGTACAATTCTTGGTTAAGTGGACATAAACAAACAGTGATTTGAAAATCTTGGTTAGGTAGACATATTGAACATTTTGTATATATGTTGTTTAAGTCGCCACCAAGTGAAGTACAATTCTTGGTTAAGTGGACATAAACAAACAGTGATTTGAAAATCTTGGTTGGGTGAACATATTGAACATTTTGTATATATGTTGTTTAAGTCGCCACCAAGTGAAGTACAATTCTTGGTTAAGTGGACATAAACAAACAGTGATTTGAAAATCTTGGTTGGGTGAACATATTGAACATAACATTTTGTATATATGTTGTTTAAGTCGCCACCAAGTGAAGTACAATTCTTGGTTAAGTGGACATAAACAAACAGCAATTTGAAAATCTTGGTTGGGTGAACATATTGAACATTTTGTATATATGTTGTTTAAGTCGCCACCAAGTGAAGTACAATTCTTGGTTAAGTGGACATAAACAAACAGCGATTTGAAAATCTTGGTTAGGTAGACATATTGAACATTTTGTATATATGTTGTTTAAGTCGCCACCAAGTGAAGTACAATTCTTGGTTAAGTGGACATAAACAAACAGCGATTTGAAAATCTTGGTTAGGTAGACAGATTGAACATTTTGTATATATGTTGTTTAAGTTGCCACCAAGTGATGAAGTACAATTCTTGGTTAAGTGGACATAAACAAACAGCGATTTGAAAATCTCGTTCTGATAAATGTATGAAGTCTACAGTATGCAAAATAGCACTAACTCTGTGTGAATAATACTTTGCTTAAGTTTGAATGGTTTTGAACCGACGATGTTTAAACTGCTGGCACTAAACTTGCGGAAAAAGAAATTATTAAATGGCCATAAAGGTTAGAGCCTGTGATGCTTTTCCGAATTTTGCAAGTGTCTATCTTTACTGGCCGGATATTCAGGATAATTACTACAAGTACAAAAAACTCTTTTCTCATATAACAACTTGCAAGTGCTGCTACAGTTTTAATTTACCTAACTGAACAGTTGCTACATATATTGGTTGCTTAATGAATAAGCCAGGCTAAACTGATGGTTAAGCAGTTTTCAGCTGTAAGACAATTAATCTTACTTGCAATACCATTGTCGAAGCTGTTCAAATATTAAGTCATTTTTGTTGTAGCCAACTGCTCCTACTTTCGGCAGCCCATTTTTATCTTTCCACACTTCTGAGTCAACGCATTGAAAAAAAGATAACATACGCATTGATTATAACAGTAAATTAGATGGATTTTGTTGAGAAGGTCTAGAGCAGGGGTGTGCAACATACGGCCCGCGAGCCACAATCCGGCTCGCCAAGCCATTCAGTATGGCCCTAGTCAACACTCTGATTTTTACCTATTAAGCATAAAATCCTAATGCGACAGTTTAATTAGCTTCACATCAGTTGATGTGTTAAGTTTTTGCTGACGATGACGAATCTAATGTTTTGGGGAAGTTTTTTTGACCCACCAAACTACGGCCCGCGGACGTAATGACCTTTTTTTTGGCCCTGCACTTGATTTTGGGCGAAAACTCACTAGCTACATGGCCCGCCGAAGAAAAATGTTGCACACCCCTGGTCTACAGCAATTTCAGTTAGATTTAGTTTTACAAGATCAGTTACAAAAAGATATTTGAAAAACGTTTTTATATGCCTAAACGTTTTGTTGGTTGATTGTGTAGACATTGAATCTTTCGAGCGAAGGGTATTTTTTTTCGGAAGGACAAAGGGTGGCTAAAAAAGGACTCGTTGGTGGAACCTAGAAGTTAAAGAAGCTATTCGTGCAAGAAAAGTTGCCTGTATGGCTTGGCTTGCAACAAGTCATCAGTTGGACTTCGTTCGCAGTACTCCAAAGCACGTGAGGCTGCAGCCACAAAAGTTCAGCTGTTTCTGGAAAAAGGTTGGGAGGTTCGGAGAAAGACTAGATTAGACAATGATTTCGAAATGGAAAATGAAGTATTTTGGCAGACTGTTTGCCGGTTGCGCAAGAAAAGATTTCAACTCGCTCCTTTCATCAAAGATTCAAATGGTGTCATCCTGAAAGATCAAAACGCTATTTTGAATCGGTGGAGAGAATACTTTAGCGATCTTTCACACCCAGTTGATGCGGCATCTACGGAAATTCACGAGGAGCAGGTTGGGGAGGATATTCAAATAACCGAGGCAGATGTGAATGCATTGAAAGCTGAAAAAGCAGCTAGTGAGGATGAAATTTGACCTAAATTGTTGAAGGCAATGAACGGTTATGGCATACGTTGGCTGACTCGTGTTAGTCAGGTGACCTGCAAGACTGGCTAGGCACCAAAGTAATGGCAAACCAGTGTGGTAATACTGATCCACAAAAAGGGAGATAGAAGAAATGCGCCAATTATAGAGGCATCTCTCTCATGAGTGTCCGTGGTAAAGTCTATGCTAAGTGTTTTGAAAGGAAATGCCATAAAATAGTCGAGCCTAAACTAACGGATGCGCAATGTGGCTTTTGTCCTGGTCAAAGCCCAATGGACCAGATCTTTGCTCTTCAGCTAGTTTTTAAGAAATTGTGGGAATATGCAAAAGAAGTCAATGCATGTTTTGTTAACCTAGAAAAAGCGTATGATCCCATTCCTAGGGACAAGCTTTGGGCGGTGTTGTTACAGTAAGGCATAGATGGCCAGTTACTAACTGCTATTAAGTCACTTGTACGTGCATTCTGAGTCCATGTCAGAGTAAACAGTAAAAAGACAAAACCTGTTAGGGTAAGTGTGGTACTACGACAAGGCTGTTCTCTTTCCTTTAAGCTATTCTGTTCCTTATTTATATGGTTAGGATAGTGAAGAACAGAGCGTCTTGGGGTGGAGTGAAAATCGGCGATTGCACTGTGCAACGTCTGCTATTTGCGGGTGATCTTGTGCTACTCGACTCTGCCTAGAATGGTCTCCAGCAAGCTCTTGACAGGTTTTCGCATGGCTGCTGCGGTACCGGAATGAAAATCAGTACAACAAAAACAGAAACCATGTGCCTATCCAAACCATAGTTGTCAACGGGCTGAAGATGTTGGGCCCGACCCAGCCCAAATCCGATTTTTCAAGCCCAAACCCAACCCGTACCCGAATCCTATTCATCAGCCAGTCTGAGCTCGATTTAAACCCGAAATCAAAAATATCACAATTAAATTTTGAAAAATTTGTAATAAAAATATATTAGTTTTACCCATCCACAGTCACACCAGTCAGTGCTGCCGAGAGGGGGGGGCAGGTGGGGTCACTGCCTTGGATCCCGGGGACACAAGGGGCCCGGCGACTTTTATTCCTTGCTCTGCACTGGATTTCGGGCGGAGTATTGGACTGTGGATTCTTCACTTGATTTCGGGAGAAAAATTGGACTTCTGCGGACGTGATGAACTTTTGTTTTTGAGCTGGGGCCCTCGATGGTGTCCTGCCCTGGGGCCCTCGTTGGCTCTCGGCGCCCCTGACACCAGTTACGAACAGCAATGTGTACCGCATCAAGAAAACGAGATTAAGCAGTACGCAATGTGTAATATGGAATTCTTTATTTTTTTTGTATTTGGGTTTTTCTCACGATTGAAGCCCGAAAATTTTTCAAAATCCAAGCCCTAGTCCGGCCGCAACCAACCCGAAAAGCCCAAGCCCGATTAACAACTATGGTACAGACCAGGGGTCGGCAGCGTGTGGCTCCGGAGCCGCATGCGGCTCTTTGAACCCCCAGTTGCGACTCCTTGCCAGATCCTACGTGACGGGTTCGATTCACGGCTGGAGCCGATCGCACATGACATGTATACTGGGTGGCTGCTGACTGGAAGAGTGCAAGCTCACTTCGCAGTCTCCTCCTATTACTGTTGATCTTTCAGTTCGCAATAAAAACAACCTCACTTATATTTTCAACTACATATTTACGCGAAGAAACATTTTTATCTGACACAGTACTTAAAACAAGGTACCGCTGTCGTCTTGAAACGGATGCAGCCTGCCGCCTTTCAGTGACGCCATTAGCGCCGAAACTCCACACACTATTCTAATGTTGAATAAAACGGAATAACTATGACACAAAAATGAGTGGGTTAATAGCCCATTAAAGAAAACATTTTTATTTTTTTAAAGCAATCCACCTTACTTTTGTCTTGGCCTACTTCGTATTAAAAAAATTGAACTTTTTTTGACAGGTGTTTGTACACAAACTTACTGTACAGTAACTTTTCTTTAAAAGCCAATTACTTCGTCCGCTAAAAACCAACAATTATACTTTTAGTGGCCCATCGCCCAATGCGACGTTGTAAAGATTTGCTGTCGCTGAAATGAATTAGGCCTACTCTTAAAAATGAATCTCATCCTCAAACACTGCACATTTTTGCTAGATTGTACGGTGACCTAGTAACATAACTGAATGAATTTTAACAAAATACCGGTGGTGGTTCTATGGCTAAAAGCGTTGTAAAAAAATAATTGCTTCATTGAGTATTTGCTTTACGAGGATTAAGATCGTTGCATTTCTGCATAATTCGTCCAATTGCCAGGGGCCTAAAAAGCTTCAGGGGGGTTTGAGTCCCCCTGGCCCCATACTTCCCGCGTCTATGAGTTTGAGTAACAATCAAACCTTAAGCAGACCTACTTTTATTATCTATTCATACTTTGTTTTAAATAAATACTGGGTGCTTCGCATCAGAAACCCTAATACTTTACAAAATAGATGTATTCTTGACTAGAGTTGTCAATCGGGCTCGGGCTTTTCGGGTCGGGTTCGGGCTTGGATTTTGAAAAACTGTCGGGCTTCAATCAGGCCTAACGCCGGAGCAAAATCGAGATTTTCAGTGAGTGATATGGTTTTCACGATTGCTGGAATAAAGCAAAGGGAACACCTCGTATAAATAATGCTGTTCGTAACTGATGTGACTACTCGTAACGATTTTACAGATCATAAAAAAAATCGCTCACTAAGAATCACCAAGTAAATAAATTTTTAACCTGGAAACAATATACATGTCGTAAAAGGGATGTAATTCCATGCGTAATTAAGCATGAGTCGATAATGCGGAAAACCTCACTGTAATTGCATTCTTTGAATGAACCATAGACATAGAACGAGCAAACACATATTAGAACGAGCAAACACACATATAGAACTAGCAAACACACACAAAGAACGAGCAAACAAATTAGCAAATCATAAATGGAAATCCTGACATCCTGCAGTTTACTTTATGATGCTATTCCATATTTAAATTTTGAAGTTTATCATTGTATTCAAGGCGATATCGTGTTCTGTCATTAAAGATTTTAGCTCGAACTTTCCGACTGTCGGCAGTAATTTCTGGATGCAATTGTAAGAATTTTCGCACTTCCGATGCAGCTGCAAACATAAATTATATCACTGAAGAGATAAGTTAAAATAGTGATGCTAAATAATCGTCGGGCATAATATTATGTACACAGCCTTGGTAATTTGATGACTCAAATTTTTACGTTATTGCGATGTACCGATAGCAACAATTGAAGCTGAGGTACAGGTAACTGCACCATTTCATTGTCGGCTTTTTAATTACAATCAAAAGAATTTTTGAACATTGCTTGATTTTTATTCTATTTTGGAGTAAAATAGCACTTTCTGCAGCAACAGCACTGCACTTTTTCAAAAAAAATCTTTGAGTCTTTGACGTGATAAGGGGAGTAATTTTGGCGACATCTAGAACGATAGTAGGCCTCTGACAACTCGCAATTCGCTTAGTATCAGTCAATCTGATGCTCAGTCACGAAGTCAAGTATTATGGGCATACACTATCGCATAACTTGTCTGTCTACAATAGCTGGAAAATAATTGATAACCTCAATACCTATAAACAATTGTGTGAACCTTCTTCAATTGTACTCATTTAACATTCTAACATCCAATATACTGTACAACGTCATGATGCAGTAATGATTTCCAAACAGAATCTGTTGGTAAAGCACTGAGCAGTACCAATGTGTAAACCAACATTTTCCGCACATGAGTTTGTGCAAAATTTTGCTCAGCAGTCTTTCAATAAGCCTGATTTGTGCAGCTTTATTTGTTACAAGTAACATTGCTGGCTGCATTTTATCAAAACTTACTCGGCAACGATCCCAATGTTCCTTTTAGAGACACATCTTGAATCGCCGATTGAAAGTAGCGATGCAGTGCAGTTTCATCCTTTTTACTCCATTGGTAATACGATCGCTTTTTTTCTAAAGAAGCAGAACGTAAGGAAAGTTAATAATTTTCCATCGAGTAAGGACTAATTGTGCTTACACTTCTTGATCTTCATATGTAAAAAACACCCTATCAATGTGCAAGCCCGCGCAGCCAGGTGTGAGGGAAGAGTGGCCCCGAGGAATGCACCGCCCTAGACAAAAATTTTGCCCCTCCCCCTAAAAAAAAGCAGATATTAATATGTGTATAACCTACCTAAAAATTTCTCACCCGCCTTGTAAAAAAATCTGCCCCCCTAAACGTTTTCTTTTGGCTGCTGGCCTTTTAATCTGCATTCTTCCATACCAAGGGCGAAATGGCAGCATCTCCTTCTTTTAAAGATTACTTACCTGAGCCAACCCGAAGGAGTGCTCATGCTACTCAATTTAGCCCATAGTATAGAGAGCAGCTGATTTAGGGTAATAAAGACTAAACTTTGCGACTGGCTTTAATAAACAAGAGGTTAACAAGATCAAGTGAAAAAAGTTCAGAAGTTTTTTGGGCGTATAGAAATCTAACATTCAATCTCGTGCACACCTGCTTGCCACCTTACTTTTAAAATTATTTCTAGAATTACCTTCGGCTAAATTTCAGCCCTGGTATTTAAAAATGCCTTCGGGAGTCGCTTTTATGCTAGGGCCCTGTAGCACTATAACTTTCAACCTGCAGAGTCTAAAAACTGAAAAAGCTACAAGCTTAAGGGTTTTTCAAGGATGCCTCTGGGTCCCTTTGGTCTCTTAGAGGGCCAGGGAGCGATGTTTAGCTACGAGTACGGGCTTCCACATATCACTGTATTGCACGTGTGTAATGAAATAAATGATGGAACTCCATTGAAAGCCAAAAGTAGGTATTCTAATTGTACAGCAGGGAGGCACAAGTATTGAGAGTTCTTAAAAGGGGACCCCGAACTATAAAAATTTCTGAACCACTGCACTAGACCTTGGAGAAGATGGGAGGTCTATAAGAAACTGGAAAAACTTACTTTCTGGCGACTTTGCAGCAAGACGAGATGATTTTGCTTTCTTGGTTTGATTTTTGTTTGGTATACCTATATGCAGTAATATTTTTAAAAAAACACGGACATTAATCATGCAGAATTGCCACTTGCAAAACAGCTTTTAATCATTCGATTTCAAATATTTCACTACACAAGGCTATTAGATGTCCAATGTTTATGATGAAACGTGAACTAACTGTATGGCGTATGCATATTCATGTTTTTTGATTAATATGTTTTATTACCTTGCAGTGTTAGCTTAGAATTAGATCACAATCAAAGACTGTGCTTTAAAAATTTAAAAAATAAGGATATATCAGGAGTGAAAGTTTTGGTTTTGAGTTTTAGCCTGTTTGCAAACAACTCCGCAAATTTAGTAAAGCTACTTTCTGATCCTGAAGTAATGACGTACCAATTGTTGAAAAGTTCAAGGAACAAAGCAGTTATGAACTTTTAATCAAAACTTTGATAAAAAAAACCTATAAAATTTATAGGTGCGTGATGAAAAACGAATGAATTTACTATTATTGAAATGAAACTACTCAGTGATATAGCGTTGCCTCTTGGTAAAGAGATAAAGTTGTGATTGTTGTGTTTATTTACAACGACGTCATTTGAACAAGGGTGATATTTACTTGCTGCGACTGGAGAAACGTTCTCAGCGTCTTCGTGAGATGGTGGCTCAGCTCCCTCAAAATCTTCCGACATATCAGTCTCGTTTTCCACACATTCATTGGTGGCTTTATTCGTAAGAGTGCAGGCCGATGTTTCTGCAAATATTGATTACATTTCCTGAAACTTTAAAACACGATAGAAGACATTGCTAGTAGACCTGATCTATTTTCGGAAGCAAAACTATGCTTGACAAGCGGGACTGGACAATTCGGCATGACCGACTACGCGTTAAAACCACTCTTGGTTGGGACAGATTACCTTAGGGGTGATAGTTGTGAATTATGAGTCGACACAATCAACAATCAAGTACCGATAATCATCGTATTCCAAATAAACTGCCCATCAAAGGGTGCCAGAGTTCGCCTCTGTTTCACGTGAGCGGTACGTTGTTTCGGTCATGCCGAAAGTAATCAACAAGATTTCACGAGCTGGTAAAAACAACACAAGCTAATACGAACGAAAGTATTTCAACACACACTACCAGGCTAGGAAACACCGAAGAACCCGAAAGTTATCTAGTCAGGTGCTTCTTCTTTATTTTGAATAATTTGTAAAAAGAGTCAAACTAGAAACAAACACAAAAAAAAGAAAAGAAAAAAAAAAACGAGTAACAGTGTCAGATGCATGAAAAACTAACTAACGATAACTTTTGTTAATTTTGTAGAGTATTTACAACTGTTTATGAATGCGAACCAATGTAAGAAGATCATAACAATAATCATAACCTCATACCGTTTTACCGTCAACATTAAAACCATGTGGGCTAGTTGTGAATTTATTAATTACCTGACGTATTTGTGTTAGAAGTAGTGGCATTTTCGTCTATGGTACTCAAATATGAACCGACTTGCTGGAGCTCTTGCACTGATGCAGGGCACTGGTACACGTACTTATTGATGTCAGCACTGTGCCCCATGTGCGTGTAGAAAAACTCTCTTTGCTCTTCTGGCATTTCCAGCTCGGCAAATAAGGTTGAAGCTCGATGCCGCATTTTTGTTGCGTTCAAATTTTTCGACACTCCTGCTTCTGTCGTAATCAGTTGAATGCAGTTATATCCAACTGCGTGGTCCAGGCTACCTTGGGTACTGGGAAATAGAAAAGAATTGGCAGAGTGTACCCCACAATTGATTCGCACCGATTGATCAGAAAGAATATCCAAAGCAGGAACTAAGTCCTGCAAAATGATTACTGGCACCAGCCGTCCGCTGCCTTTGCCTCCTTGATAGAGCAGTTTGTTACACAGCAACCTTGCTTTCTCTTGCTCTGAAAACCCACTTATGCGGTTGCTGTTGATCCATTTTTCAGACCGAGCACTGGCCCATTCGCCTAATAATATCCGGGATGGTTCTCCACCTCTTCTCGCATTTCAAAGTGGGCATGCGTTGTTGCGCAGCTTCTGATCTTTAGTTTTTCTGAATAGGATCAAAATGCGTTTTAGACATTGTGTTCTTGTGCATGCATCGCTTGATAAAACCGGAGAAACACTAGTAGATAAGATTCGTCCGAAAGTTAAGCGGCGCTTTTGCCGTGCCAAGATAATCTTTCTGAAGGTGTTGTGTACACCAAGGACCTGATTACTTGTGTTTGAAAAATGCTTATGAGAGCGTCGCAATGAAAAGAGTTTGAGAACCTCTGGCATAAAGGGATGCAATTTGCATGAGCTACTCAATTTCATACTTTTAACCACTTACCAATGTCGCTTTCGCTACCAGAAAGAAATTCATCAAAAACTTTTTTTTTTCCTTGCACCTTTTTTCCTCTGTTTCGTCGATCTAAATTACAAACAAAGTCGATTATCGTTGAAGACAAAATTTTGGCGCGGTAAGCGGCAAAAACCACGCAAAATTAAAAACGCTGTAGTATCTGTAAAATTTTATCGCTTTACCGCCCGGTATGAAAAACGTTAGGTGACCTTGACTGACAAAATTGCGAAACAATGCAAGTTGCATTGTTACAGCATTAATGAGCAATCAGCTTATTTACGCCAGCTAGCAAATTCATGTCGCAGAATCGCAGGTCAGCATATTCTATTAATGCTGGTCGCGTCGCCGCCTTTCCTGTGAAGCTAAATTCACCTTCTGCTCATTTAAGCAAGGCAACTGATAACGCAAAAAGTGTTTTTAATCTAATCCAGTTCACTGCCATCGCAATGCAAAACAAAATCCAAAAAAATATTTCCGCGACGGTTTGCCTTTGATCCAGATGAACGAACAGCCATTAAATTTAACTTTTGCAAAAAATTACATTTGCTAACCTGTAGATTTTTTCGGAGAATATGTTAACCGCCTGGCAACTTTCGATTTTTTCGACAATTCCACTAGTGCTCTTCCTCGTGTATACATGCTGGTCAAACGTAGAAGAGTGATATTGCTAGTTCAGTAACACAAAATATAGTCGAAAAGTTTTCTAATGATTTTTATTGCTCAATGTAAATCCTTAGAAGGTACGTTGCAGTTTTAGCCAAATTTACAATCGGGTTTCATGCAAAGTTAAGGAATTTTGTGCATTCGTTCACATAGAGTGGGTTTTCGCAACAACAGCACAACCTCTGAGTAGGGTCAGCGATAAAGTGCTACGTAATCACAGTTGTTGCGTGATTGTCACTAATCCATTTAGAGTTGCCTCTGGTCGGCAAACATGCCAAATTAGAAATGACGCAGCGTGACACTTCATTGTCAGATTCGGATTTACAAAATCATATAGCTACTAAAATTTGGTTTAAAGATAAACTGTAGAATATCCAAATTCAAAGCATTAAATTGTTGTTGATAGTCAAAAACTTTTCTAAACTTTTATTTACGCCATTTTCAGATGTGCGGTATACCAAATTGAAATAAAAACGAAAAGCTACGCAAGCTTGTCAGTATGTCTGTACAACTGTAATGACGCAACACGATTTCAGTCAGCCAATCAGATTGTGCAATAGTTCTGTAATAAGTTTTCTGGGCTTAAATCGAGGAACTATAGCACCCATTCACCAAATATATTAAGCTGATTCTACTTTTTTCAAGACATTTCTGTTAAGCTACGATTCACTGATAAAGCTATAACTATAAATAATTCTGCCGTGATTTGGCAAAACCCATTGACTCCGAATTTTCAAAATTTCGCTTTTTTATGCATTTTTTTAATCTTTATGTACGGCAGTGGCTTCTTGTGTGAAAAGATGGAATAATAACGAGATTTTTTATAGCGCAGTATCATTGTAAAAAAGCCTCATCGCGTGCTTCAAGCCTATGTGGTGCCAAAACTTATTAACTCTACTTCTGTACAAAAGGTTAACGAAATTTTCAAAAAGTGGTTATCAAAACCTGTTAACTCCACTTCTAATCGTTATTTCCTTATTGCATCATACACAAAGTTTGATGCATGCAAAAAATTATTTGAGTGAGAAAATTCTGCGTAACAATATAAAACAATAATAATAGTGACGTAATAGTTGTTAAGGTTTAATGCAAATGTGGAAACAAATCAAACGCAAAACTCATGCGCTCACTGTACATTGATTGATTGAATTATTGGCATTAAACTTTACTATTAAACTATTATAATCAAGCATTTTTTTCAAACCAAAAAAAATCTGCAATTAGGAACATTTTCGAAAAAACCTGAAAAGTAAAACTTGATTTTCTCGAAAAGTATAAAAGTGGAGATAATGGGTTTTGCCAAATGACGGCCGAATTGTTACAGCGTGATGCACAGCTATCATTGATGTTATTATAAAATTCGCCTAACAGTAAACTATTTACTTGCATTACAAAGAAAACTACTTTTATTTACCATAAAATGCATAAACTTAAAAATGCGCTGACCAAAGTTTATCCTGCGGATAAGTTTATTTATAAATTAACCTATTTGCTTATAGGTACTTCATACTTACTTACCTCTCCTCTTCTTTGTAAATGAAGGTAAATGAACTAAGAGCGGCTATAAATACTAACAGCTCTGCAAGCGATTTTACGCTTTGATGCATTTTTCAATTTCGCACCTATGTTCGTACACACATGCGTCTAGTGATGAAGCTACTGAAAAAGCTTCTTTCCACGTATGCGTCTAGCATGTTATTGTGACAACATTTCAAAGTAAATTATTCAAAGTGTAAATTTCTAAATTTTTTTCCCATGAAGATAAACATTAACACATGCAAGCATAAAAACGTAAAAAATTAAAGTTTACGATGCAAAAGTGTCACATCGCGGATTTCGCTGCATGGCAGCATCTTTTCTATTGATCACAATATTTGTGCATAGTATTTGCACTGCAGGCAGTCCCTTTTGCCTTTGTCTTTGTTTGATCATGCAGCAACTTTTTACACGTATTCGTCTGGCGGACCACAGCAAGTTGGCCGAGTGGTTGGTGCATTGGGCTCCGAAGCTGGCTTCGCGGGTTCGATGCTCAACTAGGTCATCTCCATGATGCATGTACTTCACTACCACAAAAATCCTAAGCTGCAGTCAAGTGGCTTGAAATAAAAAATAAAAAAAGAAAAAAAAAAAAGTTTCAAAGAAAAATCAATCAGTCAAAAAACGAAATTTGTCCAATCTAAAATGCCAATCCCAAATAAAAATAACACCTTAGCACATCATTACTAAAATGCTTGAGAAAATAATGAGCTTTTAAAAGTTTTCCCAGCACTCTGTGAGAAGTTATTCAGCCATTCCTTCATGCAAATACCAGTATATTCTCACGCAAAAGATTTTTAATGCGGAACGGCATTGCAACTCATAAAAAATGCAGTTATGCATTTCTCCACACGATTGCGAGAATAATTTTATACGCAATATCATGCATATTTACAAGCCGGTACAAATCCCTATAAACAAAAACTGGTAAAAATGATTTGTGGTACAAATTTTTAAACTGGCAAAGTAAACGTAATTTCATTCTCGAAGCTTTTCGTCTGACACCCTTCAAGAGAAGATTGAAAGTATTAATTATTTTAATTAACATTAAAACCTATAAATCGGAAAGACGTTTCGCGGGTAATGACCTTATCACTCGTGCCACTAATTTAGTAGCAAAAGGTTTCATAGATGTTCCGCTCAAGCGACTTGCCCATTTGTAATTTTTAATTCAGAAGTTTAAATGTTACATAAAAAAAGCATTATGTATGCTGTGCTTCCTTCCAAAAAAAATAAGTGACTGAGCGTCGCTCAGAGTTATTAAAACATCGGCATTAACCCTATTACTCAGTTTCTACTTCATTGAAAAATGACCAAGCTGAAACCCAGATTTGAAAACAAAAGGAGTGCGACGTTTCTCCTCATAAACATTTATAAATCTAGACTGAAACCATTTTCACATTAAATGAAATGTTGAAGTTGAAAAATAATAAGCGTATGTTCTATTAACTGTTCGCCAGTTAGGAGTACGCTTCATCTTTTATTTTGAAGAGAAAAATTACACAAGAGTGCAACCTTTTCTAGCTGACAGGAATTTTTCTTACCAAAACTATTTAAACTGTTCCCTTCTCCAAAACAATTTTTTATGACATGCCACTGACTTATGAAATCAAATCAATACGCTAGTTTGAATGTGTAAAAGCATAGATTTCGACACTACTTTACAGATGATACAATGTATGGTGTGCCTTGGCCATAAAGCAGTAGGTCCTTCTACATGACAATCTATTCCATTTTATGCCTACTACTCTACGGTTAGTGTTTTGTTCCATTCGCTGCTGTGCTATCTTTACTTCATTAAAAACATAAATCAGCGAACTCTGAGGTTAAAACATTTTTCTGAGTTTATACTTCTCAATTACCGGTAGTAGCCTAAGTATGCCTACATAGAATTTTTTTCTACTTTAAAAATTGGAAAATAAAAAATACTGAACGTTTCCCTTTACCAAATGGAAATCAAGCAGCAAAGGATTTGCATGTATTACAAAAAAAAATTTAACCTAAGCGTGCGTCGAGCAGTTAGCTTGTTTCTCGTGCCCGCTCTGGCAGTGCCAAGTTCCTAATGGTATAGAGAAGAGCTTAAACTTTGGACGTGGTACAAGTTTGGTTTTAAGCAGAAGTTCGCGAGCATTTTTCATGGCGACCCATCAACTATCATCAACTTACAGGGCTCCACTGCGACCCCGCCGCTCTGAAAAAATGTGTGACCTCCAAAAAAAGTCTTCACAGAGAAACTGCACGTCTCCGCTGCAGTTTGGAAGGTGAGGACCGTTTTTTGGAGCTCTTGTTTACGGATTGTCTTGATTATCCTGAGTGGCAGATATCCAAACAAGAGTAGGATCAACGCTTTGTCATTTCTTTGCGATACCTCAGCGACCCCATCGAACCTCGTGGATTGTTTGCGACCCCACCCAAGCATCACTCCAACACGGTTTGGGAATCCCTGGCTTAAAGAGAAATTTAAAGCAAGATTGCTTTCCAAATTATGGTTTCAGTCTTTGTGACGATAGCTACATCTTTCGAGAAGGTTTGAAACGAAGAAGACGACCGGAATCTAGTTGAAGTGCTCTGGCAAAAGCCCTTCCACTTCTGGACCACTATAAAGGCCTGCTTACTGTAGCTTTGAAGGGAGACGATAAATGCTTGTAAACGAGATTGGGTTTTGATCTAACGAACTTTATAGTATTTTTTGAGGGGAGAGGTCGAAAAAAAATGAAATATTTGACAAAAGTTGGACAAGAGAATTGGTTAGAAAGAGTGATAGTGCAATAAAATCCACAACCTGTAGAACTGTGCACATTATACGGAATGCTGAAATTTTTTATCAGGAAGTAGGCCCGCAGAACCACATTAAGATTCTGAGGGACCCCAAAAATAATTTTCGGGTGGTTTTATAAGCTTTGTTGCATTTAGCCAGGGGATTCCTTTCAGCTATCAGCGGAGGAACCCAGGGCTACAGCCCCCCAAAGCCTCCTCTTCCTCTTTAATTCGGCCCTGAGGAAAAGAGCAGGCAAAAAATTATCATCAACAGTGCTATCGAAAGCACTATGAAAAAATGTAGGCAATTGAAAGTCACGTTAAAGTCAAGCATAAAGGTCTGGCAGAAGAATAACGATCGCTTATTGTTACTCTTCTGCCAGACCATTATAGGCCTACTTGACTTGTTTTATCCATAGCCTACATTATACAGTATTATGAACAAAGTAGGTGAAAAAGCGCAGACTTGATGCAGTCCCAAACTTACTCTTAACGTTTAGGTCTTGATTAGAGATGTGCTTAAGTGTTACTGACTGCTATTCTAAAAATTTTATCTGCTATTTTTAACTGTTACTTTTTATTCGTTAAGCATCGCAAACCTAATTAAGCTTTTCGGCTTAGATGGACCGCAAAAGCTTGTAACTCAGCTTTCCTCCCAGAAAAAATGCGTCTCTACAAAAATAGGTTTCGTTGTTCTCTAAAAAAAAAGATCTTCATCATCCCTGACCTGGTCGACGTGCAAACAACCACCAAGACTAGTCGTGGGATAAAAAAGCATTAAAAGCAGCAGATGTTAGAATCGAGATTGTACCTTTCAGTTATCTCTGAACTGTTACTTTATTGAATTTAAGTAAAGGTCAGCTTGCCTTAAAACAAGTGGCAGCAGAGAATGATGACTGAAAATACTTACGCTTAACACTATATCAGTTAATTCAAGTTACCTCTTATCTCGGAACTGTTACTTTATTGAATTTAAGTAAAGGTCAGCTTGCCTTAAAACAAGGGCCAGCAGAGAATGATGACTGAGAAATATTTACGCTTAACACCATATTAGTTGTTAACTCAAAGCAAAGCGAAATAGGGACAGGTGTAAAACAATACCGTCAAAGTTTGTAAGAAATTTTTTTGTATTGGTAGGCTACTATGAACATTTACATTATGCTAGACAAGAATATGCGAAAAAGCACTCTCTAACCAGGTCCTATTTAAGAAGGGGGCACACTGGGGGCAATTGCTTCGGTCCATTCCTAAAAAGCGCTCCTTGTTGCAGTTCTACCCTACATAATGGTATCGATTATTATCGAAGACCTTTTTCACATTTTAGCAAGATCTATGGTTAGCATGCACCACTTATTTAAGGCGGCCTATAGTCTTATTTTGCAAGTGAAATCTTGTTTTATAACTCTTACCATTGGATAAAATGGATAACGCCGCTTTTAGGTAAGGTCAAACCCTAAAAAAAGTCTTTGGAGTACAAGTTTTAACTTGCCTTCACGTTGTGTCGATTTCTAAGGCTGTGTAAGCTACATGTGAGATTGTATCTGCTTGCCTTCACAACACCATTCAATCTGGGATAAGAAAAAACGTATAATTGCAGAAACACTCAGCATGGGGGGTCTGGGAAATGAAGCATTCCAGAATTTATCTTAACTCTGTATTTACTTGAGATACTTTGGATTATGCGCCCCCCTGCGTTTCAAAATTCTGTGCACACCCTGCCATCTATGCTATATTGAAACAAAAACACCAAAATTTGTCTCTGGGCATGCGATGGTAGGTTTTCTTTTACGACAAGTGAAACAAGCATTGAATTCTTTTGCATATTGCCACGGATGTTCAAGACCTTGTTGGAGTGCGAAAGCCCTCGTCGATCGTGCTTTGGCTAGCTGGATTAAAAGTCAGACTGCACTGCCATTTGTTTGAGCTCCGATACCTTTTTCAGCATTTCCTTTTAAGAAACTTATCATCAACATTACCAGGAGACTGACGAGCGAGTTGCCTTAGTCTTTTCATTTCCTTCGGATAAAGTGACGTTTCAAATTTAGAAATTTTGAACAAATGCAGTGCTTGCTCGTAAGAATGACGAGAAGTCGTGAAACTAGTTTCCTTTAGCGTGATGACTTTCATTTTTGCTGCAGCGTATAAGAATGCTTCCTAATCTGCTTCCACTCTTCCATTTTATTATCACAGGTATACAAGAGGAAATAATCAAATAGGCTACTCCTGACGACATGGCATTTGCGGTCATTGAACACTCAAACTTATCAATGCGTTGGAAATCCTCTTTGCTGCAGTTGCAATAACAAGCCTGCACGCATGCGTTAAAAGCAGTTGCATGTAATTTTTCATTATGTAGAAAAACTGACGGCACTATTTTTGTCGAAGTCAAAATAGGTACACGTTAATAGAGTAGAAAATTGTAAAGTTTCCACACTATTTACATCAGACATTAAAACCATCGTTAGTATATGCATCACCATTGACGCTGAAGGGACCTTACAATTTTGCAGAAGTAGTTACTAACATCGCAAACTTAAGTTGCTACACAGCTGCTTACTGCTTATCATTCCTCAGTACCTTCTGGTGCGAAGCACTAGCAGCTATCAAAACTCCATAGTTCCATAAGTCAATAGGCTATGGGTCAAACACTGCAATTCTACAGCCAAACTCCTCTGCTTTTTCATGGCTCTGTAGCGTAACTCTAACTTACAATGTCGACAGAAAATTTGCTCGAAAAAATATCGTTAGTCAAGTAACTGTGAATAGAGTGGCACAAGTTTGGAATATATTGTAGCGCGGCGTGTAACTCAAACTCATTAAAAATTTTGAGCATTATAGACTACACAACTTCTTACGACGGATCATACTATCTTCTACTCTACGCTTATTCTGAGGTAAAAAGGTATCGTTAACGTGTTTTATGCAAACTCGACGCAATGCCATATGTATTGAAAACATGTTTATTTAATACCTGTACGTAACGTGCTTTTGACACATTTGCAATTTTTTTAACGCAAAAAAGCTAAGTCATTGGACGAGTTTTCGCCCCTCAGCGCACCTTAAACGCATAGAGAAACCGCAACTAAGCATCTTGTGGCGTCAAGCAAAAGCGAAATCTCCGAGAGAAAGAGGAGCAATTGAAATTGAGATGAAAATACCTTGAAGCAGTCATACATTTAGCGTGATGTTATTATTTGATACATTATCATTTCAACACCAGTAAGCCATGTAGAGGCAGGGGTTTATGCATTTTTATTCTTCTATTGCAAAAAAGCGGCGACAACGAGCTTGACACTAAGATATAGGCCATCATTTACCACTCAAACAAGAATAACTTTTGTTAAGTGTATTTTCCAGCGACACAACCATCGACCTTGCCGGCTAGTTACCCCTGTGGTTTACATGCTGATTGTCAAATAAGGAAGCAGCTGAGAAATACTAGGTTTGAAGTGCTTTGTTGAATCTAACTTGTAATTGAACATCTTAGCCTATCGCTTCAGAGGTAAACGGCGCTCTGTCCAGCGCCCCATTGGCCTCCTGAAAAAATACTAAATGCGACTTTAATTGGAGAGACGAAGGAAGTTTTCATAGCATAAAAATTATTTTAAGAAAGGCCCTGTGTTTCTTTTTTGGCAACTTTGCACATGCATTCAGTAATGTTAGATGAGCTACTTCTCGGAGTAGGTCGAGGATTACTAAAAAATAACTCACATCTTTCACTACTCTTAAACCTGGTATAGATGAGCAACTTTTTGTTTAATTTAACTAGCAGTGATCATTTTAAAGTGTCTTAGCTGGGCACCATTTTTTTCGAAAATGTCACTTTTTCGATAATGCCTACAGCGTGTTAAGGGACTATTCAACCTGCCGTTGCTCTTGAAACCATGGACCCCAAAAAAAAGTTCCAAAAGTTTTTTCTTCGTTGCTCTGTTTGTTGGTAAGCTTCACAAAATTTTGTCGAAGTTATGTAGTTTACCACATATTGAATCGGAACATTTAAATACTTTCGTTCTTTTATGCACAAAATCAGTTTAAGACCAGATTTAGACATTTTGAAGGAACAACGTTCCCGTCCCAAGTTTAATTGACTGCGCATGGGTTCAATCTGCTATCGTTTCATAGCTTTTTAATACTAACTGCTCTAGCTTGAGTATATATATTCATTTTAACAATTCATGCGGGTTGAATTTATTGCAATTCAGCAAAGAATATATTAGCAGCAGTGTTAAGTATCGTATGCTACTGCAATTTTGCCACAGAAAGCACATGCCAATTAAAAGCAAATAGCCCTGTTTGAAAGAGTTTTGCTGAAATAGAAGCTTTCTTAAAACACTCCGACTTTGCTTCGTCTGCCCCTGAGTTTAACGTGAAAGCTTGGCTCAATCGCAATATCACAAAACACCGCTTCTTCTTCCTCGGCTGCGGTTTGAGCTTTGGAAGATACCAAATTACATGCTCTTCATGATTTTGGAATAACGTTAATTTAAATTTTTAACATTTGATGCTACCAGCCTTATGCTCTCGGTAGGACAAAAAGCAGTGATGAAAAGTTGAATTAGTTTTCTAGCATTTGTACATTCGGTTCCTATCACAGATTGCTTGTTTGTTAATATAAGCTATTGTTTATACTGTAGGTAGCCTATATAGTTCGTTATACTGTATTTGGCAACGGCGTCATGCGTACGCGCATAATTCAACTCGATGTCAGTTGTTTAGCATGCGACAATTCTCTTATACCAGGCATACGTTGGATCAAGCACCAAAATGTGATTAAGCCGTACACTCCACTAGCGATTTTAATATAAATTTTCTGAATAAGCAATTTACGTGGCTACGCTTTTTCTCCGAAATAGTTGCTATTGCGGCTAGCCCATGCAATATTTGGAATTTGAAAAAAGGCTGATTCTTTGCTGTCCTGAAAAATGCTATAATTTCAACTTAAATAAAGGTTTTGAAGTTACGTTCAAGCATTTAAGCGTAAACAACCAGGTTGGTTTTGCAGCAAACTTGTGATTGCAGATGATGTCCACATAATCTAGAACCTTACATCCTTACCAAAAATCAATGGTGTGCGAAATTAGTATGTCTTAAATTCAAATTTTCCGGACATTCTTTGTTTTGTTGGTGCAGAATAGACATGTTCAAGAAGCGTTAAATGTACAAAAAATTTTAACATATGCAGTGCCTCAAGAAGTACATTCAAAAAAGAGATGTCAACCGAACGTAGACTTTTAGATCAACCTTACATATAAACTCTGAAATTTTTTTCCGTAGAATTGGTGATAAAAAAAACGATAGAAACGAAAAAAAAGTTGTTGGAGACTGAGTGAGAGCCAAGTGATTGGCACACCATCCCAAGTTTCTCTGAAGCTGATGTTTATGGTAAAATCGGGCGAAAATTTTTAGGTGGACACTTATATGTCGACCTAAAATAACTGTCGCCCTAATCAGTACTATTGCAGAAAAACGTGTCTACCAAATGGAGATATTAGAAACATATATATATATATATATATTGTATTATGTTTCTATTTACAGTAAATATGATGGTACCGCCCCCATTGTTCAAGGAAAAATAATACCAGAGTAAATTTCCTAGCTGGAAGTTTTGACAATAAAAATTCAGCTATCATCATTAGCAGTATAACCATTATGCAAGGCAGTATAAAATTATGACAGACAGGTGAATCTATGTGGTCAAAACGTCTAGTTACAAGAATTATGTATTAGCAATTATGTTTTCACTTATATGATATATGGAAAATTTAAATTAAATGCTTTGGATCAACTATGCTCATAAGTTGGCTGTTTAACTTGTGTGTTTTTTTTTATAGATTTCCATGGTGAGCAAGCAATTGCTTGTTTATGTCAGCGAACGATTAAATCAAATTATTAGACCCAACAAACCTCAAGCAACGTTCGGCAACATAAGCGTTATTGCAGTGGGAGATTTCCATCAACTTCCACCAGTTTGTGGCGAGTCCCTGCTCCGATTTGACCCAGGAGCACTTCCACCAGACATCTGGGAATCCTTCCAAATCTCAGAATTGGATGAAATTATGCGACAAAAAGAAAATGGTTTATTTGTTCAGATGCTTAATAGGATACGACTGAAAACAAAAAAAGAATCCATGAGGTCAGAAGACATTCAAATACTGAAAAGTAGACAACACCATAGCTACCCGAAAGAAAGCCTTCATATATTTGGAAAGAATGAAGAAGTTGATCTTCACAATCAACGCATGCTATCAACTCTACCCACAAGAATTGTCACCATTCCTGCACAAGACACAGTCAAAACGTCCGAGCAGCGCCATTATCGAAGCAAAAACCCAATCAAGTTTTCAAAAAAAGATAATCCAAATTTGCCCGATATCCTCACAATAGCAGAAGGTGCCAGGGCTATGCTTATTAATAACATTGATGTAAATGATGGTTTGGTCAACGGAGTAGTCGGGACAGTGACCAAAATTAGTGAAAAGAAAAATATTTATGATTTGCCACAGTATATTGCAATAACATTTGATGACGAAAAAGTTGGAGAAAAAGCAAAAGCCAAACAAGTGAAAGGAAATTATCCATCTAACTCTGTTATTGTTGAGCCAAAACACAGTTACCCAGTGAAGAAGGGAACAAAAACATACACTCGATACCAATATCCGCTAAAATTATCATGGGCAGTAACCATCCACAAAATCCAAGGGATGACGATTTCGAATAATCTAGTGATAAACATGAGCAATATATTTTGTGAAGGAATGGCCTACGTTGCTCTTTCCAGAGTGAGAGACATCAACAATTTATTCATAACAAATTTGAATTTGAAGTCAATCTATACGAGCGAACGAACTTGTCATGCTCTAAAAGAAATGGAAAACCTATGCTTGGGAAACAACGTTTTTGATCCTAAACAACACTTAAAAATTGCACATCACAACACCCAATCAATTAAAAAGCATTTCAAAGCATTTTGCACTAACATTTCTTTTGAAAATTATGACATTATATGCCTCACAGAAACTTGGATAAACGATCTGTCTAGCACAAGCTATGAAATTCCAAATTACGAAATGCTGGCAATTAACAGAAAAAATGGAAGAGGAGGAGGAGTGGCCATATACCTATCAAATCAAATCAAAAAGAAAACGGAATTGTTAGAAGCAAACAATGATACTATTGAAAAAATTTGTTTGAAAATAATTTGTGACGACCAAGAATGGGAAACTTCTCTAATACTATGTGTGATTTACAGACCACCACACCTTCCAAAAGAAAGTTTAAAATCTTTGCCAAAATTGTTAAAAAACACGATGAAAAATCAACACGCTACACAGATAGTAGTGGTAGGTGACTTCAATGAAGATTTGAAAGCAAGTAAAAATTGTACTATTTGGAAATATTTCACCAACGAAAGATTTGAACAACAAATCAAAACTTTTACAACAACCAGTGGCACACTGCTAGATGCCATCTACACATTTCAAATTCCTAATTGCCATGCTGGAGTCCTTTCTTCTTTCTACAGTTTGCACGAACCCGTCTATTTATGGATATGCACAAAAGATTGTTGCAAAGAAAAGTTGACACGTACCGGTAAGTAGTTTCGTTGAATTATAAGCTAACACTAAGCAAAGAAACAATAAAATTAATTTCTGGTTCATGACCAGAACAATGCCACACGTTTGATGTTCTTTCAGTTCTGGTACTTGCTGGTTGTGCCTATCATATATAAGTAAAAAAATGATTACATACACGCAAGTTTAGTGGAAAAATCTAAAAATGATCTTCAGTAACAGTATATTTTTGTATAATATACCAATTTAAGCTAATTATCAACAAGCATTATTACACAGCATATTATATATTCTTAATACTTTAGATACTAGCATATCGCAAAAATAAGAACTTATGTCAAGGTCATACACTTGTGACATAACAGTTGTTAGGACCAAGACGTTCGTACTTTAATCAAGTGTGAAGAAAATGGTTAAGGCAATTTTCCACTAATGGGACATCATTACATATATACCAGTAAAACAACTGACTTTTCTATCTTAGCATTGATAAACAGCCTATCACCAATCTTTGTAATGTTTACCGGTAATGCATCAATATACCAATACACTGTTGGTACCAGAAGCTGAATTAAATTATGAAAAAGAAACAAATGGAAGTATAAATAAATGTAACAATAAGAACGTAGCCAAGTTTATAAGCTGCAAAAGTCTACTAATCATGTTTAAGAGCAAAAAAGCATGAAATACTGACATTCACCTAGCAATTACACACACACACATCTACTTTTTAGATTTTGCAAACACAGGGCAAGTTAAACATAATTTGTAAATATTGTGATGCATTTTTTACTAGATCATCATTCAGAAAAAAAAACTGCTCCAAAACCGAAGTCAGAAATCAACAAAACCAAGAAAAAATCCCTTTCTTCCCAAAAACACTGCAATGGTAAGTGCATCAGAATTAATATTAGTGCATCATACTTTAACATATGTTTTACTAGGTATCAATATTGATAGTAATCATTCTGCACCAAAAAGTAATTCCAAGAAAAGGCAAAAGAAAAAAGACACCAGAAATATATGCCTATCCAGTCCAGAAAAGTGCAATGGTAAAACAAAAATTAAGAATTTTATAGAGAAAGATAGGTTTATATATTTCTTTTTTTGTTTATTGATTGGTTCATTCCTTTGTTGATCTGAATATGGAAAGTAGTGAAAACTAAAATATGTATAATGATGAATGCTATTGAAGTGACAGATCTAATATATATCGCATACAGGATCGTTCAAATTGAGAAATTATAACAAATATATATGTAACATTTGTTTTTGCCATTTAGAATTAATAACAGATTTTTATCATCATTGGATTTGGTTGTTTCTAGGGTAAATAAATCAACTAATTTCTAAGTAAAAGAATAAGGGGGGTACTCTTTAAATCTAGATTAAAATTGGCTTTTTCTAGGAGGTACTGGGTACATGGCTCTATTCTGTAAAAACATTAGTTTTTCAATAACTATCACAACTGTAAACGTTATGTTGAGACTTTTGAAATATTAACTAACAATATTCAATTTTTAATTTTAGACACAATTCAACTTCAACCAACAACTCACCAACCAGTTGGCAGAGCCCGAATTGTAGACTTATGGGCTGGAAATAAGAATGTCTATATTCTCCAAAATTGGTGTCAACAACACAACTTTGAAATGAACAATTTAATCTTGCCAAATATCCAAGCACCAAATGCATGTGGCTACATTGCTTGTCGAGCAGCAATTGCCATTCATGAATCGAACAACTGGTTTGCAGAAGCATTGTTAGATAAAGTCACTGATGACAACCTCATTCCACTGTACAACAGTATTTTGAATGTGCCTACAGACGACGGACAATTTTTAACTGACAACCAACTGTTAAAGATATTGCATGCCACATGCAATGATCAAAGTGGAGTATATTGGCTGGACTCCATCCCTCCATTTAATTTGTTCATGCAAAGTATACAGCAGCATACTCGCCAGCAACTTCAACGAAACAAGAGATTGCACATTGCAATTGTGAACACTACATCTCAAACACAACTAAATAACATAATCACAGGTGATCACTGGATTATGGTGGCATACGAACTATTTTAATGACAACTACCAGTACACTATTACATTGAATAAAAGCTTCAGCTAAAGCTCAAATTGAATTTCCACGTTAGCATAATTTGTTTTTTTCTGTTAATTTGTCCCAAGGCTAGTACCAATGCAACACTAATTTAACTATTTGTCTATGGTCTGTGAGTTTTGATGTCATTTCTACATTTTATTTTTGATTCATTTACTGTACCATTACCTTGTTTCATAGCTTTACTTGCTGAGCATTTAATTGAATCTGTAACTGGTACTGAACTTGTGTACTCGTTCATTAAACCCATTTCATCAGATGCTTTTACCTGTAATAATATTTGATCCTATTTTATCGTTATGTTGACATGCCTAATAGTATGTGTTGGCATAGATGGCTGCAATTGTCATATTGTATATAACATCAAAACACAATGTCAATTTCCGACACAAACCTCAAACTTTGAAGTATTATAATTTTTTGGTTAACAATAGGTCTACCTATTCCACAGCTATCTCTATATTGTTTTTCACTTGGTTCCACATTGACGAGCTGTGCATGTGCTAGTGATAAAAAATTTAAAAAAATATTTCGATGTTTGTTGAATGCCATGTACAGATGTTGAAAGTTATATCATTAGGATTGCATGTTTTGTTTTCTTACTTGTTTGTTTGTGGTCGTTTACTTGTTTTAAGTTAAGTGCAGCAACTATCCCAATTCTTGAACATGTTGCACGTTTTTGATCCTATTAAATATATATTAAGTCAGCGTTATATGTACCGTACTGTACACCATCTAATGTCATATTGTTACCATGTTTGTTATGCTACTGCTCTGGTACTTTTGATCTTGTTTTACTAGTGATTTTGCCTGATTTGACTTTTGTGATTTGCATTACGCTAGGCCTATGTTATTAATTTAATCTGTTTCTACTTTTTTATCTGGTTATTCTACAACTGTATCGTATGAACTGGTGCATGTGGCACAATTTTGTTCCAATCATTACCGGTACTTGTGCTATTGAGACAAATTGCAAAATGCAAATAAATTTGCATTGTCACAGTGCCATGGTTTGTAGTTTATGATTTCTTTCAAATATCAATAAATCTGTGATGTTTTCTGTTCTACTAGCCTAATAACCTTAACCTAATTGAATTAAATCCAAACCGAACATGGGGAGTGATACTACCACGGACCAAAATGCGTGTATACGAAGTTAGGCTATACAAACTGCGTCACAAAATAGGGATAGCATGGGCTGCGAAAAAACCTGCCCAACAAGTTGTTATTTTATTGCTCCGCTAACAACTCAGGTGTGTTTTTGTTTAACACTGGGCAGAAACAATTTTTTAAATTCCTTTAAATTTTTACGATAATTGATCTGTTGATTTTGTAAAATAATTACAACTAATGTCTCTTGAACAACAGACACAACCAAAAACAGGTGAAATGGCAACAACTCAGCAATCACCACACCGGTACCACAGAGTAGGCATATCCATTACTACCAACAGTGGAACCACTCTCTGTGCTCAGTGTCCAAAACGAAAGTCAGAGTTGAGAGTTCATCTGTTCAAATCATGTTGCCCATTCCTATGCCCAGAAATGAAAAAAAAAAAAAAAAATGGTGAGGAATTTTATTGTATTTATTAAACTATGAACTTCTTGTCACTTTTTTTTCATTTCTTCTACGTAGTTAAAAAATCTGCAACGTGTCCTTGAAAATTTTAAAAACAGAAAATAAAAACAGCAAATTTTGGAAACGACAACAATACACTGATACACAGATGTTACATAGGTTTGGAAGGGGGAGAGGTTGTTATGCTGCACTGATGAGACCTAAAAAGGTCGAAACGCGTCTGCAGCTGCAAATTAGTGGATCGGCATATGGGGCATGTGGTTAGACCTAGTTGGTTGGGCGAGGTTGTTGAATTTTACCTGCTGATATTTTGACCCCTTGCTTAGAGTCTTAGGGTTTTTCCTATTACTGAAAATTCGGCTATTTATGAGAGCTGGTTCTATCCACGAATCCTTGAGCATTTTACGGATTCTTCAATCCAAATCCTAAATTCTCTCAGCATCAAGTCCAAATCCTAAATAATTGTAAGTTGAAGTCATAACCATCATAAAATTTAAATTGCATTGGGACAATTTTTTAGATATTTTAGCTAGACTAGTTTTCACTCTACTCATTGCTAAGTTTGCTATTAACTAAAGTTCAAATCCAGTCTAAATCCAAACCACAAAAGCCTGTGTAATCATATTCCGGTAAAATTACGCAAATCCGGTCCAACTAAATCTTGATCCAAATCTGTGGACATCTCTTTAAATAAATACGGTAAGCTACCGGTAACGTAAATTGCCAACAGTCTTAACTTTTGGTAAAGCTTGAAAAGTAAGCAATTAAAAAGATTTTTGTGCATTGTGTGTTCAAACCAGAAGCACAGTGTAGCCTACTTATAGTTCTTACAGTGGACCCACTTTACAAAAAAGCATTGTTACTTATGTCCACAAAAATACAGTAAATGCTGGGATGCAATAATTACTTTTTAAAGAAGTTCATCTGTTCTATTGCCGTACTATTGCCGTTTCCAAAATTTGCTGTTTTTATTTGTTGTTTCTAAAATTTTTAAGGAGCCATTGCAGACTGTTTAACTACGTAAAAAAAAAATGTGACAAGCAGTTTATAGTCTAATAAATACAACGAAATTTCAAATCATTATATTTTCATTTCTCAGTATAAGAACGGGCAACACAACTTGAACAGATGAACTCTCAACTCTGACTTTCGTTCCGGACGTTAAGCAGCAAAATCATCTTGTTTGTCTGACATTTCCAACAAGCTGGCAAATCTTGCAGTAAATTCAAACAATAAACGCCATGATTCTTGAAGGATTTGTGCAGCTGCAAGGACGACTGCATTCACACAAAACGAAATTAAATCATCGAGCTTGTGCTCGTTTCTAAGGGCCAAGAAATCGCGGCATAAAATGGGATGTATTATTTTGATATATCAAAAAATGAAGTTACAAAGTAAAAATTACGAGATTTTAAATAAACAGAAATTACGAAAAAAGATCTACATTTACTTGCCATTAACATGTTTTTTATTCAGAAACTCATTAACAACAATTTATTCAAGAATTTTTTGAAAAGGATGGCATACACCGCATTAAAGCAGTTTGAATAAATATAAAAAAAGAATGTTTGACTTTTTCGTCTTTCTGCCGCTCTCAACTAGGGCTTATTTTAAGGGTAGGGCTTACATTAAAATCATCCTCAAAAATCACGCTAGGTTTTATTTTGCGTCTAGATCTTATTATCGGGGAAACACGGCAATTACAACCAATTTCGCGAAACCACAAGCTTGATAATCTGATAGCGGATTATGCTAGCTATTACTTTAACAAACTCTTCGCCGCAATGCGAAAACAGTTTCAATGCGAGGAATCCACAAAGCTTAGTCATGAGTCCAATGCACCAACCACTTGGCCAATTCCCATGTGCCCCTTATTGCTGATTAAAACGTCAGTTTAACCACAAACTCATACAGCTCACTCACGAATGAAAAAGTTTTAAGCCAAAATAGCCAAAAAACATGTTTCCCTACTGCCCTCTAACGAATTACATAAATTTGCTTGACTTTCATGAGGTTTCCTGAAATTTCACGTTTTTTACGTTTGACTCCAAGTCAGGCGCTCTGGAGTAACCCTTCATTACATTGATATTTTACCCATATTGAGATAAATATCCTCCGATAATTTGAAGGTCCTAGCTGTTGTCATTTAACAGTTATGAGCTTGTGAACATTTTCTTATTATTGACCTTTGACCCCAAACCAATTGACTGCCACCCCCGCAAGTTGTGAGACCCAAGTTTACGTCGAGGTCTATCATCCCTGAACATTTCAAGCCTCTAGCATCAGCGGTTCAAATGCCCTAGACTGCACAAGATTGGCAACATTTATCGATTTTTTGACCTTTGACCCCGAGTCACGTGACATAGAGCGTTCATGGTTGGTACACTGTAAGAACATATCAAGACACACCAATCCTATCAAATTCAAGTTCTTATGTGTTTTGAATGAATAGTTATACGCCAAACGACATATTTGCGTATTTGACCTTTGACCCCAAGTGACGTCACGCAAAACCAATCATTGCTGGTGTTTTTGTACTCTGGTTGAGATGCATCTGCTACGTAAACTTGAAGGTCCTACCAGTTGCCATTCACAAGTTATTAGCGTTTGACCAAACTATTTGTCAATTTATATGATTAACGTTTGACCTTTGACCTGTTGACCGCCACCCCCCAAAAGCTGTTAGGCACAAGATCACATGAAGGTCTATCATCCCTGGGAATTTCAAGTATCTAGCATCAGCGGTTCAAAAACCTTCAAATGCACAAAAAACTGCTGAGGTTCGTTGATTTGACCTTTGACCCTAAGTGACGTCACGATCAGGTCATTGTTGTGCATATAAATGTTCCCCACATTGATATGCATATACTGTGAAAATGTGAAGGTCCTACCTGTAGTCATTCAAAAGTTATTAGGTTTTGGTAAATTTGGTTGTTTGACCTTTGACCTTTAACCTGACGACCGCCACCCCCCAAAAGTTGTTAGGCACAAGTTCCCAATAGGATCTACCATCCCTGAAAATTTCAAGTCTCTAGCATCAGCGGTTCAAAAGCCTTAAGCTGCGCAATATTGGCAACACTTTTCGGTTTTTTTGACCTTTGACCCCGAGTCACGTGACATAGAACGTTTATAGTTGGTACACTGCAAGGACATATCAAGACACACCAACCCTATTAATTTCAAGTTCCTATGTGTTTTCCATCAATAGTTATATGCCAAACGACATATTTGCGTATTTGACCTTTGACCCCAAGTGACGTCACGCAAAACTAATCACTGTTGGTGCTTTTGTACTCTCGTTGAGATGCATCTGCTTCGTAAACTTGAAGGTCCTACCAGTTGCCATTCACAAGTTATTAGTGTTTGATCAGAATTTTGATCATTTTATTTGATTGACGTTTGACCTTTAACCTTATGACCGCCACCCCCCAAAAGCTGTTAGGCACAAGTTCACATGGAGGTCTATCATCCCTGGGAATTTCAAGTGTCTAGCATCAGCGGTTCAAAAGCCTTAGGCTGCACAAAAATCTGTTAAGATTTGTTGATTTGACCTTTGACCCTAAGTGACGTCACGAACAGGTCATTGTTATGCGTATATTTGTTCCCCACATTGATATGCATATACTGTGAAAATTTGAAGGTCCTACCTGTAGTCATTCAAAAGTTATTAGGTTTTGGTAAATTTGGTTTTTTGACCTTTGACCTTTAACCTGACGACCGCCACCCCCCAAAAGTTGTTAGGCACAAGTTCCCAATAAGATCTACCATCCCTGAAAATTTCAAGTCTCTAGCATCAGCGGTTCAAAAGCCTTAGGCTGCACAAAATTTGGTGTTGAAAAAAAAAAAAAAAAAAAAAGAAAAAAAAAAAAAAAAAAAAAGAATTTTTCGGAAACAAAATATTTTTTTCTAGAAAGTGGGGGGCTGTCGGGGAAAGTTAGGGCGACCAAGGTGTAGACCTAGGTGGGACACACTTTTGAACTCTAGGTCACTTTTGAATTGGAACAGTAGTTTAGCAGCTAGAGCTGCTGGAAGTGTCAAAAAGTGCACAAATGGCCAAACAAAAGTAATATGGCTTCCCTTTTCGGGAAGCCATAAAAAAGAATTTTTCGGAAACAAATTATTTTTTATCTAGAAAGTGGGGGGCTGCCGCGGAAAGTTAGGGCGACCAAGGTGTAGACCTAGGTGGGACACACATTTGAACTCTAGGTCACTTTTGAATTGGAGCAGTAGTTTAGCAGCTACAGCTGCTGGAAGTGTCAAAAAGTGCACAAATGGCCAAACAAAAGTAATATGGCTTCCCTTTTCGGGAAGCCATAAAAATGTGGAAATTA
>OZ023244.1:23091726-23215726 GCA_964006365.1 Trididemnum miniatum
TGTTTTGAAAGTTCTGTTTTTGTAGAATAGCCTCTTCGGACCCAGCCTAGATTTTTTCGAGTAAAAAACTTTGTAATATGGTGGACTTGTTGTTTAGGGGTAGTTTAGTTCATAAAATGAAAATTAGTCAATGACGTCATCAAATATGCAAAATTATGAGCTGTACACAATTGTGTACATTTACTCTCAATTGAGTCATCACGAGGTGTATTTGTACACGATTATGTACAAGTGTCTGCAAAAATTATTCAACCACTTTTAGTTTTGTAGATGCAGAGTTTGCTGCCAAACAAGCAATATCGGAAAGTTTAAATACTAAATAAACTTGTGTGTAATTGTTGAAAATTTTATTTAACTGGATGAAAGTCAAAAACACATAACGAAAAGCAAACATAAACGAACGGATGAATCATGATAATTTAGAAGCAAACACAATGGAGATTTTAAAATGCTGCTGCACAATAATTCCGTGATCTGTTTATTAAGCTTACAAAAGCATAGATTTGCGGCTAAATCGCACTCAGTTACTTAACGTAAAATTTTTTGAAACAGTTTTTATCCTTGGTCATGCAAAAGCTGACCTGACATTTTTCACATCGCACTCTACTGGGTCCACCACATCCATCAAGCTTGCACCGCTTGCCGATACCATCAGCAACAAAAGGCCAATGTCCTACGCCATCGTGTCGCACGTCAAACACAGGTCTACACTCCGTATTCCTCCTCTTTTGTTGCGTAAAACTGCGACGTGTTTGGTCATCCAATTGTCTGCTGGGTCTGCCGACAGAATTTCTCGATGGACGTTTGGCGCTACTCAACAGCAGCGCATCTCCAACTTCATCGCGAAAGCTCAGTAAGTCCATCGGGCGGTTGTTATTGCCTTTTTTGATTTCTAGCTCACGATACAACAACCAAGAATTAAGTAATGCCGTGTCCACAAAGTGAAATATGACGCGAACGGGCCATTTTTTAGTTTTGGGTTTTATTCCGTAGAAAGAAATCATACGGTCATGGTTGTCGACACTTCCCATGTGGTCGTCATACATGCGCACGCAAAAGGGACGATTCACCATGAGATGTTCTTTTGCACTTTCAGACCATAGTCTGACTTGATCGACTTTGTTTTTTCCAGCAAAACTGGATGCCAATGTGACGATACCATCGTCCAACCATCGTACGACACAAACACCTCCATCATTGGTTATGTTCATATCAATAGCTCCACGTCCTTCTTTCTTTAGCTCCTTTTCCTCCTTCAATTGGCAACCGGCCATACGGTTTTTCTTCACCACACCAAGTGAATGAATCCCACGACTTTTGAGTTGGTGAATGAGTGGAACCGACGTGAAATAATTATCAAAATATAATTTATAATTTTGGTTTGATGGAATAGTTTGTGCAAGACGCATCACAATACTTCCTCCTAGTCCCAAATGCTTTGATTCCTCCGGCACACCCGTTCCTGCACCTTGATATATCTCAAAGTCCAACATTCTTCCAGACTGGCCACATAATACAAATTTTTTTAAACCAACTGGGCTTGGCTTACTTTTGATGAACTGCTTAGCTGGCATTCTTCCTGTAAATGGAATCATCTGTTCATCAACTGCGGAATGCTCCTCTCGAGGTAGTAGAAGACAAGCATTGCGTATTGCAGAGATCAACGGTTCAACTGTCCGTAATTTATTGGTATTTTCTGTTTCAGACACCACAGCAGCATTTATGTGAATGTTGGATCTGATGTTGTAATACCGATTTTGAAGTGTAGAGTCAGCAATTCGATCAATCCTGGTTGCTTTGGACCAACACCTACGTATGCGAGGGTATCCCAAGTTTGCCATTATTATGGATGCTCTAAAAAATTCACGAATTTTCTCTTGGGACGTTTGGAGTTCTTTTCCTGTGGTCCTGAGGTAATACTGATTTGTTTGGTCAGCGAAGGTTTCCAAGAGTTCGTCTGTAAAATATGCGGAAAAATATCCCAACGGAGATTCCAAAGGGTCACCAACATCATAATTTCCATTCCAAGAAATGCATCTTGGAGTAAACTTTCGTCTTCCTGTATCTGGTATTGTCCAGCTATATTGTGGCTTCTTGGACATTGGTTGCCGAGAAACCGAAACGTTGTTAGGGCCAGCTATATCATGTTGTTGCAGTTGTGAAGGAGCTCGTCGTCGTCGTCGTTTGGCGGGGCATTTCTTCCAAGACAGATGGAAGGACCAAGGCCGAGGGTTTATCCTTTTACCACCCTGGCCACCAAACTGCTTGGGTCAGATGCTGACTGTAAGGGACTTCAGCCAGCATCTTGTTTCGTCATCCAAAACCATTAGACCAAACATACCTCGGGGTGCTCGATGTATGGGACACTGTGAGATGATGTGATCTGCGGTTTGTTCACTGGCACCACACTCACAATTCGCTAGAGGAGCGAGACCCCATTTGTACATGAACGAACAGAAACGTCCAACACCAGAACGCAGACGGTTGAGCTTGACCCAGGCTGCCCTCGGCAGACCCATACCCAAGGGTCTGGAGCTAGCCTTGGGAATGAAAGCGTGGAGTGACAATGCGTTGGCAGAGTACTCCATGTCCCATTTCGTGTTCGTCCACTGGGCTGCACGGACGTCCATCTCAGAAAGACTGTCTAGTAATTTCCGAGCAGCAGGTACAAATGAGCGTCTAGATTTCAATCTCTCCCTACATACGTCCTGTGACTCATGAAACTGGCCATGTAAAATGTGGTCAGGGTCCAGGGAGTTGCGGTTGGCTAGGGAGAGTGTCGCTCCTTGGCAGCGAAGCTCAGCTGGTTGGATGCCTGAAAGAACCGGAAGGTAGACCGATGGAGTGGGACGCAGGCACCCAGTGACAATGCGTAAGGCGTCATTTATTACACTGTCGATAAGCCGTATGTGCACGCTGCGACACCAGACTGGTGCGCAGTACTCGGCAGTCGAGTAGACCAGAGACAGGGCAGCTGTGCGTAATGTCTTAGCGCTAGCACCCCAACCTGTTTCAACAAGTCGCCTCAACAGTGAGACGCGAGCACTTAACTTCTTGCGCAATGCTTCCAGGTGAGGACGATATGTGAGCGATCTGTCCAGTTTGACCCCAAGATAAGTGGGAACTGGACAGAAAGGTAAGGTCTTACCGATGTTACAGACCTTAAGCTTACGCTTAGCCTCTCGATTGTGGAGGTGAAAGGCCGCCGTCACCGTTTTAGTGTGGTTAAGCTTCAATCGCCAGGTCTGGAGATATTCCGAGAGTGTAGTCATGTCCTGGCTTAGAGTCCTTTCCAACTCCTTCCATTCTCCAGATGTATGAAGTATCGCCAGGTCGTCGACATAGGCGAACTTCTTGGAGGTTAAGGAGGGGATATCATATGTATAGATGTTGAAAAGGAGGGGGGCCAGGACCGATCCCTGGGGGACGCCATTTCTCAGGCGTCGTAACCTGCTAGGCTTGCTGTCGCCAGTTGTAAGGGTGAAGCTTCTGTTGCGGATTAGCTCCATAATCATACGAACCATGTGCTTGTCCGGCAGAAGCCGCAACAGCTTGCAGGTGAGGCCACGGTGCCAGACAGTGTCATAGGCAGCTGTCAGGTCGATAAAGACGGCTCCGGCCTTCTTTTTCGCTTCGAATGCATTCTCAATGCTTTGCGTGAGCAAAGTGACTTGATCCACGGTGGATTTTCCGCGTCGAAAACCCGCCTGTTCCTGTGGGAGCAGAGGGTCAATAAGAGGTTCGACGCGGGCGTAGATAAGTCGCTCGAGAATCTTGTAGGGAACACAGAGCAAGGAGATCGGACGATAGCTCCTTGGGTCCTCTACAGGTTTCGAAGGCTTTGGAACCGCTACTACTAGCGCTCTTCTCCAGATCTTAGGAATTTTGAGGTGGTGCAGGCAGGAAGATAGGAAGCCACGCAGCCAAGATTTTAAGCTGGCTCCAGCATGGATTATTAGCTCCGGACAAATGGAATCAGGTCCAGGAGCTTTGCCTGGTTTTAAATGTTGGAGGGCAGCAGCGAACTCTTGATGGGAGAAGCTCCCGGAGGCATTCGCAGGATGTAATGGCTCAGCCCTCCAAAGGTCAGACACTTCCTGTAAAACGAACCGAGATGAGCGTCGATTCACACCTTCGTATTTCCCGTTTTTAACCAGCTGAGAAGCAATTGCATCAGCTGAAACGGGACATTGACGAGGGGATTGTCGTGACCTACCAGTCAAGTTGTTTATAGTATTCCATGCCAGCCGGCTGGAGTGCGAAAAGTCAATGTTGCGGACCGTCTCTGACCAGCGATTTCTCCGCTTCCCGTCGAGCCTTGTGAGTAGGGCTGTAGCAGCCCAAACCGAATCAGGGCCCCCAGGTGACTGCAGGAAATGCTGATAGAGGTCTTCACACTCCGCATCCCAGCAAGGTATGTGGTTTGATCGTCGACCACGAGGGATGCATTTCTTCGCCGCAGTGCTTATTACCTTGCAAAAGCACTGGTAAACCTGATCGATGTTCTGATATTCAGGTGGCGGTATACTCTTGGCCAGTTTGTTGGTTAGGTTAGAATAGTGGTCCCAGTTGGCCTTGCGGAAGTGCCAGCGCTTTACAGGCCTGCTCGGTTTTGGATGAGCAAGTTTGGGTGGACTTATAAGCGAGGGTCGGTGTTGTGACCTTGGGAACTTTCCTAAGATACGTCTGTCAGGTAAGCGACTGTCCAAATCGACACTGGCAAATGCAAGATCTGGGTAGGTGTCTGTTTTCCAGCGGCCAGAGTGGAAACCGGCAGCCTCCTTGGGGCTATATAGCAGGGTGAAATTGTTGGCACTGGCCCAGCCAGCCAGGCATTCACCATCTGGATTGCTATTATCATAGCCCCAGTCAACGCATAAAGGCAGGGATGGGGGAATGCTGGAAGATCAGAAGCTTGCATCCGCATTGGAGGAGGTTTGTAGACGTTGACTATTTTATAGTTATCAACATCCACGCACACCCACTCGATCTCCGATGTTGGTGGGGACTGGTCGATTAGGATCCACTTCAGACGCTCATGGACAAACGTAGCAAGACCATGTTTCCTGCTCTAGGAAAACCCAGCTAGATGGTAGCTCGGAAGATCTAACCTTTCTATCGAGGTGCAATGGGTTTCCTGTAAGAGGATGACGAGTACCTCACACTGTAACGCAAGATGATGCAACACGCTCATCTTGCTTGCAGTGAGGCCTTCGATGTTCAGTTGGAGAATGCTGGGCCTTTGGAACTTGTTGACGGTGCGCCAAAGATGCGCATCGCCCCGTCCTGAAAAGGACGTTTGCCACGGCCCAGCTTGAACATCGTTAGATGTCCCGCCGTTAAGGCAGATTCGGTTTCTGTTAGCCAGATTAAATAGCATAGACAGAGTAACGCTCCGGGCTACGGGAAAGCATCTGCCATCTGGAGCAGAAAGTGAAGGAGCTAAAGCACTGCTAGGCCCAGCAATGCTATGTGGTTGCAATGGTGGAGGAGCTGAAGCATTTCTTGCGCCAGCTACATTGTGTTGTTGCGATGAGACAAGAACTGAAGCATTGCTGGGGCCAGCTGCATCGTGTTGTTCATCAACATTGGGCATGATGACGGTTCTAGCCTTTTGTGGTGGCAGTTTATAAGAAGGATCAGTAATGTCGCCATCATAATCTATGTCTGATAAATCCATATCAGATTCGTTGAGTCTTGACAAAAGTTCCTCCATTGAAATCGGTCCTTTATCCTTGGATCTGTTCTCTGAAAGAAAAGCATTACATTAATGTCAGTACTACAGATCTATCTTTAACAATTGACTTCTAGTAAGTAGCCAAGTTAAATGCAACAGTGAGTATGACTATTTCTATTTTAGCAGAGATACCGTGCCAATAGCATGCATGACATAAACTGCTTTGATAACTCTGGATTATTTGTTTGACTTTAGAAACATGCTTGTAACCTAACAGCACTCATAAGTAGATATTTAGAACATACCTGTCATTTTGGCTCCAAATCTATGCTGCCAAGTGCAACAGCAAATCAGGGACAGCTAAAACACGGGAACTTGAGCGACTATCAAGCTTTCAAAAAGTTCAGCAGTTGCACACACACAAACTTAGTTGCCTAGGTTCCAACAAGAGGTTAGACTGTCCAGGTAGTCTATTCTATAAACAGCTTAATTAATTTATTTTATGTAATTGCATACTTTTTTTCATTACAATTTTAACTTTTATATTACACAAGTAGTTTATATCTTTCACTTCTGGCATTTACTAGTAGAACCCCCTTCGTAAACTGATAAAGAAAGTGGTAAAGGAAACTAAGCAACTTTCTGCCGTACACCAACTGAATCTAAAAAGCGCGCTTTGGGCCCATTGGATACAATTGTACACACCAAAATTAAAAAAATTATTGCTCGACTCCTATGCGAGATATTCTTAATTTTTCACTGTATAGAAAATTATTTTTTCACTGTATTCACTGTATAGAAAAATTTTTCACTGTATAGAAAATTTTACATAATCCATTGAATCTTAATCTGCATTGCTGGTAGAAAATTGTTTGGATCAGATTGGTTTTGTTTCAACAAAATAGCAATAAAAATAACCGAAAATTTAAAAAAACCGCCTATTGAAAATCGGAAAACTAAAACGAGCTCTCTGCTGCCATCCATTGATGTAGAAAAGTTCTGTTAATGTGCAAGTAAAGTGTATATGTACACCTTTGTGTACAAAAGTTCTGAGACCCGCAGCAACGAGTTAATTATAAAAATATGAGAAGAAACACTATGTACACAATTGTGTGCACAGGGTCTGAAAAGGATAGATTTTGTTGTTGAATGAGAGTTTGTGATTACTAAAGCGAGTTTTAAATGCAGTTTCACAGCATCCAATGTAGGATTTAGTGTCATTTGCCGTCTCTACTACTGCTTTGTATACAAGACATTTCTTTAAGCAATTGCCATCCATTGGGCATTGATCCTTTTTTCTGCAGTTGCAAGATTTTGATGGTGTAGTTTTGATCTTGTTGGAATCACTCAATAAAATTGCTTTGTTGTGATTTTTGATGATGGCTTCCATGTTTTGCATGCAACTGTAACTGATTTTCAAGTTATTTCTGTTAAAAATTCTGTGATATTTATGACCAGGTGGGAAATGCTTTGTGACCAAATTTAGAAAAATTTGTCCAATATTAGTTTCAACGCTTGAACTGAATGGGGGATTGAACCACGTGACATTGCGTTTGCGGTTTCGTTTTTTCCATCGTTGGGGGTGTAGTGTAAATTTCCTTTAAAACCGCTACTTTCCAAAGCCCTTTCATAACTTGGTTTAACCTTGTTGAATTCATCTTTATTGCACGATAATAAAAACACTTTGTGTCTTCATTATCGTGCAAAAGAGAGTGTCTTCATTATCGTGTCTTTTATTCATTAATCGTATTCTTTAATCGTGTCTTTTATTCATTATCGTGTATATTCATTAATCCAAAAGAGAGTGTCTTCATTATCGTGCAATAAAGATGAATTCAACAAGGTTAAACCAAGTTATGAAAGGGCTTTGGAAAGTAGCGGTTTTAAAGGATATTTACACTACACCCCTAACGATGGAAAAAAACGAAACCGCAAACGCAATGTCACATGGTTTAATCCCCCATTCAGTTCAAGCGTTGAAAGTAATATTGGAAAAGTTTTTCTAAATTTGATCACAAAGCATTTCCCACCTGGTCATAAATATCACAGAATTTTTAACAGAAATAACTTGAAAATCAGTTACAGTTGCATGCAAAACATGGAAGCCATCATCAAAAATCACAACAAAGCAATTTTATTGAGTGATTCCAACAAGATCAAAACTACACCATCAAAATCTTGCAACTGCAGAAAAAAGGATCAATGCCCAATGGATGGCCATTGCTTAAAGAAATGTCTTGTATACAAAGCAGTAGTAGAGACGGCAAATGACACTAAATCCTACATTGGATGCTGTGAAACTGCATTTAAAACTCGCTTTAGTAATCACAAACTCTCATTCAACAACAAAATCTATTCTACAAAAACAGAACTTTCAAAACACGTTTGGAACTTAAAGGACAACAACAGAGAATTTAAGATTTCATGGTCTATCATCGCCCAGGTCTCCCCCAACTTCTGTAAAGGCAAACGCTGCAATCTGTGCCTAACGGAGAAACTGCTGATCAACAAACACATGGACCAAAATTTGTTAAACTCAAGAGATGAAATGCTAAATAAATGTCGCCACAAAAATAAATTCAGATTGAAACAGTGTACTTAATAATTATTAATATTTTTTTTGTCTGCTACTTTGATTCTATTTGAGTACAATCGTTAAGTCATTATTTTATTCATCTTTACTCTTTTTAATTTGTTTAATTGTATGCCAACCAAATGCTTTTTCCGTCTCCTCGACCCTTTCTTTTTCTTTAATAAATTAAGTTTACCGCATTTATTACGTCTCAAACCTTTCCTATATGATTGCTATAGTAAAATACTTTTCCCAATTAACTTCAGTCTGTCAGTTACTAGCAAAAGCAATTTTATTTCGCTATTCCTCACATCATAGAGCTAATCCCGATCCTACCATTGGAGTAAAAAATTGTAAGTACTTATGCGAATAACTTAACGTTCTTTCTTTGTTTCGTAGTTAACACCTGAAGATTGCCACGCATTTGCGTGTGGCATGAAACACTGTGTAGTGTATGTAAATTAGCGTTGAATAAATTCATTTATCTGCTGCTCTGACCTTTTGGACATCGAGCTCTTTCTGAAATTCAGACATCAGTTTTATTGGTAATTTTTTATATATGTAGATGAAAGTAAAAACAAAAGAAAAAAAAAATAATTACGAAATAATGGCTCCTGGAGGATTTAGACACGGATAGCTCCTACCATCTCAATCAACGTAAGCTGTAAAAAAAAAAACAGACAATAAGCCTGTAAATTAATTCCCAAGACCAAGTGCAGAGAAGACAACAGGGGACAGAAGACCAATCCAGATTTGCACGTTTGCTGCTGAGGAGCGCTGAGACGATCTAAGGTAATAGGGAAAGAATAGACCAAATCAGGACTGCACGCTTGCTGCTGAGGAGCGCTGAAGTACTGCACAGAGGTAAGACCTGAAAGCAAAGAAGAGAGCAGTTAACTGTTCGAGGCATGTGATGAAGAAGGGTGGGGAGGTGTTTCAATAACTATAAAGGAACGGGGTAATTTAACAGTAGGGATGGAGCGGTTACGGTCAGAGGCACAGCAATGGCTGGTCGCAAGTTTATAGGCACTCGAGAGGTGTTGCTTCCATTTTCGTTTGAAGGCGCCTAGAGACCGGGATTTTCTAATGGGAAGGGTAATAGAATTCCATATTTTCGGTCCAATATACCTGATTGATTGTTGACTAACAGTATTACGGCAAAAGGAAGGAATTAAGTGGCTATTTCTTCGAGTAATAATTGAAGAGGTTTGGATTGGAAAATATGATCAAGGCTGGTGGAAGAGAGTGGTTGTGATATCTAAACATAAAGACCGCCACTTCATGTTTAAAAACATCCTCTATAGTCAACAAGCCGTGTTCTTTCATCAGTGGCAAAACGTTTTTCTTACTTGAAAGATTAAAGGTCATTCTTATAAATTTATTACAGATGTTTTGGAATTGACTACTTACAATCGCATTACCAAAAAACCAGTTTATGATGCAATATCTTACGTGACTCGCGAATAATGAATGATAAATCACTAACAGAGCGCTTTTGTTGAGGCGCGGTTTCACTCTCATTACAGCTTTCAAGGTAGCTCGTAGTTTACGTCCGCAAAGGATAAGTTTGTGCCATATTTTAAGCAATTGGAAAAGTCATTTACATAGATAATAAACAGCAGGGGGCCAAGAATGGATCCTTGAGGAACGGAAGATTTTATATGATTAATATTGCTGGAAGAACAGCTATTGAAACTAACTTGTTGAGAGCGTCCATTTAGGTAACTCTTGAACCAGTCCAAAGCTGCACCTCTTATACCGTAATGGGCAAGTTTGCACGAAAGAATTTCATGATCAATTGTGTCGAAGGCTTTTGAGAGATCTAAAAAGATGCCGAGAGTGGACATTTTTTTTTCAAAAGCTGCGGTAACTTTGTCAACAAACAGACAATTAGCATGGGCAGTAGAGTGGCCCGTTCTAAAACCAAATTGAGTGTTTGACAACAGTTTAAATCGAATAAAAAACGAATGTAGTCTTTTACGGACGATTTTCTCTTGAATTTTCGAAAAACTAGAGAGTAAGCTTATTGGTCTATAGTTGTTGAAATTCGTGACGTCACCTTTTTTGTGAATGGGTACTACCTTTGCATGCTTGAACGCAGATATAAATTTACCCTGAGAGAGTGAGACATTAAATATATTGGTTAAGGCAATGACAACGTTATCAGGTAAATGTTTAACGACAACTGAGGGAATTTCATCCCAGCTAGCGCTTGTTTTGGTTGATGAGTTGTTAATTATCTGCTTGATTTCAAAGGGAGTAGTGGGATAGAGGAAAATAGAAGATGGGTTGGAAGGGGCTAGGTATTCTCGGAAAGGTAAACGAGGTTTAGGTAACCGATCAACCAGATTGATGGCGTCATTCGAAAAATAATCATTAAATTTGTTAGCAATGTCAGCAGGATTACAAATAAGTTCACCATTATAGCAAAAGGAACCTGCGGCACCATTGAGCTTGATTCTTCCAAGAAGGTTGTTAATGCAAGACCACGTCTTCTTGAAGTCATGTTGCAAGTTCAGAAACTTTTTTTGATAAAATTCTTTTTTTTTTAACTTTCACGAGATGAAAATAGTGGTTTCTGATTTTTAGATAAAAGCTCTTAGAAGTTTCATCACGTTTGCAGAGATATTTTTTATAAAAATCCTATCTTTCTTAAGCATGAGGCGCCTCAGTTCACGATCGTACCGTGCCGAATTTATGGTTTCATTCGTAAGAGTTTGTTTCAGAAAAAAAGACTTATCGAATAGCCCAAACACTAATTTATGTGAATTTGAAAAACTTTTGTCCGGATCATTAGGTTCAGTTACGTCATTTAAATCGATGTTTTCTAGTGAAGACTTAAAGCCTTGAAGGTTTGACTGCGCGAAAGACCTTATCACTGGTATACTACTTGTTTTAAGTTTTCCAAATTGAGAAACTTGCATGACTGGTAAATGATCAGCGACACAATGCGTAATAATACCACTATTGATGCACGTGTTTGTAACGTTGGTCCAAACATGATCTATAGTAGAGGCACAAGAACTTGTAATTCTAGTGGGTTTGTTAATTAGAGGGTAAAAATTACTATTAAACATGACATCAGTAAACCATCGAGTATCATTATCAGATGAATCCAGTAAATTTATATTGAAGTCATCCATGAGAAAACATTTGTTTTTGGTTTTATTTAGCTCTTTAAATATCAAGTCAATATCCTCAAAAAAACAGGTCAGTCCAACGGTATCACTGCGGGGAGGTCGATAGATGGTGCCACAGGTCAGACTTCTGCCTTCAAAGTGAGCATTAATGAAAAGAGATTCAAACATTTTTTCATGCATTATTGATAGCTTAGGACAAGGTGAGAATATTATAATCTTTTTAATGTACATGCCAACACCACCACCTCTGCTGATTACCCTTGGGTTAGACACATAAACATAGCCCTGCAAGTTTTTGAATTGGCCAGTTAGATGAGGTTTTTCTTATGTTTCATTTGCTGCAATAATATGGGGCTGGAAGTCCAAGCCTGAGATCAGACTTTCAAATTTGCAGAAGTTATGAGGGTTCATGAGTGACCTAACATTAACACAAATGGTTGAGAAACTACATTCAGTATTGCTATTGTTAAATAAAATTTTTGCCTCTTCCACGGAAATATAAGAGTCTAAGCAGCTGCTAAAGGCTGCATCATCACCTGAGTTAAAATGATCTGGTATGCCGGACGGTGACTTATTGAGATCATCAGCAGTTGGTGGTGGTGTTGAGGGGTTTGAAAAGAGATCAGTGAATTGCTGATCAGTCAGGGATAGAAAGGGCATTGTGTCAGCAGCACAAGCAGTGCATAACCAAGTATTATACAGATGATTTAGATTTAAATTGGAATTACTGTTTAATTGTTTAAAGCATTTAGAATGGAAGGACACATTACACAAGCAGCAACAATAATATTTCTGTCGTTTAGTGATAGAAAGGTTGCAGAATTTGCACAAGGAGGCTGAAGGTTTGGGCAATATAGGCATAACAATGAAACAAGTGCACAAAATAAATACACAAACAGCTAAAATAAAATGCAAAACAAAATATAAAACAAAAAATTAAAATAAGGTAAAAAAACTCAGAGACTAAAAAGGAAAAAGCAATTTGCTGGGGTCTGTTCGCTTATGCAATCACAGAGTTAACAGCTGCTGACAAGCTGGTATCTAGACTGGGCCAAAACATTAATGTTGGTGCATGAAGCTTCAAGTTATATCAATGAAATACAAGAACATACCTAGATATCAAAGGAAAGGAAAAAAATACTACTGATAATAAATAACTACTCACAAAACAAAAACAAAGAAAACAGGATTAAGCCTTAAAAATTCTATCAATATCAATGAAATCATCGATAACTTGCATGCGATTTTTGTGAAATGTGTATACATTATCATTAACAGTCCAGACATTCCTAAATCCAAAGGCATCCTTAGCATCCGTTAGCAGTTGAAGACGTCGCCGAGTGAGGGATTCCGTAATCGACAGTTTCTCCTGGTTGTTTTCATCTTTGAGTCGTTTTTTGTTGCCGTGCGCGAGGTCCCGAATCGATCTTCTTACAAATTTGATTATGATGGGAGCTGGACGATTGTTCCTAGAGGGAAGAATATGGCAGGTGTCAATATCAGTTGGTTTGATTTTATATTCAATTTTTAGCCTAGAGTTAAGTCTATTTAAAACAAACTTCTCAAAATCAACATAGGTTCCCTGAGTTGGAATATTTCTGGTTCCATGAAAAACCAGGCAGTTTCTGCGGCCATACTGCTCCAAGTCATCGACGTCTCTCTCCGTTTTCCGCATGGTCTTGGCTAGATCATCCACAATTCCTTCCAGTCTCTGGATGGCTTCATCAATGGCTTTCAACTGAAGGCCTTGAAGGTCACCTGAAAAACAAGGAGAGCTGGCAGAGCTACGGGCAGTACTTGATTTGACATACTGGTCGGCATACCTCTCTTGAGTTTCTTTGATGTTTCTGATTTCCTCCATGACTTTCTCGAGAGAGTAGTTAGTTGCATATTTATCCTCCTATCACGAGAAACCGATCAATGCGCTATACGAGCTCGCTTAGGAGTTGCCAGCCATCTGTCTACCACACCAAGATGGGGGAATCCCGCAAAGTGCCTTTTCCAAAAGCACAACAAGTAAACTTGCCGGCTTGTTCTCCACACTGTCCCTTTAATGCTGAGCGTCAAGCAGGGAAGCTGTGAATACCAATTTTAAAGTAATTGGTTGGCGGTACAGAACTTGAGAATAGTTTTGAAAAAAGCTGTTTTCGCGTTAGGCTTCAAGAAACCCTCTGTCATAACTCTTTGAGAGCTTTGAGAAAAGCTGTTGTCCCAGTAATTCTTTTTGAGTAGCTTTGAAAAAAGCTGTTGTCCCAGAAGCTTTTCGTGACGCACTCTTTAGTGGGTAATCGCGTCAAAGTGGAAACGAGAAAGCAAGGTCTGGCGATTCATAAATATCAGTTTCGGACGGCAGCGAAGCGGTAGTTACATCAACGAATCCAATCGAGCGCGGGCACTTCTGATTGGACAAGTCGTGCGAACCTAAATTCTACTTGAACAGTTTAAGAGTATAAACAAACTCTTTCTGTTTGCATAGATTAGGTCGCCGTACTTTGATGTAGCTTGCTTCGAGCAGACTAAGATGGAAAGGGTTGCGCGCAGTGTCCAGTCCTTTTTCAAAGTTACTCAAAAAGAGTTACTGGGACAACAGCTTTTCTCAAAGCTCTCAAAGAGTTATGACAGAGGGTTTCTTGAAGCCTAACGCGAAAACAGCTTTTTTCAAAGCTATTCTCAATTTTAAAGTCATTGGTGTGACCCGACTCGGAATCAAACGGGAGTCTACTGCTCAAGAGACAGACGCTCTATACCACTCGGCCATCTGAGCTGTAAAGTAGTCTAATTTGTTAGTCTACCGGTACTTAGGATAAGTTAGACTAAACACTCCAGATAACTATAATTTATTAAGATATTACTACAGGCTCATATAATTGCAGTAAATGAAACATGGGAAAAACCCCATACTACTGGTCAACACATGAATTTAAATAGATATGTTTATATATCTAATCCTAGAGTTGCCAGCAGAGGCGGTGGTGTTGGAATGTATATTAAACAGAGCTTAATTTTTACTCCCTATGCCGAACTTTCAATCATGCATGAAAAACTTTTCGAATCTCTATTTGTTACTATACATTTTGAAGGTAAAAGGCTGATATGTGGCACTGTTTATAGACTTCCTCGTAATGATAACTTGGGGCAAAGTGGCTTTTTCGATTCTATCAAAATGGTATTAGGTGAACTAAATAAAACCAAAAGTAAATGTTTCCTGATGGGAGACTTCAACCTTAATTTATTAGACCTCTCTGATAAAAAGACTGAACAATTCACAGATATCATGTTTAATTACAACTTCTACCCCTTGATCAACAAACCTACTAGAATCACTGACTCGAGCTCTTCTGCCATTGATCATATATGGACAAATGTTTCAAATACTAGTATCAGAAGTGGTATAATTGCGCATTGTGTGGCTGATCACCTACCAGTCGTACAAGTATCAAATCTTGGAAAAATTAAAACCAATCCGGTCTCTAATGTAAGGTGGTATGCTCTAAGTAACCTTAAAAAATTTAGTGCTTCCTTAGAAAATGCTGACCTTTGCAATGTAGAAAATCAACATAATCCTGATGACAGTTTTAAGAATTTATATGATTTGCTAATTGAAAAATTTGAGAAATTCATTCCCCTAAAAGAATCTTCTAAAACAACCAAACATTCTGAGTGGTATGATCGTGAACTAAGACGCCTAATGCTCAAAAAAGATAGATTGTATAAAAAATATCTTCTACGGCGTGACCTGACTTCTAAGAACCAATATCATAAGATAAGAAATAAGTATTTTCATCTTATCCAGTTAAAAAAAATAGAGTTTTATCAAAAAAAATTAAAGAACTTCTATAATAATGTAAAGAAAACGTGGCAGTATATAAACAGTCTTCTTGGTAGAACATCTTTAAACAGTGCCACTTCATCCTTTTTTATCAATGGGAAGAAAACTTGTCACCCTTTACCAATAGCAAATGAGTTTAATGACTATTTCTCTAATATTGCTATTAATCTCGTAAACCAACTTCCTAAACCATCTATACCCTTTCGAGAATACCTAGCACCAGCCAATCCTTCTTCCATTTTCTTTTATCCTACCTCCCCCTATGAAGTAAAGCAGATTATTAACAACACATCCCCGAAGCATAGCTCATGCTGGGATGAAATACCACCAGTTGTATTAAAGTATTTGCCTGATAATATCATTAACGCTTTGACGTATATCTTTAATCTGTCCCTTTGTCAGGGTAAATTTGTCACCGCTTTTAGACACGCTAAAGTAGTGCCAATTCACAAAAAGGGTGATGTTCAGAATTTAAACAATTATAGGCCAATTAGTTTGCTGTCAAGCTTCTCAAAGATTCTCGAAAAAATCGTTTACAAGAGGCTATATTCATTATTTGATCGCTTCAACTTGTTTTCTAATTCCCAGTTTGGGTTCAGAAGAGGTCACTTTACTTCCCATGCTAATTGTCTGCTTGTTGACAGGGTCGCTGCAGCATTCGAAAAAAATCTTCGTACTTTCGGAATTTTTCTTGACCTCTCGAAAGCTTTTGATACTATTAACCATAAAATTCTCTTGCATAAACTTGATCATTATGGCATTAGAGGCACAGCCTTAAACTGGTTTATAAGTTACCTGACTGGACGCACTCAACTGGTTTGTTACAACGGTGTTGCTTCTTCCAATATTAATGAGATAAATTTATCGGTGCCTCAAGGTTCGATTCTTGGCCCTTTATTATTTATTATTTACGTCAATGACTTCCCTAATTGCTTGAAATACGGAACTAGTTTGTCGTTTGCGGATGATACAAGTATTTTTATCAGTGGCAAAACGGCCCGAACGCTTTTCGATAAAGGGAACGACGAACTCTGTAATATCGATAATTGGCTGGTCGCCAACAAGCTCTTCCTAAATGCAAACAAAACAAAGTGTGTATATTTCAAGACTGCTAACTCCAAGACTCCCCCCAGTGATCTAAATTTAGTAATAAGAAGCATTCCAATTGAAAGAGTGTCGTCAGTGCGAGTGTTAGGAACAATAATTCATGAAAATTTATCTTGGAAGGAGCATATGCTAGCTCTTAAGAGTAAATTGCGTGCTACCTTGGGTGCCGTGATTCGAGTCAAACCTTATCTCAACAAACATTCTTTATTATCGATTTATCATTCTCTGGTAATAAATCGTATTCGCTATTGTATAATTAACTGGAACCATGGTAATTCGACAATCCTAAATCGACTTCAGGGTATTTGTAATAAATTTATTCGACTGACTTTAGGAATAAGCTGTAATGAAGATGTCTTGTCACTGATGAAACAGCACAACTTACTAACAATTAACGATATATTTAAGTATGAAATGGCTGTACTTATGTTTAGATTTCATAACCGTACTCTACCATCAGCTTTCGATCCTATTTTCCAATCCAAGTCTACTTCAATTACAACTCGAAGCAATAGTCGCGTAATCCCAATAAGCTGTCGTAGTACTGTCAGTCAGCAATCAATTAGATATATTGGTCCCAAAATATGGAATAATATCCCGCTACCTATTACAGAATCTAAGACAATCGCCGCGTTTAAGAAAAAATTAAAACAGCACCTTTCAAATAGTTACTAGCTCTTCCTTAACCCTGCCTGCATAGGTTAAATTGTTTCGAACAGAAAACTGCTTTCTGCTATTTTTTCAGGTAACCTACGTGGAGCCCTGTGACTTCACCAAACTTCAAACCCACCGTCGCTTTTGGACATTTGTATTTAGCTATTTTAGGCCTAGATATGGTGAGATGGCAGGATCTATTGCATGCCAAATTGTACTCGGTTCTTCTTGCTATGCCTTCGGCTCCCTCTCAAACAGCTTATCAGTTTTCTCTTTTTTTTTTTTTCTTTTTCGTTGTTTGTTAGCTCTTGCCATCTTGAGAGATCACCAGTTTCCTGAACAGTCTTGCCCCCAGATTCGCAAATAACTTGATCTTGTCGATTTTATTACCCAATCTCTGTACACACTCCTGCATGGGATTCATAGTCATAGTGCATTGTTAAAATCTTAACAAAACTATTTCAATTACGAGATAAAATCTTTTTTTTTCTCATTTGTGATAGTTATCGTAAATCTGCGGTCATGCTGGACAGGATTTCTTTAGGTAGGTTTCTTTGCCTGTCTGGCCTTTTGTGGTTACTCTATGGTCTCAACGGCGCTTGGTATGGGGTGAGGTTGGGACTCTCTGTTCATTCTAGTTGCACTGTGACGACATTGAGTAACCTCGAAATGCCGTACACTGTTATGGTTCCTACCATTGCACTATATCATAGCGGTGCTGGAGCTGTGGTCTCTCCAGTGTCTTTTTATATCTCGCCGTCATATGTTTGCTTTTTGTTCCTTTTTACCCTATTTTGGATTAATCGGGTGTTGCGACCATGCCTACTAATCCCCTCATCTTCAAGTTTCACTGTCGCTAGCATGTTACAACGTTGATCGTTTTGTCGCTTCTTCCCTTTTCTGTGTCCGTTTGTATTTGAAATCCTATATTGCTGTGTTAATTTATTTTGACGGTGCAGAAATAAAAGACACTACTACTACTACTAGGCAAAGGCAAGCAATAAATAATTTCAAAACAGTGGTATAGTTAGAGATATTAACAGTACACTAGTTTAAGTCACTTACCGTACCTGTTGTTACCACTTACTTATCTACCAGCAGGGAAGTCCACAGTCAGTGCACGTAGAGTAGTAATTCTAGTAGTCTAGCCACAAAGTCTATTTACCAGCAAGCAAACTTGATCAAGCACTCATCTGAAATTTATTCAAATAGCATTATACTTATTCAAATAGTATTGCTGATCCTCCGAATAGAACCCCGAGTCTAGCGCTCCAAAGGTAAATGCATTCTATCCGCTCTGTCCCAAACCGATTAAAAAATTCAACTAATAAGGGTTAGAACAAATTTTCCTGTGAGATGTATCGAAAGAGCTGGATGTGTATAGATTATAAATTTAGCAAAATAAAGAATCTGGACTTTAGTTAGTTAGCAGCAGCATATTTATCCTCCTATCACGAGAAAGCGATCAATGCGCTATACGAGCTCGCTTAGGAGTTGCCAGCCATCTGTCTACCACACCAAGATGGGGGAATCCCGCTGAGTGCCTTTCCCAACGGCACAACAAGTAAACTTGCCGGCTTGTTCTCCACACTGTCCCTTTAATGCTGAGCGTCAAGCAGGGAAGCTGTGAATACCAATTTGTAAAGTCATTGGTTTGACCCGACTCGGAATCAAACCCGAGTCTACAGCTCAAGAGACAGACGCTCTATACCACTCGGCCATCTGAGCCACTTTAAAAAAAATCTGAGCCACTCTGTACCACTTTCAAAAAATCCAACCACAAAACGGATGATCATACAAACTGTCGGTTGTTCTGTTTTAAAATACTGATCTATAGGTGTTATGCCTACCTTAATTTCTTTTTAATAAAACGATAAAATTTCTCAACTCTAATAGAAGTTCTGTTTTGCTATGGCCCTCATCTAGAGCAGGGGTGACGAACATATTTGCTACAGCGGGCCACTTTGTCCCTTACCAATGAGCAAGCGGGCCGCATAACTTTTTAGGCATAGACCTATTACGAAACCTATTAAAAACAACAAAAAAGTTCATCGGCAGTAACAAACAACCGAAAGTGATACCATAAAAATCCATGTACAATCTTTCGTTTCTTTGCTGAAGACATCGAAATAAACGGCTAATTAAAACTTGATTGAAAAACAGAATAACAAATAATTTAGTATTAGTTGCATATTTATCCTCCTATCACGAGAAAGCGATCATAGCGCTATAACGAGCTCGCTTAGGAGTTGCCGGCCACCTGTCTACCACACCAAGACCAGAGAATCCTTCTAAGTGCCCTTCCCAACGGCACAACAACCAATCAATCAATACGTTTATTCGTGCTGAAATGAAACAATCACGTTATCTTAAAATCAGTGGCGTAGCCAGAAATTTCAAAAGGGGGGGCCATAATTTCCACATTTTTTTTAAGCGTAATTTTTTTTGGCCAAACAAAGTTGAAGCTGATTTAAAAAGAAGAAAAGTTCTAGGGGGGTCCGAGGGCATGCGCTTCCGGAAAATTTTAAAAATTTACATGCTGTAATGGCTATTTTAGTGCTTTTTGAATAATTTTCAGGCAAGTTTTGTTTAAATTTTTTGGCCCTACTTCGGAGCACTTCGCCAAATATGATGCATTCTGTTCGCACATTTTCGATGTTGCGTGCTTAAGGCGTAAGGCTTACTGCAATCGAAGGGGTTTGAAATTATGGAAAAATTGTATGCATCAAAACATTTTTGAAAATGGCTGGTGAGAGGATGCATACATTTCATCCTACCCCCCTGGTCATAAGCTACAGAAACCATCAAAAGTTTTGTTCTTTTTACTAAAAGGCCGAGTCAATAGGGGGGGGCATGGCACAATGCCCCTCTAAATACGCTCCTGATTAAAATGACTCCGAAAATACAGCACCAGGAGATGGCGAAAATGACCATCCGGTCTTCAAAGTCTACAACCACGTGTCACAAAATGTGGAAGCGTTGTCATACGTTCTGAAAGATACAAACAAAAACAAAACAGTTACAGTGGATGACTGCGTTAAAATAAGATAACAACAAATCAAGATGTTACCGGTACTTGTCGAGTAGAGCTATGATAGTATTAGGTTTTATTACGACCTAATCAAGAATATTTGCTAATAAAATGGAATTTCAGTTTCTTTTTGAACTGATTGAAAGTTAATAATTTGAAATCATCAGGTGCAATTTGCCACACCTTTGGACCTACAAAAGAAAAAGATTCTTTGCTAAACTCAGTCCGTTTCCGAGGAATGAAGTAGCTACCTTTAGACGAAAGTCTTCTATGATGTTTGTGTATATGGGATGCAAGGCAACAAGAAAACTTGCCGGCTTGTTCTCCACACTGTCCCTTTAACGCTGAACGTCAAGAAGGGAAGTTGTGAATACCAATTTTAAAGTCATTGGTTTGACCCGACTTGGAATCAAACCCGACTCTACAGCTCCCGAGGCGGACTCTCTTATCACTCGGCCATCTGAGCTGCAAATACCTTAAGAAAGCTGCAAAATTTGCATATATGGTACTACAACCTTACCAATTCATTTCTGCAAACTTACATAATCCCTACTGAAAACCTCATCCTCATTGCAAATAATACCTTTATTGATATTATTGTGGGAAAATTAACAGAGAAAATTCTTGCCAACGAGGAATTTCAAACTGCAATATTAATGAATCTCTCAACTTTAGTCGAGGCTAAAACATCATCTTTAAATGAAAAGATTGAAGAACTAAAAGGAAAATTGGACAGGGCTGCCCAAGAAAATGAAAGCCTCGAGCAATATTCTCGCCGCAATTGCCTACTATTTCATGGGCTTAAGGAAAAAGAAAACGAAAACACAAACAATCTAATATTCAAGTTTATTGATGAAAAGCTGGGATTATCTATTAATGAACACGATCTAGACAGAAGCCACAGATGAGGGTACCGGCACTCATCAGCATCTGCTCAAACAACAAAACCCAGACCCATTATTGTGAAATTTATACGTCATGACATCAAGGAAAAAATATTTGGTACTAAAAAAAGACTGGCTGGGAAACCATTTTTAATAACTGAATCTCTCACAGCAGCGAGAATAAGATGCATCAAGAAACTTCAGTTATTAAAAAGAAAAAACGAAATTTACTCTTACTGGACGAACGATGGCAGTATATACTACATGGAGAATGCTCTTAGCAAAAAGGTAAAAGTTGTTTCTCTTCTGGAATATATGGTATAGGCTAATCTACTCAAAATGAATTTTAGTTACTGTTTGCCCTTGGTTCTCTTTTCTTGAAGAACTGAAGATTTTTAAGCTTACTCTTTATACAGCTTAATACCCTCTCTAGCTGATTATAATGGTAGGTCATCTGTCTTTCTGGATAGTGCTTGTATTGCTTTAGCACTAAAGCAAAAGTTGGACTATTTTACATTTTGTGCTTCTGTTTGTATTACTTTCGTTTTTATTTTCTCAATTTGTTCTCCTTTTTAAAGGAGATCAAACTTAGTGTATAGTTGACGTGAAATGAAAACTGCTTTTGATAACTTTGAATCTTCTCATGATTTATGTAGTGGTGACTGTGAATATCATACCCCCTCCCAACTTGCTCACACCATAAAAACTAAACATGATAATGAATTGGCATTAATTCATTTTAATGTGAGATCTTTGCCTAAAAATAAATCTAAAATTTAGCTTCTTCTGACGCAAATGCCCACTTTGCCCGAAATAATAGCAATTTCTGAAACAAAACTTAATTCCTCAAATAGACATCTTGTGGATATTAAAAATTGTAACTTTACTCATTCTGATTCCTTAACTAATACAAGTGGTGTAGGCATATATATCCGAAAAGACTTGAGCTATTGTATTAACTACAACGTTTCGGTGGATAATAATGCCTGTGAAAGCTTATTTATTGAAATACTAAATAAGTCTCCCAATAATAAACATCAACCGAGAAAGAATATTATCGTAGGGGTTATATACAGGCATCCAAGACAGTCTTATTCAGCATTTCAAGATAAATTATGCAACATAATTCATGAGCTTAATCGATCCAATTCTTCTTTTTTTCTGGTTGGTGATTACAATATTGATCTTTCCAAAATTAATTCAGATGTTAAAGTGAAAAACTATCTCGGTGATTTATATTCTGCTGGGTGCTATTCATTAATTAATGTGACTACAAGAATATCTCCAACATGTACTAGCACTCTTGATCATATCTATACTAATTCAATCAATAAAACTCGCTTATCAGGTGTTTTGATCTTTGATCTATCTGACCACCTACCAACATTTCACATACTGCAGACTGCTGGCAAGCCTAACAAAAAGGAAACTAGTAACAGACTAATTCATGACATGAAAAACTTTAACATTGAAACATATGCAGAAGACGCTTACAATAGACTCCAGTGCTTGTCCCTACTATCAGATCCAGACACTGACTTAAACAATTTAATGAAAATCATTCAGGAAGTTACATCCATTCATGCTCCATTAAAAAGACCATCTCGTAAGGAAATGAAAGCTAAATCGAAGCCATGGCTGACTAAGGGTCTACTGAAATCTGCGAACAAAAAATAAAATGTTTCAACTTTGTTATAAGCAACATAATGTAGATTTAATAATGAAGTATAAGAAATACCGAAACAAACTGACCAAATTGACACAAATTGCAAAAAGAATGTATTATCAAAATCAGCTCACTAGTCATAAAAATGATTTATCTCAACGTGGAAAATAATCAATGAAATTATATGCAATAAAAAGAGATACCAAGAGATGATAACCTCTATCATTGATTTAGAGGGAAAAGAAGTTTCTGACCAATCAATCATTTCAAAAACTCTAAATGAATTTTTTGTAAATATTGGTCCTAATATGGATGCTAAAATACCACCCTCTAGAAATATTTTTAATATACCAAGTGTTGTTAATTCATTTGCTTACGATCCAATCTCAAATGATGAAGTATATCTTCAACTTAGTCAACTCAACCCAAGGAAAGCCACGGACCTGAAAATTTACCCAATAAATTTTGGAAGTTATTAGCACCAATAATCTCACCATTTCTAGCCAATATATTTAATGAATGCTTCGAGGTTGGAAAAATTCCTGCCACTCTAAAACAAGCTAAAGTAATTCCAATACACAAAGGTGGCCCTAAAAATGTAGCTACTAATTATAGGCCAATATCACTCCTGTCTCCAATATCAAAGGTCTTTGAAAAGTTAAATTATTTTAGACTTGAAAATTTTTTGACTAAACATAATATCATTTCCACTCAGCAGTATGGGTTTCGAGAAGGCCATTCTACTGAAATGGCCATTGCTGATTTAACGAATAAATTAAAATTGCATATTGACGAAGGATATTTTACATGCTGTATATTTCTAGACTTGTCAAAGGCCTTTGATACGGTCAATCACAAAATACTTCTAAAAAAGCTGGAAGCTTATGGCATTAGAGGCAATATGCATGACCTTCTTTCTAGCTACCGAAGTAATCGACAACAGTACACAGAATGTAATGGTTTCTAGTCAGAATACAACGTGATTAAATGTGGTGTACCACAGGGATCAACCTTGGGTTCTTTACTATTCTTGCTGTATGTTAATGACTTACCTCTTCATACTAAATTTTACGTTAATTTATTTGCTGATGACACAGTACTGATGTTGAAAAACAGAAATATTGATCACCTTTAACAACCAGTAAATGAACAGTTAAATGGCATTAATGATTGGATGATATACAATAGACTGTCTATTAATTACTCCAAGACAACTTATTTCATTACTCAGCCAAGGAGTAAAAGAAAGCTGTTAAATGAAATTAATATAAAAATGGGAGAGCTGACAATTCAAGAACAAAACAATGCAAAATATCTGGGAATCCACATTGACCGAGCTTTAAAATGGAATTTACAAATTGAAAATGTTATAAAAAAACTTGCAAGTGCAGTGAGAATCTTATGTAAAATCTGACATTATGTAGATCGACAAACACTAATTAATCTCTATTATACATTTGCATACCCTCACCTAAAGTATGGAGTATTGGCGTGGGGCAACGCCGATAAAACTTTAATGCAAAAAATAACGGTTATGCAAAACAGGATCATTCGAATTATTAATTTCAAACTGTTAAAAGACCATGTCAAAATGAGTGTCCTGTGCAAAGCAATGAATCTTCTACAAGCACCTGACATATTTAAACTAGAAGTTGGTAAATTCATGCATTCTTTTCACCATCACACACTGCCTGAGAGTTTTCAGAGCTATTTCACCCCAACTAACGCTTCTCACAAATATGTTACAAGATCTGTGTTATATCTTTACCTTTATTCAGGTTTTAAAGAACAAATAACTTAGCGCAAACGTAGACGGTCTGCATATAAATAACATAATAATATCTATATAACATAAGAGTTCTCACTAACACACGCGAATTAACTCAATATACTCTAGCTATAAACTGCACTCTGAAACATAGGAAATCACTATACAAGTTAGCTCAGTATACGGTAGCTACAGAACTGCATTTTGAACAAAGCAAATACAACACATTACTGTAAAGCAATCAGATTTGTTTGTACGCCCGAGGTAAAAACCGTCGGAAGCACATGGTAAATTGTGAAGCATAGTGACGTCATGTAGTGTCTGATTCTAAGACCGTTAGGTATTGAGTTCATATATCATTCACCCCTTCCTTCAAAAATGAAAGCGATCCGGCGGACGTCGTATTCTATTGGAGCGTCTTAAGGGAACTGGATTAACGTCCGCTGGGAAGACTTGTCGTTTGCGGTAGAGTCCGTAGAAGTGTTCGAGCCTGACGGTCACACTAGAATCTGTGCTACTTGTGGGATCATTTTGATCTTCAAAGTAGTCTGTTTCAATTGACAAGGAGTTATGTTCTTCAAAATCCTCGGTTGACTCCACCATAGGAGCAAGATGTTTAGTAGCAACAGTTGTTTCACGTCCATCAGGAAAGCGTACATGTGCGTAGTGCAAGTTTGCTTCCAATAAGTCTACTTCTCCAACCAATGAATCTGTTTTCGAATTGCGCACATGGCGTTTTAAAAATACTGGTCCAGGTTTGGTTAACCATGTGGGGATCGAAGTGCCAACGGTCGATCTTCGAGGAAACGAAAAAAAAAACGCTCATGGGGTGTTTGATTTGTAGAGGTGCATAAGAGAGATCGTACTGAATGGAGTGCGTCCGGTAAAACATTTTGCCAATTCTGCACTGGAAGATTCTTTGATTTCAATGCTAGTGAAACACTTTTCCATATAATGTCATTGTATTTCTCCACTTGGCCATTTCCGGAAGGATTATATGGTGTAGTGCGACTTATAGCCACCCCCCTTTCATGTAAAAAAGTTTGTACTTCTCTGCTTAAAAATGAAGCACCTCGGTCTGAGTGGATGTACGCAGGCATGCCAAACATTGAAAACATACTAGTTAAGGATACAATAACACTCTGTGCAGATACATCAGTGCAAGGAAACACAAACGGGAATCTAGAAAATTCGTCAATTGCACATAAAAAATAGCAATTTTTGTTGTTAGAAGGTAAAGGACCTTTAAAGTCCAGGCTTAGCCTTTCATAAGGTTGAGTTGTCTTAATAAGATGAGATGGATCTGGTTTGAAAAATTTTGGTCTGCATTTGCAACAAATTCTACAACTAGCTACAACACGTTCAATTTCGTCCATAGAGTAGGGGAGGTTCTTAGCGCGAACAAAGTGTGACAAACGTACAACACCTGGGTGACACAATGCATCATGCACTTTATACAAAGTATTTTCGCTTGGAATAGCACAAATAAGACGTGAGAGCGTGTCCGGGACTACATTTTCATTGCCCGGTTTGTATTCGATATCAAATGAATAACATGACAAATCAATTCTCCAACGCATTATCTTATCATTTTTAATTTTCCCTTTTAGTTTCTTGTTAAACATAAAAGCGACTGATTTTTGATCAGTCTTTAACGTAAAATGTTTTCCAGTTAAAAAGTGTTTCCAGTGTCGAATAGACTCAATTACAGCTTGAGCTTCTTTTTCGACTGCTGAATGTTGCAATTCAGAGCCACGAAGCATTCGCGAAAAAAAAGCAACAGGTCTTCCATTTTGTGTAAGAGTAGCAGCAAGAGCATTGTCCGAAGCGTCAGTTTCTACTTGAAACGGAATTTCTTCATTGATTGACATGACAACAGCTTTTTCAATAATAGATTTTAGTTCGTTAAATGCGTTAACAGTAGTTTCTGAAATTGGAAAGGAGGTTGTTTTTGTAAGTGGTTTTATTTTATCGGAAAAGTGTGGAATCCACTTTGAATAGTAAGAGAAAAATCCAATAGCTCTATTTAATGATTTCATATTGTTCGATACAGGCATTTGACGAAGTGGGGCCAATCTTTTTGGATCTGGTCGGATTTCTCCATCTTCAATTTCAAATCCAAGAATGGGTAATTTTCTGGTGGTGAGAATAGTTTTTGAGTCGTTGAATACCAAGTTACGCCGTTTCGCAGCTTCAAAAAAGGCCTGAAGATTATTATCATGGTCCTTCATTGTGGAGCCACATATCGTTATATTGTCTAAGTAGGGAAAAACTCCATTCAGTTTCTCCTCTTTGATCAATTGTATCATTGTACGTTGGAAACATGCTACACCGTTTGTAACTTCGAATGGCAGACGAGTGAATTGGTATAGACCTCCGCTTGCTTCAAAAGCAGTATACTTTCGATCTTCAGGCTTCAAAGGGATCTGGTGATAGGCACTTTTTAAATCGACTGTGCTAAAAACGCGAAATTGGGCTATCTTGTTGACCAATTCATTGATATTTGGTAATGGAAACGCATCAGGGAGTGTGAAACGATTAATTGTCTGTGAGTAGTCGATTGCAAGTCGTTTCTTTTGGTCTCGCTTCACGACGACAACTTGAGCCCTGCACGGGGATTGGCAATTTTCAATGATGCCTTCTTTTAGCAAACGTCTGCATTCATTATCAATGAAAGTTGTGTCATCACTGCTGTAACGACGAGAATTTGTGATGATAGGGCGGCAATCTGTGGATAGGTTTTTAAATGGTTCCACCGGAGGGGTTTTCATGGTAGAAAGTCCGCAAATTGTGAGTGATGGTTTATCTCCACCGTAGTCAAAAGTGACGCTTTTGTGTTGAGTTTGAAAATCGAGTCCTAGTATGACGTCATTGCACAAAGAATCCAGAATTCCAAATCTAACATCTTTATACTTTTGCCCGCCAAAATCAATATCAGCTGTAGTATAGTTTTTGATATTAAGTGCATAGTCTGAAGACGCCATAGAAACAGATTCGGTGCATGGAAATGTATGAAGTTTAGCAGCTTTTGCGAACTGAGGATTAACAAAATTTTCTGAACTGCAACTATCAAAAAGAGCTTTCACTGGATTTCCGTTAATGGTAACTGTAGCTGCTGCTTTTTCAAGTGAAACTGGCACTCTGTTAGAAATAGTCGCAATGGTTGAATGAGATTGAATCGATGCGGATACCTTTTTAGCAGCACCATGGACGGCACCAACTTCTTCTTGTGGCAAACCTTTGCAAAATGACCTACTTTTTGGCAATAGAAGCAAATTGCTTCGCGAGCAGGGCATGTCGTTCGAGAGTGTCTATCATTGCCACAAAAGTAACATTTTAACTCATTTTGACCAGATGTTGTTGCGGAATTCTTGTAAGAGCTGTCACTCTTATATGTTGAGGATTGTAAGCTATTTCTTGGAATTGCGGCATTAAAGGACTCTTGATCAGTATCAGTAGAAGTGTACGATTGTGAATGTTTATTTGCAGCTTCCAGAGCTCTTGCTTTGTCAAACGCTGTATCTAAATCAAGATCTCGGCTTTCGAGTAGTCTCTGACGAATCCAGTCTGAACGTAATCCTCGAACAAAGGCATCTCGGATATACTGTTTGCGGTGTTCGTCAGCAGTTACTTGTCGGAAGTTGCAATCTGCACTCAAGGTTTTTAGTGCTTGTAGGAATTCATCTATGGTCTCAACTGAAGACTGATTTCTTGTTGCTAGTTTATGCCTTGCAAATGTTTCATTTTTTTGGCTTGACGAAGTGGTTCTGCAGTACCTCCACTGCTCTTTCGTAATCATTAGTTTCTGCGATTAAGGAAAAAATTTTTGGCGACACGAAGTTAATAAGAACATTCCTTTTGTTTAGATTCTCTTGGGGTAAGGTTGTAAGAAAATTAGTGAATGTCGATTTCCAGTGATACCAAGCTAGAGTCGCTTCGGCTAAATTAGGATCAGAATCAAGTCTGTCCGGTCGCAAAACCTTATCCATCGAATGAGTTACTATCAGATTTGTTGTTTAAATTGTTATATGTTTACCTTTATTCAGGTTTTAAAGAACAAATAACTTAGCGTAAACGTAGACGGTCTGCATATAAATAACATAATAATATCTATATAACATAAGAGTTCTCACTAACACAGGCGAATTAACTCAATATACTCTAGCTATAAACTGCACTCTGAAACATAGGAAATCACTATACAAGTTAGCTCAGTATACGGTAGCTACAGAACTGCATTTTGAACAAAGCAAATACAACACATTACTGTAAAGCAATCAGATTTGTTTGTACGCCCGAGGTAAAAACCGTCAGAAGCACATGGTAAATTGTGAAGCATAGTGACGTCATGTAGTGTCTGATTCTAAGACCGTTAGGTATTGAGTTCATATATCAATCTGTAACTAATAAAAACTATTTTATAAAACGAGTAAATACGCAAAGTGGGCAATCTTCGTGCACGTATACTGGAGCTAAAATTTGGAATGATATTTCACAAAATTTGAAATTAATGTCCAAGTATAGATTCGCCAAAGAATTTAAAAAACAAATAATTGCTAAATACTGATGTCACAGCCTCTACTCATCAAATGATGTTTATTTGTTTGTTTGTTTTTTTTTCTCTTTTTTTTGTTGTTTTGTTTGTTTGCTCATTGTCAATTTTTTCGAATGTCTTATCTTTATATGTTATGGGCAGCTAGACTTTGATGACTGTGAAACGGTCTTTCGCTGTCCAGTTTTGCTGCTGCATGGTTGCCAACCTATTGACTTAAATGCTTGTCTTTCGCTAATTTGTATTAGCTATGTGGAACTGTGTCAGCGTAAACAAATAAACTTACTAAACTGAACTAAACTACTACTACTACCGCAAGGCAAGCTAAGCTCTCACGAGTAACGATTTGAGTGGAGCTCTCACGAGTAACGATTTGAGTGAGAGCTTAGCTTGCTTTACGTTTGTATGACTCCTGTGTGACACGCGCGTGGTTCATTCGGGGGCTCATCTTTTAATACCACATCGCAAAAACTAGATGGGGAAAAGAAAGTCCAAGAGTAGGTCTACTGGTATTGTCAAAATGTTCGAGGGCCGCACGAAATTCTTTCGCAGGCCGGATGTTCGTCACCTCTGATTCTAGAGTGACTTTTTCAAAAGATAAAAAAAATTTTGATGGGATCAAGGTTTACTTTGGAAGGAGTAAATTTACCTCTATCTGTTATACTAGATCTAGTTTTCGAAATTATGCTTCCGTAAAATTCTCTACATTCATTACATACAGTGTATTGACCACATGCAAAACAAGGTAGCTGCCTATCCATTTTCTTCGTTAAACGATTTGCTGAATGTTGTTTTAATGCTTTGTGAACAATTTTTAAGGCGAATTTTAATCAAATTTTTTTGCCTCTAGTTCTGAGTCCTTCGCATTTTGTTCGCGCACTTTCGATATAAGCGTGCTCAAGGCCTGAAGGCAAGAGGATTATTGTTATCAAAGAGGTTCAAAGTTATGGAAAAGTTTTATTCATTTAAAACATTGTTGAGCATCCCCCATCTAGCCATTCTCAACAACGTTTTGAATGAACACCTTGGATCCGTCCCTGAACGGACAGATTTGTTTTTGATCTTCTACTACTAGCGGGTCTATAAGCTGCTCTTTAAAAAAATTAAATAAACAAAGAGTTTTCAAGCTGCTTTCTACGGTTTTAACTTCAATTTGCTCGCTTATAAAAAAATGTTTCGTTTGTCATAAAACACAAAACCCCATGAAAATTTTGCCATAACCCATCGGTGGGGCGCACGCCCCGCGTCGGGAATCGTTGGTGTAGGCTATCCACATTCGCAGAATCACAGATACTTCGGCGATACAACCAGGTGTCGTCATTTCACATTAAACTAAGCTAGCAATATTGCGAATTATTTTCATTGCTAAATGCAACTTTTATGATTCGCTGGTCGGATTTTGCAGAGTTCCTCGCATCCAGCAACCTTCCATTGAAGCACGGTGGAGTAAAGGAGCGTTTACACGAATACGATTCGATTATTCGTAAATAAAGTGACGTACAGGCTTCGAAGCACTTAATTGCTGTGACGTAGAGCCAGGTCACTTTGCGCTGGTTATGCCGTAAAGCTTTGTCTATATAAAACAATGGTAAAGCCCCTTGAAAAACAACCGATAAAAGCAAAACTCGTAGGGAATCGGTCTCTGTGTGCAATATGCTTCCGTCAATTGCTTACGTCAAAAATCGGATGAAAATAGCATTTGGTGCAAACAGACTGTAGCACTATTTTGACTGGGGCTGTAGGCCATAGAAATAAAAAATAAAAAGAAAATGCTTAAGTTTGCAAGAGTATTTCTGCATTCGTCATCAACTACCCCGAAGCCCTGACGTCCACCACTAGTGCACACAGACAGGAGAGACTTTTATTTTTGTAATGAGACCAAAACCGGGTCGTGCTTCGTAGTCACCCTGTTGCTGTATTGTAATCGCGATAGCAGCAACAAATAAATAAAGCTTGAGTCTTGAGTCTTAAGCATTTCTTGATTTGACTGGATTCAACTTCTATATAATCATGATTTCACTATCAACAGCAGCAAGCGACTTGGAGTGTTGGAAAAGCAGTATATTTCGTAGTTTTTCATTTATTTTGCGGAAACACCGAAAACAATCGTTTCCGGTGAGCAAGGGCGTTGGAAGGTGGGGGCTGAGGGGGGCTGAAGTCCCCCTATATTTTTTTCAGCCCCCGTAGAATTTTTTAAGCCCCCCCTTTCAAAAATTTATATCTACAGTACACCCTATCCCAGATAACACAGAAACGTTTTTTTAACGTTAGTTTAAGGTTCACCGTTACGTAGATTCAACGTTAAAATACCAACGTTGGTTTTTAGTTTGTTTGCTCATCTGTTTTAACGTTAATTTAACGTTGTATATGTTAATTTAACGTTGTATATGACGTTTAAATGTCAATAATTGTTTTGAGGTTAGCATTTCAACGTTTTAAAAACATTGACGTAAAAACTAGCAAACCATGCAAACATTTCTAACTGTAAAACAACGTTGAAATAACGTTTTCATTTGAACCGTAACCATAAATCAACGGTGTCAACCAAATGTCAACGTTAAAAAAACGTTTGTGTGCTATCTGGGATCGCATTTCAACGATGGCTTATGGCGTCACTTGTTATTCGTTTCTTTTCTTTATGATTACCATCAAATCAACGTAGCCTACTGACTTTTGCAACTTCGTGACAAAAGTGAACAAAATCGCAAAAACCGTTGGATTTCCTGGTGCCTTTGTGCACAAAGCTTTCAGAGCTTTACTGTGATGTCACAGTAAAATTTTCTCCAATTTTAGCAGAAACGTCTGGGCAAATAACAGCGAAATAACAAAATATCAAATTAGAATTAGCTAGCTTATCCTAGTAGCAGTGGCGTAGCGAAAAATTTCAAAAGGGGGTGTAGGGCCATAATTTCTACAAAATTTTCAAGCATATTTTTTTCGGCAGAACAAATTTTAAGCTGATTGAGAAACAAAAAAAGCTCTTGGGGGGTCCGAGGCATGCTCTCCCGGAAAATGTTTGAAAATTTGCATGTTGCGAATGACTATTTTAACGCTTTTTGAATAATTTTCAACCAAATTTTGTTTAAATTTTTGACCCTAATTTTAGGTGCTTCGCCAAATTATTATCCTAAGCGAGCTCGTGCAGCGCATTGATTGCTTTCTCGTGATAGGAGGATAAATATGCAATTAAATACAAAAAAATACGATGCATTTTGTTCGCAAATTTTCGATTATTCGTGCTTAAAGCGTAAGGCTTATCGCTATCGAAGAGGTTCGAATCACAGAAAATTTTATACATTAAAAACGTTTTTGAAAATGGCTGGTGGAAGGGTGCATACCTCTCATCCTAGTCCTACCCCCTGGATCCGCCCCTGACCATAAGCTGCAGAAACCATCAAAAGAGTGTAGCATATTTCAGTCACCTGGCACCATCAGCTTTGTTCTTTTTTATTAAAAGGCAGAGTAAAAAAAGGGGGGGAGGGATGGCACAATGCCTTCTCCTTAAATACGCTCCTGCCTAGGAGACTGAGACTAGGAGCTTGTGAACAGATAATAAGTTCATTTAAAGGAGGTTAACACGTTTACAAACGTCGATCTGGCTACTGTGTGCTATGCTAGCTAGAGAAAAACTTGAGTACATCAAGCTGTCTCCGAGTGACTTGTACTGAAGTTAAGCGTATGGTACGCATGACGTATGTTGCGATAACAGGGAGGGGGCCCCCAGGCGTTGGTACGGTAACACAAATTTTAGCCCCCTCTACTTGAAAGTACTTCCAACGTTCCTGCCGGTGTGTAAAAAAGCCCGGACCGGTCATTTTTGACCGGATTTGCATTTGAACGGTTTGTAACTTTTGCGTTCTTGCAATTTTTTTTACGAAATTTCTTGAGTTTTCCTAACTTACAACGATATTTTATCAGCCTTAAAAAAATTTATTTAGAGGATTGAGAAACAGAGTATGCTGCTCACCTATCTATAAGCCCTAACCGGTCAAAAATGACCGGTGCTTGATAATGAGAATATACTGCTCTGAGCATGTCGGCATACGGGAGAAAGATCAAATGGAGTACAACTAAAAACCGTGTAGGATCTTATAGAGCCAATTGGGGACAGCATGGGGTAGTAGGCCTATAGGAATCTATGGGACCGCATGGGAACAACTTTTTTGTATGGAACCAAAATGGCATTGGGGAAAAATGGGCACCGGGAAATGGGTAACAAAGGAAGTGGACACCAGTAGAAATGGGCATCAGAGCAAATGGGCTCTTGGGATAAATGGAGAACGAGCCAAATGCAAATGGGGACTTGGGGGGAATGGGCACTGGCCAGCAGCAGACACCTGGAAAAATTAATACCGGGGCAAAAAGGCTCTGAAGCAAATAGGCGCTGGGTCAAATGGGCACCGAAGCAAAGGAGCACTGGGAGTAAATGGGCCATAGAAAAAAGGGGCACCATGGCATATAAGCACTTAGGACATATCAAATTACCTATTCTGCCCCAAGTGCTGCAGTGCCCATTAGTTCCAACGCTTATTTCCACCGGCACCCATTCGCCCCAAGGACCCATTTTCTTTCGGTGTCGATTTGCCCCTGTACCTATTTCACCCAAGTGCCCATTTCCCTAAGTGCCGTTTGATTCCATACCTACGATTCCATTCAGTTTTATATTCGGTCCCATTTGATCCCATAATATGCGGTCCCACACGTTTTTAGTTCTACCACTTTGCATGTGCATTTGATCTGATTGTACATGTTCTACAGTATTTCTGAGAAGTGAGACAAAATTAAGTGTAAAAGAATGCTGTAGCATGAGAAGTGGTGTAATTTACAAAGAGGCTGAGTTTGATTTTTCTTTCAGTTTAGGACAGAAATTGAGAACTACACGACTGTTCAAGTACCATTATTGACTTTATTGAAATGCATTGAATCTTCGTTGATTCTACAGTATTTTCGGCCAGTTGAAATAGATAGATGGTGTATTGGCGAGAGGAAATGATCCGAAATTTTTGAGTTTTTCTCGCAGTGTTTGTAGATAGGCGTATATATATTCAACCATGCTGCACAGCCTATAGTTCATTTTTTTATCAAGTTTGAGCGAGAGTTTGTTAATGTTTTTCTGTAGTCATATGACTGTTCCTGCAAAATTCCTACAACGTTTACTGCCTTACAACTAAACTGAAGTTGTCAAGGAGATCATTTTTCCTTGAATTGATAAAAGAACTCTGCAGTAAAAGCGACAGAGGGCAAAAAATTGCTCCAATAAGAGCAGCTGCAATTTCTACTCCAGTACCAGTGCTGCAACTACGCAAGCTCGAAAACAAAGGAAGTGCCCGATTGTCTCATGCAGGAACAAATCCAGGTTATTCTGCCAAAACTGCGCAAAAGTTTGCTGTGGCAGAAGTTTACTTGCCTAAGTTTACTTCGGAGTAAAAGATATTGGCAAAGAGCACAAGTTGTTTTGAATGAAAACATTTATTGAGTCGTGGACCTATTTTTCTCATCTGACTTAAAGGTAATGTGTATTTAAATGACGTAAATAACAGAAATTTCTTTTCATATGCACTGCTAAAAACGCGAAAGCCAGTCATCTGGCCTGATATGCATCAATTCCGACTGAACTGAGTAATTTAAATACGTTTAAAACTAGCTATAAGTAACCGGTCAAAAATGACCGCAGCCGTCCTTACAGGTATAGAAATATTTCAGGGCTTCTAGTGTTAAAATAGTGATTGATGACGAGCTTTTTGTTCAAGCGATTATTTCTATCCTTTGCTGTAAGAGGCAGGATGGGAAGTAGAAATAAACTTTGAATCTGAATCATTTCCTCAGCTCAATTCCTTCTAGAACACAATTGTTTATGGGAGGTTTCTTATTTTATTACTCCGCATTCAATCGTGCTTCTATTTATAACACTTCGACTCTGCCAACCTAGAAAACTTATTGTTCCTGGACTTCATAGGCTAGTCTTTGTTTTTCAGAATACTGAACTTCGGTATTTTATTCAAATGCTGCGGTGTTCAGGGCCATCAGTGTGGTACCAGTTCCAATGAATTTTCAATTACAACCATAGGTGGCAGAAGCTGGGGGGCCGGGGAGGCCCTAACCCCTCCACTTCTTTTAAGGTGGGTGCCTGGGGGGGCCTAATTTACGCGTTTGTTTCTGCAATAATACCTCTGCATGAATATGTTTGAAACTTAATAGGCCTACCATCGAAATTGAAACCCAGGAAAGAGCTTAGATCCAGAGATGTTTTCTTTAAAATTTTGTTTGTGGGGTGGGGGTAACAGAAAAAGTGTAATGTTCTTATAGCAAAAAACATTAACTTGCTGCTTGTAAATGTCAAATTGAGCATCTTAACATATAAAAGGCAAACCAGCGATTGGTAGTATCTAAGCCAGGGGTTCACAACTTCTCAACCGTGGCCCTTGGTCCCCCCCCAAAGAGACCACAGAGTGTTTTTTAACAGACCGGGACTTTTAAACTTACACAATACACACCATAGGGGCCACGGCTTTTAGAGGCGCAGTAAAGAAGCCACGGGTCAAAAAATATTAAGAATCACTGATCTAAGCCTTCAGTATGGAAAAAGCATTTTACAGCACGTCTTGAGACGAGGCGAGGTACAGTAGTTGTCGTAAGTGTCGGTGATAGTAAACAATAACAAGTAAACTCAAAGCTAGTCGCCTCCACCAATGTATTGTATACCCTACTATCTGCACTGACTTTGCAGACAGTCACGCGAAAGAAATGTAGCTTACTGTATTTGCAGTGTGATTTTTTCATAATGCAAGGGGCGGGCTAATTCTTGGGAAGGTTGGAGCTTTGCTTTTTTCAGACTTCATTTTGTCGTTAACAACTAACCATTAAAACCAATAAAATAAGCAGCTGTCATAAAAAAAAAGAAGCGGCGGACTGTGCAGAATATCCACAGTATAGTCTAGTTTTCAAATTTTTTTGAATGTATTTAAAAATTTTAATTCACTTTGTTTTTCTGTGCAGTCAAGTCATTTATTGCTTAAATTTGCTTTGATGACGTTGACAACAAGCACCGAGTCCAAAATTGCTGCAGTACCAAGATCTCTCATTTCCTAATTGAAACTTTGCATGTTGAACATTGTCGCATAAATTTTTTCAAGCAATTTGCGTAATTTTTTTTTCGTTGAAATGAATAGCAAGATAGGCTTACCTTGGTTGAAAAAATGCTAAAAGACTATTCGTGTGCCGCTATGGGATAGTATCAGGAGCGTATTCAGTGGGGCATTGGGCCATGCCCCCCCCCTTTGACTCTGCCTTTTAGTACAAAAGAGAAAAACTAATACATTTTTTGATGCGGCCAGTAGAAGTTTAAAAACAGTTTATTTGCTAATCTGACTCTAAAAACACTGATAAAAACCAACGTTTCGGCAGTATAAACTACCTGCCTTCGATCAGGGTACAGTAAAAGCAATTAAGACGAGTCAGCACTTAAATACAACAAGGTCACGTGGTTCAAACATACACACAGTCATGTGATTGAATTTAAAAGCACCAATAAAAACATCTAATCCATGCAGATCAACACCTCATCGCTACGTCATTGCAAAGCCTGAAACCAAATTAACAACGCTATTATGAAGCTTTTCATGCAGAGCTGGAACGAACAAATGGAGCGAACAAATTTTGATATAACTGAGGAAACTCTACAGCATCTCGGTCATTTAAACTATTATTTTGCGAATTAATAAAAAATTATTCAATAAATTTTCGTTTAGCGTAATTAATTTCAAAATAATGATGATGCCAAGTGACTGAAATATGCTAGACTCTTTTGATATTTTTTGTAGCTTATGGCCAGGGGGCGGATTGAAAGGGGTAGGATGAGGGGTATGCATCCTCCCACCAGCCATTTTCAAAAATATTTTTGGTGTATAGAATTTTTTCATAATTTCGAACCTCTTCCAAGTCTTCGATAGCAATAAGCCTTACGCCTTAAGCACGTATAGTCGAAAATGCGCAAAAAAAATGCATCATATTTGGCGAAGCACTCAGAATTAGGGCCGAAAAATTTGAAGAGAATTTGCCTGAAAATTATTCAAAAAGCACTAAAATGGCCATTACGGCATGTGAATTTTGAAAATTTTTTTGGGGTAGCATGCCGCCGGACCTCCTACAGCTTTTCTTGTTTCTCAATCAGCTGCAAATTTGTTCTGTCGAAAAAAAATGCGCTTGAAAAAAATGTGAAAATTATGCCCCCCTTTAAAATTTCTCACTACGCCACTGTATAGGATATTAACCGAATTTTCATTTTCAACAAAAACTTCGCTTGCCTAGTAGAACTAGTTTAGGACATAACGCTGAGCTTTCTTCTGTTTTAATCCACGGATATTCATTTAAGCAAAAAAATAGCCGTGGCTTTTCCTTGTTCAAGTAGACAAGGCCTACGTCATCTCGCGAGCCAATCGGACATAATACCAGAAAATTACAAGCTGTACAATCAACTAATCGTAATCACAAAAGTATGTTAGCCCCCCCTTACAAAAATTCTGGTTGCGCCACTGCACACGTCGGCGCCATACCGCCAGGCAAATCTTATGGCGAAAACATTGAAATAAACGAACAAAATAAAAAACTACTCTGACCAAAAATAGATCTTCGTTTTACCAACACATGCAGTTTCAATTTTTATCAAATACAGACTTCTCTCTCTCTAAGACAGACCCTCATGACTCGCATATCGAATTAGTCGGACTACAACCGAGAAAAAAGAAAAAATATTCGACGATTCAAAAAGTGTTTGGCCTGCCGTCGACTGTTTTCTTTGACAGCCTTACCGGTACTTCGTTTTTTACTCACTGGATAGTTAGCCCAAATAGCTTCATCAGATCTCACAGATGATTTGCTTTCATAAACATCAAACACAAAAAGAAAATCAAGATGAATTAGCTTGTTTACATGCTATGAAAGCATAGATGTAGTAATTAAACAAAATAGCCCAGGCTATGTCATCACAGCTAAACGTTTGGTGCTAAATTACATCGCCCTACATATAAGCATGTTTATGGGCTGGGTTGGATAATCGACAAAGTTGAACACCCTTACTCCAAGCTCACAAGCTGTCCGACTGAACGAGGAAAACACAGTGTACATTGGATTTAAAACCGAGGTGAAATCACTGATGACTACGTCAAAGTTAGTGATACCTGCTACTTCACGTTCAATGCTCAAAAGCGCAGGATAACTCAGTCGTGATTGTCCCAATCCAATTGTTGATCGCAGATATCAGAATCAGAATGTTTTATTGTTGACGTCAAAAATGCGCAATGCAACATAAGCAAAAACATAAACACATTCGTAAAAAAAGGTCGACATCAGACGTCAAAGGAGGCTGCGAAGGGACCTTAACGGTCTTCTAGTCAAGCAGCCCCGGGAAAAGTGAGTACCGGTAGTAAGTTTAAATTTTACGAATAAATGATGAGGAAACAAACGAAAAAAAAAAGGAACAAGATACAGCACAGAAAGGAGAGGAGGCTCATAACTGGATTAAATGAAAGAGGGAAAACTGGTCGATACGAGAAATGATGAATAATAACTAAATCAATATAAATTCAGCAAGTAATTTTTATATTTCAAGCGAAAAACTTTGACTGAGAATGAATTTTGAATTTCTAATCTCAGTAAGTTCCACAATAATGCTCCTTGATATTTAATCGATCGCTGCAACGTCAAAGTTTTGCAGTAAGGCGAGAAGAGTTCACTAGACGTGGATGCTCTTGTAGTTCTCTCATAAACTTCAGTAATTTTTTTAAAAAAAGATTGAAATGCCCTTGGGATGGTTTTCTTCTTGGCTTTGTACATAAACGTTGCTAATTCGAGTCGAAAGAGATCCGTAAGCTTAAGGATTCGGAGGTTTTTGTAAAATACACTGACATGGTCTACCCATCTACGGTTACATATAATTTTCACAGCCTTATTTTGTAGCGAAGCAAGTTTGTTGAGGTAAGATTTAAACGTAGATCCCCAAATAATAAGGCCATAACTTAAGTAAGCATGAAAAGTTGAATAATATAATTGTACCAGCGTTGAGGTGTTCAAATACTGTTTTGTTTTGAACAGCATACCAAATGAACGAGCCAGTTTGTTTTCAAGGAGTCTAATATGAGCATCGAAGTTAAGCGTGTCATCAATTGTAACTCCAAGATATTTTACCGTTTTACAAACCGTGATCTGGGAAAAATCTAAGGATAATGTACATTTTTCAGGAAGCAGCTTTTTAGGTGGAACGATCATTAAGTTCGATTTCGAAAGATTGAGAGTCAATTTGTTTGAAATCATTCACTTGTTAATATTGTTAAGTTCGAAAGATAGTTTTGCATAAAGATTATCTGAATCATGGTCAGCTAATAATATGCAAGGATCATCTGCAAAGAGCCTAGGAGGAGTGGAAGTACGATTATTTAGGTCCTTGATATAAAGCAGGAACAGTAAAGGTCTCAGGACCGAACCTTTTGGTACTCCAAAAGTAATAGGTAATTTGTCAGATACAATATTATCACGGCTTAAAAATTGGTATCTATTCTTCAAATAGGAGGAAAAGTAATTGTTAACCATTTTACGGATACCGTACTTATGGAGTTTTAGTGGCAAACTATCATGACTAATAGTATCAAAGACCTTTTTCAGGTCCAACATCATTAGAGCAGTAAACATGTTTTCGGAGATACTGTCGTACGTGTTAGTCATAACATCAAGCAGTGCACGAAAGGTGGAGCGGCCTGCACGAAATTCATATTGCGTGGGAAGAAGTATAAAATTTTTTGACAGGAAACTCTCTGTTCTTTTGAGAATTAATTTTTCAATACTTTGGGAAAGCACGGCAGGATTGAACTTGGTCGATAATTTGATACATTTTTTTAATCTTTGGCACCGTTTTTAAATAACCTTGGCGATTTTTAGAGAAATCGGACAAATTCCAAGAGAAAAAGAATGTTCAAATAGATAATAAAGAGGATTAGAAATTACATCAGCTCCTATTTTTAAAAAATACGAAGGGATATCATCATAACCACAAAATCGAGAATTAGAGAGCGAAGCAATGATGTTAAATACCTCATTAGGCCTGGGATTTTCTAGAAACATAGAAGATGAAACTGGGCTTGGTAAGTATTGAGAGGGGCAAGGCTGATTCTCAGCTGAAATTTTGTTTGCCAAATTCTTTCCGATATTGCTGAAAAATTTGTTAAATATCGAAGCAATTTCCTCAGGTTCACAAATAGTACACTGTTCAACACTAGTAATATTCGTTACACTCTAAAAAAATTTTTCCGTCATTTTACAGAAAATTTTGGCAGCAGTGTATCGAGTACTTTTTCTGTAAAACCGTTTCCCAGGCTTAACCGTAATTTAAAAATACAAAAAACTTGTATATGCACTATACAACCTTACCCTGTTATTTGAATAGTTTTTTGTTTTTCATAATAACCTAATAATTTGTAAATATACCAAATTAGTATTTTTTTTTCACAAAAAAAAAAACTTTGTTAATTTACGCGGTTAATGTAAATAAACCTAAAATATTTTTTCTTGCAAAAACAGAAATTTTACGTTTATTTACACCAATTAATTGTAAATAAACCTGAGTTTTGTTCTTCGAAATAACAGATGTCCAGTTGGATCACATCAATCATTTGTAATTATACTGACATTTCCATTTTTTTTTAGAGGACCAGTCTCAAGCTTAACAATATGACGGACGATAGCAAAAATAGTACAGGATTTTTCGTAAGCATGCACTTATTTGCAATGAGAAGTCATTCTAAAATTTTACATATATTATAACGTAAGATGAGTAAAAGCGTCGTGAACAATTCCATACTTTTCACAACCGCAGTGTAACGAAAAGATTTTTAAAGCACTATATTGTCGGAACCGTATATAATTCAACCCGATTTTTCAACCAAATTTCCGTGGCATGCAATTCCTCAAATCAAATATTTTTTTTACTCTGCATAAGCGTTTGTACAACTGCAATTACGCGATGCATAATGTACAAGTTGTAATACACATTTGCCATTACAATCCGGTTTAATCTCAATAAATTTGGCCAAATTAAATTCCCGCAGCTCGACCTCTTATTATTACCTAATATCTATACTATAATTTCAAGCTTTGCGCTCGCCGCCAAAGAGTTTTACTATCAACTTTTTTAACAAAAAATCAATTTTAAAATAGCTCTATATATACATTTTGAAAAAATACATTATCAAATCACTTTATGATACAAGCTTTTATTAAGCTTCGAAACAATATATACAATATGTACACTGTACAAGCACTATAAAACCTGCTAATATTTCTAGCAATATACACATGTTCATTTTTTTCGGTTATGCAAGACATTGCGACTGTATGTTATTTCTTGAATTCGGCAAAACTTGAATCCAAATGGGATATGCGTTATGACAATCATACGACACTTGTATGTAATTCCGTGCCATTCAGCAGATGAACATGTAATTGCATCTGGTGCCAAATGGATATTGCCCAGCACAGAAACTACAGTTGCAGAATATAACACAATGTTTAAAGGTTAAGGTGATGTTCTTGCATATGACACAGTACATTTATACTATACGCCATATATGATACAGCTGATGATTTTCAGTAAAAGTAACAGTATATATAAAATGTCATATCGGAAGTCAAGACTCTCCACTTTTACGGGACTTTTAAGATTGATATTCCGCTATCTTTCGAATTAAGCTCAGCACTTTTGCACTTGGCTTCTTTCTTCCTTTTATATCAGCAAAGCCACTAAAAAAATTATAAAATAATTAGAAGAGCACAATGAGCAACGTAAAACACGGGACATATTCTCTGATTCCAGATGTCTTGCGTGCTGGTCTTACACAAAGATTATATTACATAATATATATACCTGTATATTTGTTGCATAAGTTTTAATTGTCAATTGCTTTGACAAATTTTCGGACATCGATCACTGTTTTGAGGATCGGACACCCGTTCACTCCATAGTTAGCACGGCTGTTGCTGAATTTTTTGCTTGTGTGGCAATTACGTAATTCAAGAGTCATGTTGTTTAATACCTTTTTTTGCAAATTATATAATAGGGCTTTTTCTTCCTGGAATAAGTCGTGATGACTTGGGATGAAATTCATAGCGTAGTGTTTGACTTGGAGTCAAATCAAAAAAATCAAATCTTCGTTATATAATATATATACTCGCTTAATACGGTTATGCGTGTCAAGTGTTAGCAGGGCCAACGTCCGCAGCAGCTTAGCGTCTGGGCATCACAACTATCAACGTAGAAAACTGCTGCAGCGATGGCGAGCCGTTGGGAGTATTGTGCTAGATTAGACTGGCCCCGGGAATCGAACCCAGGACCTCCCACTCCATAGTCGCAAGTGTTCGACTTAAAGTCGAACAATTGAACTGCGCAAACAAATTTTTCTCATTTCAAATTAAGAAAGGGATTTCATGCTGTCCTCCCAGTATTAACACTGTACATATTTATATACAAACAATGTAATTACTTTTGAATAAATTCCAGAGTCATTCGAACTTCTTTCGGATATTCCACATTAAAAATATAATAGCTTGCGAACATGCATGCTATAGCTTCGTCCGGTTTCTCCACTTCAATAGCAACAGTTTTATCCACCAACACCTTATATGAGTTTGAGATGAAATCACTCAATTCTAAGAATAACATAACATATTATCGGTAAGCATGATTAACCATGCAGCCAGTAGGTTGTGGTTTTAACAGTGGAAGACCTGTATTCTACCGTATACCTAAGGCAATCTAACATCGCGAATGCTAGTGCAACTAGCAGCTGCAACAGTTAACTACTGTAGTATACTTTTGCTGCACATTGCACAAGTGCTGACTTGCTGGGATGAAAAAGTACTGCAAACTCCCGTCATCCACAAACATACACAGGACGCAAAAATCAAGTTAAGATTTTTAATTATTGTATATATCAAGTTAATTACAAGACTAGCTTTAATATTCCAATTAATATTTTATAAAAATATATAGATACTCACCATCAGAAACGATACATGGAGTCACTGGAATAGTCGAGCTGGTTTCATCTTCATTCTAAAACAACACAACATTACACATAATTATAACATCATAATCAGGCATATATATTTATATATCAAACTTAACTGATACATACAGCACTAAAAAACACCTCTACAAGCTGTTTCATCTTCACATCTCATCAGGGGATTTTATTCAAATCGAATTTCACTTGAACAATGGACTGATGGTATTATCAATATTATTAACTAGCTGTTAGCCTCAACACGTACCTTTATATATCAATCAATCAATTTTCTGGACCCGCTTATCCTTGGGGGGTCGCGGGGGCAGCAGCTCAAGTTGGAGCCTCCAAGCATCTCGATCCTCTGCAACAAAGGATAGATGCTCTGCTGGAATGCCAAGGCGAGATCAACTAAGATCTTCTACGTAATCTCGCCATCGAGTTCTGGGACGGCCTCTAGGCCTTCGACCAATCGGTGTTGAACAGAGCAGTTTTTTGGCTGTTCTTTCCTGGGACATTCGTGTCACATGTCCATACCAACGCAGTTGCGATCTTTCTAGTCGGAGAAGCAGCGATTCGATGTTTAGAGATTCACGAATATCTGCACTTTTAACCTTGTCCAACTAGGTCAAACCGCTAATTCTTCGCAAGCATCCCATTTCGGCTGCTTGAACTCGAGACCTCACTTTCTCATTCATGATCCAACACTCATGGCCATAAGTCAGAATAAGAACATAGACCGATCTGAAAATGGATAGCTTTGCCTTGGTGCAAAGCTCCCGTTTCAGCACCACAGATCGGTGGAGCTGGCGCATTACTGCACTTGCTTTTCCGATGCGGATATCCAATTCGCTATTTTGTCTGCCGTCACTTGTGAATGAGACGCCGAGGTACTTGAATTTCTCTGACTGTTTTAGTGATATTCCATCAATTTGGAGAGAGCACTGCTTTGGTTGTCTGGACAGGCACATGGTTTCTGTTTTTGTTGAACTGATTTTCATTCCGGCAACAGAGCATGCATCCGAAAACCTGTCAAGAGCTTGCTGGAGACCATTTTGGGTAGAGTCTAGTAGCACAAGATCATCTGCAAATAACAGACGTTGTACAGTGCATTCACCGATCTTTACTCCGCCACAAGACTCACTTTTCTTAACTATTCTATCCATATAAATAAGGAACAGAATAGGTGAAAGAGAGCAGCCTTGCCGTAGTCCCACACTTACTCTGAAAGGTTTCGTCGTTGCACTGTTAACTCGAACACAGATCTCGGAATGCATGTACAGCGACTTAATGGCAGTTAGTAACTGGCCATCAATGCCATACTGCAACAGCACCGCCCAAAGCTTGTCTCTAGGAATGCGATCATATGCTTTTTCAAGATCAACAAAACATGCATTGACCTCTTTTGCATATTCCCACGACTTCTCAAAGATTTGCTGCAAGGCAAAGATCTGATCCATTGTGCTTCGGCCAGGACGAAAACCACACTGAGCATCCGTTAGTTTAGGCTCGACTATTTCACGGCATTTCTTTTCAAGGCATTTGGCATAGACCTTACCCGGGACACTGACGAGAGATATGCCCCTATAATTGGTGCATTTTCTCTTGTCTCCTTTCTTGTGGATAGGTATTATCACACTAGTTTGCCATTGCTTTGGTGCTTGCCCAGTACCACACGCCACCTTACGAACACGAGTCAGCCAACGAACACCATATATGTTCATTGCTTTTAACATTTCAGGTCTGATATCATCCTCACCAGGTGCTTTTCCAGTTTTCAATGATTTGATTACTGCATTCACATCTGCTTCGGTTATCTGAATATCTTCCCCAACCTGTTCTTCGTGAATTTGTATCGGTGTAGCATCAACTGGGTTTAAAAGATCACTAAAGTACTCTCTCCACCGATTCAAAATAGCATCTTGATCTTTCAGAGTCACACCATTTGAATCTTCGATAAAGAGAGCGGCTCGAGATCTTTTTCCACGCAAACGGCGAATGGTCTGCCAGAACACTTTGTTTGCCGTTTTGAAATCATCGTCTAACCTTTCTCCAAATTCCTTCCAGGCCCTTTTCTTAGACAGTTTAACTTTTGTGGCTGTCGCTTTACGTGCTTCAGAGTACTGCGAACGAAGTTCAAGTGATGACTTATTTGCAAGCCAGGCCTTATAGGCCACTTTTTTCGCACGAATAGCTTCTTTAACTTCTTGGTTCCACCAAGGAGTTCTTTTCTCGCTACTCTTCGTCCCTCCAACACGCTTACGTCCACAACAGTTAGTAGCGGACGCAATGACTGCTGTTCGAAACAAACACCACTCAGTTTCAATGTCTTCAGTAGAGGTCGGAAGTTCTTTGAACTTAGATGCAATGTTGTCTGCAAATGCAGTTCGTACCTCTTTGTCAGCCAATGATTCCCATTTGGTTCGATCAGCTTTTCGTGGTCGAAAAGTCTTTCGTTTTTTCAAGGGTTTCAAAGCTTTCAAAGTGCAGACAACTAGGTGGTGATCAGTTGACAACTCAGCCCCTCTTTTAACACGAACATCAGACACGGTAGAAAACAAGTCCGCCGAAACGATACAAAAATCAATCAGGGAGCGTTGTCCCAGAGAGTCTCTGTACCAGGTGTACTTATGAATTCTTTTGTGCTGAAAAAATGTGTTCATTATGCACAGCCCATTGGTGGCACAGAACTGCAATAAACACCTTCCGTTCTTGTTAATGTCAGGGTCACCATGTTGCCCAACAACACCTTTCCAGGTTGCATTGTCGATGCCCACATGTGCATTGAAATCGCCCAAAAGGACAAGGGATTCTGATGAAGTTGCTTTTCCCAATGCAACCTCAACTTCCTCCAGAAAGCCTTTGTACTGTGATTCTATGTTAGGTGCGTACACCTGCAATATACACAGAGATCGCTCCTGCAGCCTTAGCTTTAGAAGACAAACCCTTCCTCCCAGTGGTACCCAGTCAACGACACATTCAGCTATGTTGGGGCTCACAAGTAAGCCAACACCAGCTTGAGCAGACATTGCTGCATCAACACCTGAGTAGAAAATTTTCCACCCACCGTTCAACTCGACAGTTCCAGAACCCCGGCGCTTTGTTGATGAAATTCCCACAACATCAAGGCGATACTGTTGGGCTTCGCAAACAAGCTCCTGCTCTTTTCCTGTCAGTGACGAAACGTTCCAGTTCCCGATAGCTAGATCCCGGCAGTTTGGTCCAACTCGAGTACGTTTTCTGTGCGCTGCCCCCATTTGCCTCCCCAAACGCTTAGCGACTGCGTTGGTGGGTTTCCGGTGACGGTCAGCTTGTGGGGGAGACTGTAGCTTATTTTTCGAACGAGTCCCTCTGCCTAAAACTCGAACGCGGACCTTTTTATCCTGCGCGCCTCCGATGCAGCATGAATATTGTTATTACAACTTTCCATTTAGCTACAGCATTGGATTGCTACTTGGTCTGTTTCTCTCTTTCGACCTTACCGCCATGGGTGACCCTGATGGAAGTGATTAAACACTATCGACGGCATTGCTCTAAGGATCATTGAAAACTCAAACCTCCCCACCACGTTAAGGTGGCAATCCATAAGAGAGGACCTTTATATATAAGAACCCAATATCCTCATGAAAATATGTGTAAAGCAGAAATAGAGTTCCGAAAATTTCAATGCTGCTGTTGCTCTCTTTGCAAGATTGGATGTCTTTTAACACTTGTTGCAACTTTTTATATTTATATTGAATTAGCTGCATGTATCCATATAATCCATTTCTATGACTGTTAAAAAGTTTTATAACATCACATAATCTTCTCTTTGTTAGAGCTTCGTAATATAGTTTGAAACCACTTAAAGTAAACAGTAATGGCCAGTTACTTTTCAATTCCTAAACTGAATAGCGTTGCTGCAATATGAACTCCTGTATCGCTGGAAAACATTTGTTTAGGGTGCTGCCGATCTTTGTCTCATCTTTCTCTTGATCTTCAAACATTTTTATTAAGTCAATCCTCCAAACTTCCAATTCATTTGCAGTACTATTATTTGTAGAAGTATCAGAACAACCATGCCATGATGCTCTACTTCGTTTTAGAGGGACATCCTCATTATCCACAGAACTTTCGGTTGATACATCTGACGTTCGACGCATGTTATACAGACGATTTTCCATCTGTGCAAATAAAGTGAACGTACCATCCTCAATTTTTGTTCCACCTAAAGATCTGTCTTCAAAAGACAAAGGATAGTGCTGAATCATCAACTTCGCCAAAAATCTTATATCTTTTCTTTGAACAGGATGACGTTTATCCAGCAATTCATCGCACAATACCCTAACAACTTCCCTTCTTTCCTTAGGAGTTGGTCTTTTCTTGGTCTCTAGGCATTCTTTGACAGCACGAGAAAATCTTTGTATTGGAAGCGAGATCAGGTTTTCCGAAAATTTAGGTACAGAAGAGCTTGTACTACTAAATGTAGCATTGATATCAGATACTGTTGAAACAGAAAGCGGTGTAGAAACAACATGTGCGTTTTCAACATCTTTTGCATTAGTACCTTTCAGAAATAAAATCAATTTTCGACACTTAATTAGAGGAAGATAATCAATTAAATCTTTTTCGTCAAGTAACTTTAAATCATCAACTTTTTCAGCACCCAATGCAACAAAAGCATCAACAACTCTATCTTGTTGAGTTAAATTTAACTGCAAATTACATTTTTCCAAAACAGAATAAAACGGTTTAAGTGACACAGCCACACTTGAGTCGTCACTCAAATCAAAGAGGTCAGCGTCAGCCTGCGACATTGCACCAATCACAAGATTGGTATATAATCTATAGATAATATGGTAACTAAATCCAGTAAATTGCACTTGACTATTATAATAATATATGTATACTGTATAATAGCCAATCTGCAACAAAAATATATATACAGGTACATTTAATCAAAACCAAACGAACCAACACAAAACATTAAACTTCAGCTTTATACATATCAATATATACATATATATATAGCTGCAAATGGTTGGGTTATTTTTAAGAAGTTAAGAAGTGGGACCTGTTAGTTAGCCTAATTGAGTTGGGATAGGCTTGAGGTTAAGACTTTTGGATTTTTTTCCCTGCTGAGAGAGAAGACTAGAAGCATTACTGCACAGGTGATGTTTGTAATGTTTCGTTTGTTTTGAATAAGTTGATGCGTGGCTATCGTTATATCCTCCCTGATTGTTATCATTGATGAGGGCCATTAGCCCGAAACAGGATGCTGTTAGGTTTATGTTACAGCATCCTGTTTCGGGCTTACGGCTCTCATCAGTGATAACAATTAGGGAGGACATAACGACAGCCACGCATACACAATGTTTTAGATTTGTCTTCATTTTTCGTAAATGCTAGTAACCTCAAATTTGCATATGTTAATATGCTCAACTTAATAAGTGGTTCCTAAACTTGTAAAAAACGAAGGTCCCTAGGATGAAAAAGGTATAAAGCCACTAATTTACGGCAATACCACTGTATGATACTGGTATATATAATATCAGAAATACAAAAACTAAGAACTTGTTTCATTTTTGAGTATTGCTAACTAAGTAACTGCTCAGATGTCGTAATGGATAGAACGTCTACCTTTGGAGTGGTAGGCTAGGAGTTCAAGTCCAAGTTGGCTCAAACCAATGACTCTAAAATAGTTATTCATTGCTTCCCTGATTTACATTCGGAAAGAAAAAGATAGTGTGGAGTGCAATCCAGCAAGTTTACTTGCTGTGTTGTTGGCAATACATGTAACGGGATTCTTCGCATTGACTGTGATTTGTATGATAGATAGGTAACTGATAAATCCAAAGCAAGATCGTTGTAGTGCCTTCATCACTTTCTTGCAAAAAAAAAAGTAAAAAACAAACAAATAAACAATATATACATGTCAGTAAAATCATTTTATAATATTATGCAAGCTTTTATGAAGCCTGATAATGTGTATATAATACACATAGATCATACTCAATATGTGCAAGCACTACGTGTACAACCTGCTAATATTTCTAGTAGTATACACATGATCACCTTTGCTCAGTTACATATACATAAATTCTCTACACTATGCTAGCGAAACAGATTGCTTTAAGGAAATCAACAAATGTCCTTGCACTTCATAGCATGGCAAAGGATAAAAATTAATCAGATCAGACAAAATCAAGCACTTAAACATGTCTTCTTTAACAGTTAGGCGGTAAAGGCCTTTGTCAGATAAGAACTGATGACCACATTCATTGACAAGAAAATACAAGACATTGCGACTGTATATTATTTCTTGAATTCGGCAAAACTTGAATCCAAATGGGATATGCGTTATGACAATCATACGACACTTGTATGTAATTCCGTGCCATTCAGCAGATGAACATGTAATTGCATCTGGTGCCAAATGGATATTGCCCAGCACAGAAACTACAGTTGCAGAATATAACGCAATGTTTACAGGTTGTGGTGATGTAAAACTAACCACTGTTCTTGCATATGATGCAGTACATCTATATGCCATATACAGTTGATGTTTTTCAGTAAGAGTACCAGATACATTTTTAAAATTTTTAATTCGGCGACCACATTGTTTAAAATAAGAGTGTTTACTCTCAAGTCTCATAGTCCATAAGTGGATGAGGGGCCCAAACTTCATAATCAATTCACCATAGTGTAAAAGATAATGATGTTTTGGTCGTAAATCAATAGATGGAAAATGCTTCTTTCTTCTATCTACATAACACTTGCAAAGAACATCCAAGTAAAAAATTTGCGAATGAGATAATCTGTATGAACACACAAGTTCAACAATTTCTTTAAGAGTCAGATATAACTTCCAAATTTTATCCTTTGTATTTAAAATTAATCCATCAATCAACAAAGGAAAGAGACGCACAATGCTCCAATTTTCTGCTGCTTGACCAGTAAGCTTTTTTGAATTTAGTGGAACAACTGGAGGCTTGCTACTAGCATCATAAGCAAAATATTTAAATTTCAAAATACGTTTGTTTAAAATGTCATAGGTAAACCAGCCTAATCTCACAAATTGCTTGATATACAGAGCCATATCATACGGCACTATGCCCTCAAATAAGTCATGCCCAATACAAGGCGGAAGAGCAGGTAAACACACACGAAAATTCTGTAATTGATTGAATTGTGAATCAAACTTTACACCTATGTGTTGATTTAATGAGGAATCATGCTCAATCATTTTTACACTGCTATCATATTTTTCCACTGTTCTTGTCTCCCCAATAACATAAGGATGCTGCTGAAATTGACATTTATCAATCAAACAAAATCTGCAAAAATGTTTTGAAGAAAAGTTTTCAACAAACCCACCAATGCAGTGGGCACCTAAGTTATCACCCAAGATGCTCAAAACTTTAACCTTAAAAATGCCATCATTGCAAGAAATTCCATCAACACACAATTTATTTAAATCAACTATTAGGCGACGAAAAACAACAGACTGACCAAAGTTTTTTAAATAAGATTCTCTTACCAGCATAATGAGCAAAATGTTATCTAAAGACATGCGAGTTGACGGTGGTAAATTGCCGATTACACAATAAACTGCAAGTAATTTATGTTTTTTTCGACTTGAACCAAGTGGATTTACCATTTCAAAGCTATCCTGATAAAGAAAAATGTTAATAAAATCTTGACCACTTAAATGTTTATATAAGTTCCCATCCCAAAAATCACACAACATATCAGGTGCATTCGAACTTGATGAGTATGACAATGTCTCAGTGCAGTTAGTAAGAAACATCTGCAAAAGTCCAATTATAGGAATATAATGTAAACTGCACTTACCACTGCTATTTTCTCCAAGATACACTTCAACTGGGGCAACATAACTGAAGTTTTTTTGGTAGTACTGTTTACGGCAATAAGCAGTTCCGAAGATATTATGGTGTTTTAGCAAGCTGGCAGATAGTGAAGCGTTGTCCATTATTCTATGAAACTTGCTTAACTGTATTTCAGGCATTTAAAGTGACTTCATTAATTCTGATTCAAGATATTCATCAGCAGATTCTGAAAGCATCTTTACTTCATTGACAATTGCTTGAATGGCATTTTGTGAGACCAGTAACTTTGATTCTAGTTTTAACAAAAACATCACAAACGGTGCAACCAAGTTATCATTTCCACCAGATTTTTCAACATCATTGAATATTTGAATGGTACCAGTAGTCAAAGTATCTTTACTTGTATATTCATTACCAGATTCAGAGAGTGCATCAGCTGCATCACTCAGGAATAATTCTGAGGTATTATGCAAAGTTTGTGACGTAGTTACTGATGGAGCTTTATGTTTATGTACACAAGACAAATGTGAGCTAAATGAGGAAACTTTTGTGTAAGTACAACTACAAGCCGATATAGGACATTTAACTTCAACTTCTGATCGTAAATGAGACTTTAAATGTTTAACAAAGTCGCTATAAAGAGCATATCTTTTGCCAAACCTTGGTACAGTGCATTTTAAATTGGAAGTATTTACCACACTGGACATAGCAACATGATCATGCTCAGATGTAAAAGTTTGGTACAAAAAATGCTTTCGTTTACAATGGGTGTACAGCGCAGCATATGAAGAGTAGATTTTTGAGCAGTCTGCATAGCAACATTGAAACTTGACATTACTGCAATTTCGATGTTTTGACAAGTGTTTTAGATACACTAATACTGGAGTAGACCCAGAAACTGCCGGAAGTGTATAGCCACATAAATAGCAACTTTCAAGTATTGATACGCAAATCAAGAAGAAAAAATGCAGCATTTTATTACTACACCTTCTAAAAATTAAAAATTTAGTTATGTATACCAGATACTATACACCATACCGATCAGTTTACATTATGTTATTTTCCTGCATGTATATATGCATGTAATATTACTTAATTTAAGCATTAAATAAGGTCAGCATTTAAAACATCAGAAATCAGAGAGAACATAGTGTCTACATGTTCAATAAGTGGAAAAATCTGTGCTTCAAAAAGTGCTTGATATTGGGGTGTTAGAGCCAAGTTAGTGCCAATTCACACAACAAAAATTTAAAATATAAAAAAACTAAAAAGGAATTTCTGGTACAGTAGTCCCCGCTTATTAAGCCCAACATTGGCCGGTTTCGAAAAAAAGCTGGGGCCGACAATAGAAAAGATCAAAAATTTGTCCCCCAGTTAATAAGCCCACCCCCTTAATAAGCCCAAAATCGTACGGTCCCGAGGTGGGCTTAATAAGTGGGGACTACTGTATAACATAAAACCCAACAGTGTTATTTGGTAGGAACAAACTTGGTAAATTGATTCCATACCTTTAAATACTGGTACCGGTATGGTATATATATATATATGTGTGCAGACAGTACAGTGACAAAAATTTTTTAGAATTATATAAGTACCGGTACCAGTATTTTAAAATCATTACAAAATTTATAGTCCATTTTCTACATTTCATTGCACCTGCAAGTCCTTCATGCACCCCTTAAAAGTTCTCCGTGGTTCTCCATAACCTGAGAGGTCTGCAAACCCCAGTGTAAGAATCCTTGATTTAGACTAATTGCACAAGATCTGAGATTGTGGTATTTTATAGGCAGTGGCTAGATTTGCAACTTTAATTTTCTAGATTTCCGTAACTGCACTGATCACCTGCCAAGACCCTGAAGACTGCACAAGTTGTTACATTTCAATAGGAAAAGATACGGTATATTATTACCCTTTCTCCTAACTCTCTGTCCTCAACGTTATGAATCACCCATGCTACGAATCAAACCCACTTTCTTCAGAGTACCAACCTAGACCAACCAATTGCTCATTTTATATGCAGAATGCTTACTCGTACCGGTATGATTGAGCAGATACGACTAAGAACCAAATTTAAGATTTGAAAACTGAATATGATGACAATATATAAGCTGCAATTAGTTTAAAAGTTTGACACTAGGCCAACTCTTTAATTTTAACCAAGGTACCGGTATAAACCCAATTTGGGCGTTGTTAAGATAAGAACACAGGTAAGTGACACGCTCTTTTTTTCTTACCGCGCGCTCTTATGAGCTCTTTTTTTCCTACAGCCTGCTCTTTTTCTCCCAACATTGTTATCTTCACAAGACCCCCCAATTTAAATTAAGAAAATAGGCTAGTTTAAAAACTAAACCTTAATTTATCTGTAACACTAAACTCTGTCAATAACTCAATTTACCTCCATTTAACACTAAACTGCTAAATTAAAATAATAGGTCCATCCCAGACTTCAAAATTCCTGACATACCAGTAAACTCAAATTGTTAATGAACCTCGTCTGATTCAGACAATAGCCTAGGCAACCTGAAAACATATCCTAATAACATAGCTAAGAGATTATACATCAGTGCTGTGGCAATCTTATGCTAGAATTATAGCAAATTATTATTTAGAGCAACTGCATAGTGCCTACCGGTAACTACTGCCTAGCTCAGTCAGAAAGAAAACAAAGAACAATGGCTTCCCAACTGCTCAAGTCCACCAGGCTTGCCATACTTCAACATTTTTTCTAACTTTGCGGTGATTGGCGCAAATATTTAAAATGGGTTCACTGGCGCATTTTTTGCGCGTTTCCATTTAAATTTTAAAATTTAAATTCGGAAAATTTAATTTCATTTCTTTAAGCCCTTCAAGACTCTAGAGCAGGGTTGGCAAATTCGGCTTGATTCACAGGCCACATTTGGAAAATCTTAATCTTAGCAGACCGTGCAATGCGTCATACCAAAAACATACCCGTCTCTCGCTCTACACTAAGCTTTTCTTTTTGTTTAGCATTTTTGTCTTCCTATCACGAGAAAGCGACGGAGGCGCTATACGAGCTCGCTTAGGAGTTACCGGCCATCTGTCTACCACACTAGGATGGAGGAATCCCGTTAAGTGCCTTTCCCTACGGCACAATAAGCGAACTTGCCGGCTTGTTCTCCACACTGTCCCTTTAATGCTGAACGTCATGCAGGGAAGCTGTGAATACCAGTTTTTTAAAGTCATTTGTTTGACCCGACTTGGAATCGAACCCCAAGTCTACCGCACCAGAGGCAGACGCTTTATCCACTCGCGCCATCTGATCGGTTTTTGTCCTACTCCTATTATACCATAGTCTATAAATACCTAGTATCTACATGTTTGCCTTTGCTCGCCGATAACGTTTGGCGGCCGGAACGCATATTTTGAAAGCGTTCCCTATTTCAGCAGACCTCCTGCAATCGCGTGATCTGATTGGTTGATTACGTGTCACACCTCTGCAATCCCGTGATCTGATTGGTTGTCTGCTGAAATAGGGAACACTTTCAAAATATGCGGCCGGAACAAATAGCCTGGCGGGCAGCGGTGGTCTCAGGTGAAGAGGGGGCCCAGGCAAAAATTATAGGGAGGTTCTACTTGATTATAAGTTGGGATAAAAATAAAAGCCACAGAGCTTGATCGCTTAATTTATCGTTCAACTGGAATATTAATATAGTATCGTGGGATTGATGGAAGATCAAGGGTGTAGCCAGGAGGAGGCACGGGGGCCATGCCCCCCTCCCAATCGATGACAGGTTCTTTTGAAAACAATAATGAAGCCTTTTTTTGGTAAGACTTGCTAAAATTGGTCTACTGGTCTACTGCACAATGTAGGTTGCCCCTTCCAATCAAAAATTCTGGCTACGCCTGTTTGAGATTGAGAGACTAAAAGGCTTTAATATTCACCACAGAAACATTTCTCTGGTTTCAAGTCGATCGACCATTTTTTATTTGAATTTTCACTCTTTTATTGTAAGTAGAACCTGTAGTAAGCCTGTGGACCGAATATGGGGAAACCTGGTTTTGTTTACAGCAGCAGGCGTCTGCCTCTGGAGCGGTAGACTTGGGGTTCGATTCCGAGTCGGGTCAAACCAGTGACCATAAAAAATTGGTATTCACAGCTTCCCTGCTTGACGTTCAGCATTAAAGGGACAGTGTGGAGAAAAAGCCGGCATTTTCGCTTGTTGTGCCGTAGGGGAAGGCACTTAACGGGATTCCCCCCATTTTAGTGTGCTGGTAGACAAATGGCCGGCAACTCCTAAGCGAGCTCGTATAGCGCCTCCGTCGCTTTCTCGTGATAGGAAGATAAAAATGCCAGAACCAACCAACCAACCACTGTTAATTCTTTTGAGTTAAAATGCCCTTGTTCACTAGCTTATTTTTCGAAAAATGTTGGATTAAAAAATAATTATCGACGTAGGATTTACAAAATTGTGTCAGTAAAATTACTAATTTTTTGTTGGTTCCAAAGTGGCTATGTTGTATTTTTGTTTTGCAGTAACTTTTGTTTAAAAACAAAACTCTTCCGTCAAATTTACAAATATACTTCCGTGAAATGACATGTTTTGTTTTGTAAATACATTTAAATGTAATTTTTTGGTTAAATGAAAGATTTTAGGTCAAATTTTACCAATAAAACCGTTAATTAACAAAACCCCTTCTGTAAACCTAATTTACCATAAAAAAAATGTAAAATTAACAAAAATTTTTCTGTTATATTACAAAAATTTTTTAGAGTGTAGCTTTGCTTTTTTATAGATTGTATGAATTAGTGTTTTAATCACATCCCACATTTTGCATTAATTTATTTCAAAGAATTCATCTTGACAATAGAGTTGTTTAGATTTAAACTTTACTTTGGTACCGTAAGTTTATTAGCATAGGCTTTGTAGAATTGTTTTTGGGATGTAGTACCGTTAATAAAATGAGTTTTGTACATCTTTTGCTTGTTTTTGATAGAAATCATTATTCCTTTGGTAATCCAAGGTTTTAACTTGTGTCTTTTTTGTTTTCGAAAAACTTTTTTTAAAGGAGCATGCTTATTAGCATCAGCAACAATTTTTGAAAAGAATCAAAAATGCTATTGAAATTATTTGCTGTAATTTCGGGTAGTGTAGATGCAAAGTTGGTGAGCAAGCTAGATAAATCTTCACGATAATCATCAGCACAAAATTGTTTCATATCACGATAGAATGTTTCATTGGCCCTCTGATTTTTTGAAGTTAGCTTATCGGTAACAGCGCAGAAAACAGGAAAATGCTCAAAGATGTCGGTACGAATGATTCCTGGATTTATTTTACGACAAGTATCATTAGTTACTATAAGATTAAGAAGAGTAGCCGAACTGGCAGAAACTCGAGTCGGTTTATCTATAAGAGGAATCGCAGAATAACTGAATAGCATATTAATAAATTCATTAGATACTGAATCAGACCCCAGCAAATTAATATTCATATCACTCAAAATATAAAAGCCACAGTTTTTGGAAATTGATAATTTTTGTGAAAGTATTTCTATAAAGGAATTAGTGTTATTTTTTGGATGTCGATATATACTTCCAATGATTGTATTGTAGTCAATCAGTTTCATCCAAAGATCTTCACATCCTTCAAGTGGTAAGTGCATGCATGATTTCAAATCTTAGCGAGGCATCAACGTAGATCGCACTTCCACCAGCATTGGTAGAGGTATTATTGAGCAAAAATTTGTAACCTGGGAGTGAAATAGTGGTGGTGATACCAGTACTAGTTTTTAGCCGTAATTCAAAAAGGCGGATTATATGCAAGGCATTCGACGATTGTGATATAATTTCATAGAAAGAATCGAAATTTTTTTGAAGTGATACTATGTTTACATAGAGCATTAAAAGCGAAGTGTTTTTAGCATTGCAAGGTAGTTTATCATCCACAGCGTAGTACTGACAATCACTAATGTTTTGAGCAAGAAAATTTGGGGAGGTATCATAAATATCAAGTTTGTTAAACGGGCTAACGAGAACAGGTGAAGCTTGCCCCCGAAGACCAAAGTTATCGCAGTCGCCTCCGTACTGAGTATAAGTACTAGTCATAACAGGATCAGGAGATCACTACAAAGTTCTCTATCACAACGAATTCAACTTCAACAGTAAAGCACTTTTCAAAGGTCTAACACAATGGGCATTAAGAAGCACGTTAAAGTGTAAGGTCTATTATGATTCACGGTTATAAAAAAAGAAATGCTAGAAGACTAAGTTTCGTTTTGGATTAGATTTGTTAGGCGATACAGGGCAACTAACAAAATTAGACTCAACAGTAAAACTTATAATAAAATAAGGACACAAATTTACAACCTCATATAAAATCAGTAAGTTGTCAAAATTGGAGATGGGAGAATTTTACTCCACTGCCAATAGGGCTGATGTGAATTTCCGTATTGCCGAATCTTAAGTACGCAACAAATAATAATTTTTCATGATATTGCTTTCATTATATTGCTTTGACTACACACCCAAAAATTTCATCTGCGTTAATAATGCTTTCACTAGATTCAAGATCGGCTTCTAGATTTCTCTTCAAAAATCTATTTATTGTTTTACTAGGCTAACTATCTTAAATATAATAGTCTATTAATTCTTGTACTACGATATAACATTCATACAAAAATTAACTTCTAAAAAATAAAAAAATTTAGGTAACCATACAAAAGTTAACAATTTTCTGCGAAACACTTGACACGATCTCGCGGTACACTAGTGTGCTGCGGCACACCGGTTAAAAAACACTGCCTTAATTATTAACAAAGCTATCGACGTTCGCTGTTTTTTTTTTTTTTGTTTTATTTATTTTTTTTTTTTTATTTGTAATGTTGCTGCTGCTGTGTTGTTTTTTTTCAGATGTTTTCAATGTGATGATAAAAGAATGAAAAGGAAAAAATCTTCTAAAAAGAACAACTAAAAAGTCCACTCTTCCCCACACTGCCAAAAAAAAGAAAATACCAAAGAATTACCAGCGTTAATCCACTTAAAGATAAAGCGGACTTTATAAAGAAACGAACATTCAACGACACTGTTTGCATCCGTGTAGTTGTGATGATGCCTTTTACTATCGTTTAAGTACCGGCACTAATTTCAAAAATAAGCCCTCCGTGGTTAGTTGGTCAGTTGGGTCACAAGCTGCTATTTCGAGTTAGAAATTAATGCATCTGCTTTGTTGTTACAGAATGCTTTTGCTACTTAAATATGTTAGGCCTACGATGTTGGTTCGTTTTTGTTGATGTTTTTTATTTTGTGTGTGTTAATGTGATGCTACCGATCATGCAGCCATGTCCAGTCAGTTTCGACTGGCATGCCTCAACGCTAATCCGTTTTGCTGCATGTTCCGTTTTCCGTACCAATATTTATTTATTTTAGTGTTCAAGTGTATTTTAATGCTTTTAGCATAAGGGAATAAAAGTTGAATTGATTGATTGATAATACGCTGGTGTAGTTCCATTATGTAACTGTTCGGTAATAATCATTGGACCGAAAAGCATAGTTACGTTATTGTTATGGCATAAACAACATCATAATGTGTTTACCTGCTAGTTATGCGCAGTGTTGCCAACTTAGCTACTTAGTATCTAGATCTATTTATTTAAAAACACAAAGTGAAAAAGTAAAAACCTCTACAGACTGTTTCACCTCAGCGGATCATCAGGAGATATCTAAATTAGGGTTTACAGTTAGCCTGGTGGTGAATAACTGATAGCAATATTGATAAACTACGCTTACTACACTAAAAACCTGACGTAAACCATAGAAGGAGGGTAGTCTCCGCTGCGAACAGCTCAGTGCCCAAGCGAGCTAGCTAGTCACAAGCTAGTCTAGAAACATTCGAAGAAAATAAAAAGCGTGGCCGGAATACGGTGCTATAGTAGAAAGGCGGATAGGGGGATGTTAAAATACTGTGACGAGTGTTATAGGTAATAAAAAAAGGGGGAAGGGGGCGGTCGCAAAATAGATCAACGCATACGAATTTCATACAAAATAGTAAAGACGCATTAGAGAGGGTCTGTAATTTTAAAGCTTTTCAGTTTGAATTTTGCTATATGGCGGCATTTTCCAATAAGTTCAGATCTTTTGTTAAGAGTGTTATTTTTGTCGGCTTTGGCGATAGTTAATTTTTCCTCTAAGCACAGTTGGCATTGCTTCATTCCGCATTGGTAAGGGGTCGCCTGACGGTGAACATTCCAAGTAATATTGGGCGGATTTCCTTGTTCCTTTGCGGTCTAGAACGCATTTGACAGCGCTGTTGCATGCCTTTTCTTTGAGTCTTTAAAACTGTTCCTATGGTTGTAGTACCTGGTTTTGAATTCCTTTTCCGTGCACCCGTAATAGTGCTTGGTGGTATTGCCGACGGATATGGTTGTGTCAGAGTTTTCTCTATTAGAGTTGTCCGACTCTTTTTTATTTTTGTTTCTTTATTATAATGGTTACACTTCAATACTAATAGATCAATTGTCTCAAAGAAACGTCGCAGTGCATAATATACAATAGCAGCAGCAGCATAAGAATGCAGCCATCCAGCAACTCTGAAAGTCTGAATCCAGTCTTGCAGCTTGCAGCAGCATTATTTTTTTATTTGCTTTAAAATCATAATACGAAATGCACGAATTTGTTTTTAAAAACTTAATGCCAACCAACTAGTAATACTCTGCCACTGCGTCAAAGAAAAGTAAACTTATGGCCTACCCTGATATTTCGCCACTACTTTTCTTAGCATATTTAGCAAAAAATACTTAACGCAGGTAGGCTAATAGGCAGTGGTGTAAAAGAAAGTAACGGTAGACATTTACACGAGTAGCTTTTTCGATAACGAATAAGCCTAGCATTTTCGATAACGAGTATTTTCAGCATGAAGTAACGCTACCCGAGCAGTTTTTTCTGCACAAAGTAGGTTTGTTTCAAATTTTGAGCCTTAATGTCGATTTTCTTAGTTAAAAGAAAAAAAAATTGCGCTGGATAATTTGAGATCTTTGGAAGCTTGCACAGCACACATTATTAATATTTGACGAGCGCGTCACAAAAAACTTCTGGTATACAACAGCTTTTTTCAAAGCTATCGAGAGTATTTATGATAGAGGTTTTTCCAAATGCGAAAACCAGGGAGTCGAAATGCGAAATCCAATGCGAAAACCAGGGTTTTATAAACCGGTTTTACGCTAATTTTGTCGAACCTGAACCACTGTGTACTTATAGTTCTTACAGTGCTGGGCTCACTTAAGAAAAAAGCATTGCTACGATGTCCACAAAAATACTGTGAAACCTGTGATGTAATAATTGCTTTTTGAAGAAGTTCATCTGTATTGTTGCCGTTTCCAAAACTCGCTGTTTTTATTTTTTGTGTTTAAAACTTTGAAGGAGACATTGCAGATTGTTTAACTACGTAGAAGAAATGAAAAAAAAGTGACGAGCAGTTTATAGTCTAATAAATACAATAAAATTGCTCGCCATTAGTTTTTTTATTTCTCAGTGCGGGAATGGGCAACACGATTTGAACAGATGTACTCTCAACTCTGACTTTCGTTCCGGACACTGAGCACAGAGAGTGGTTCCACTGTTAGTAATAATGAGTACACCGTGCCTGAACCGTGTTTTTCAAAATCGCAAAGAGCGAACCGGAACTGAACCGAATAATTTGAGTACTTGCGAATCTTAACCGAACCGATTAAAAAAGCGGCTCGCTCCGTGAGGCCACACGCGTCACTTTGATCAGCGTAACCGACTGACACTTTGAAGGTGGCTCATATTTCAAGAAATACAGTACTTGCACAGCACTACAAGCTGTACATTGGCCCGTCAATGTGAAGATATTTTTTTTATCAAAGATTAGGCCGCCGGCGTCGGAGCATAGTAGCAATTTAATTATCTCGAAACTGGCTTTACTACTGGTATTTTATGCATTATAGTGGCCTGTCAATGCGAAGAAAAATTGCTTTGTGCGTTTCATTTTTTAAATTATGTTACTAGAATTATACCATTTTTAACTGCGAACTTGAACCGGAACTTTATAAACCGGTTTGAAATATTTTTTACTGGAGCGAACCCAAACCAGAGCGTTTCAATTTATCTGAATCTTAACCAGAACTGAACCGAAATTTGAAATCGCTGTTGAACCCAAACCGAACCTGAACCGGAAAAATTAAACGGTTCGACTCTGGCGAAAACAGCTTTTTCAAAGCTATTCTGATGTTCCGTACTGATAACCTATTGTTCAAAATACTAGGCTAATTTTTCATCTGCACTGGCAGTGATGGGCACGATAGGATAAAATTTTCTGTAAGTAAGCAATAACGATAACCGATAATTTCAAAAATTCCCTGGGCGATACCGATTATAATCGGTAAATTTCAATTTCTTGAAGTGATGTCGGTAATCGATAAATTCTTCCGATATATGTTGCATTAAATTTTCGATGTGTTTGACGAAGCTCATTTGAAAGTCAAATTGCAAGAATATTTTTCCAGATTTTTAAGAAAAGAAAGCAGATCACGAACTCTGCCGTGGCAACAAGAGACATTTTTTTAAATTGCAACAAGACTTTATGGACACTGCGTATTTTTCCACAGCACCACCTCACTAACTTTGAACACTGTGTGCATAAAGAATCGTTTATCTCGATAATTTATCGGCCATAACAAAATGTACTACAAAAGCGATATCTTTAATCAACAAATCGAAACTATATCACCGATAAATGCCCATCTCTGTGCACTGGTGGTTAAGCGAGTCTACTATTAAGATCTTAACATTCGTTTCATATGAATAAACATTCGTTCGTTTTCCGATTACCGCAACAATTTTTAAGAAACATTTGCAATTACTTCAAATCGCTTAATTAGCCTATGTAGCGATCGGAAGGTCACCACTTTATTGCCAATGAAATTTTTTAACTGCAAATAAATTTACCGTGAGCATTTCGAATTTTTTCGTTTTGGTACAGAAGAGTTTCATCACAAAATAAAATCCAAAAAAATCAAGCCGTCATTATACTCGCGGTATTCCACCAAAGCGTGTAACAAGTAGCGGGGCCCGTTTCCGCCGCTGAGCGCCCAGGCAACTCAGCTTCAAAGTTCGAAGAAAACACCGCGGTGACGAGTCCCTAGCGATACCGTGTCCGATTTGACCGGCCCAGGGCGCGAACCTCAGACCTCCCGCATCGATAGCGATGTCGTTACAACTAAGTCCAACAAACCAAAAAGTATTTGGCCTAACGTATTGTCCAATCAGTTGGACAAAAGATTGAATTCAGTAAAACTTGTGCGATAGGTCCCCTACTTTTAATGAGATCCATAAGTTTTAATAGCTATTTTGACAGCCAAGGTCTCATAAAAAATCAAAAAATAATTAATGTAAAATATTTTGCATTCAGAAAAATGTCGAATTTAATTTGGATCAAATTCCTGAAAATATTGCTACAAAATTTTTAATGATAGAAATCAATTTTGATTTGAAATGACATTTAGACTGGAACTCTAGTCTATCACTAAATGCAGTTTGTGTCCTACAAAGAGTGTCTTAGTAACCCATGCTAAAGTACTGTACAGCTATATAAACTACCTAATCACTAGAACTATCCTTCACGTTGTTTAAATCAGTTTTGGCTAACTAGGCTACATAATCACTAAAAATTCTCTTGCAAATGTCTGTAAAACTATCCTTCACGTAATTGAAATCAGTTTTAGCTAATTCGTTTGCTTAACTCCGGCGTTTGAACGTTTTAGTCACTTTTCACAGTGCAATGTGACCGTAGTCTGCTGAAATCGATCTATAAGTACTCATGCGTAAAAACGAAATCACGTGATAGAGTCGGACAACTCTAATAAAAAAACTCTGGTTGCGTCGTAAACAATGAAGTTAATGCGGCATCTACCATCTAGCGGGCATTCGTTTTTTTTCCTGCAGTTGCAGGGCGGTGTTGTGGTGTGGTTGATATTGCTGTCAAGGAGTTTTCTGTTGTGCGATGAAATGATGGATTTGACGTTGGGCATGCAACAGTAACTGATCTTTACGTTGTTTCTGTTGATGATTTTGTGGAGACGGTGGTTTGGTGGAAAGTGCTTGCTGATTAGGCGTAGGAATTCCTTGCCTACGTTCGTGGCGACATGGTCGCTAAATGGCGGGTTGAACCATATAATTTTCCTTTTCCTGTTACGACTGGAGTGCTTGCAGTTTTCGTGATACGTCAGGCTAGCCGGATATTCGCTCTTACGCAGAGCTTCCTCGTATACTGGTGAAGCTTTGTGGAAGGCTTCTGCGTCGCAGGAGAGTTGTGAGACGCGCCGTTCTATGTTGGATGGTAACTGTTTTTTTATGCATGGCGGATGGTTGGAACGGGCGTGCACATATAGGGGATTGCCGTTGGGTTTGCGGTATGGCCAGTATCTTTTTGAGGCAAGATTTAATGTGATGTTAAGAAAATCTGTTTGGATGAGGTTTGTTTTGGTAGTGATTTTTAGGCCATATCTTTGGAAGATGTTTTTAATTTTCTTGTTTAGTCTTTCAGTTGCAGGGCCAAGTAGGCCGCGGAGAATAAGCAGCCCGTCGTCCCTGTATAAACCATTGTCGCTGATGGGGATGAGCGTTGACAGTTTATGAAGGAGGAAGAGGCCGATGAGCTCGCAAACCTCGGCGCCATCATAGGACCCCATAGTAACGTCGAAGTGGGCGTCTTCTTGTTTTTGCCATACCGTGTTTCTGCTAAAAAGTAGAGATTTCCGGCAATGCCAAATAATCGATTTTGTATTATTGCTGATTTCGATAAAATCTGCCGCGAAGTCGAGGGCTTTTTCGAGAAGCTTTTTGGATATGGACGGGTAAAAGCTAACGATATCATATTTTAGGAATTTGCAGTTATTTTTATCGGATAGGGAGTCGAACCAAGAGATGACTGCCTCGGTATTGCGCCATTGCTGCAAACCAGTTTTTATTCGGATTGCTGAGTTGATGTTGTCCAGATGTTGCTTGCTGATTATACCGATGTTTGTTTTTGCCGGGTTGATTAATCTACATTCAGGGTTGTTTACAAAGTTTGGCTTGTGATCTTTTGAGGTTATAAACGCTTCTCTTTGCGCCGGTTGTTCTATTCTATCGCCGATCTTGAGTTTTTCGGCGATTTCCTTTGCTTCGCTGTTGATATTCATGGCTGCTGAAGCATCTGCTTTTCGGTAGGCAGATGTGATGTTATCGGTAATGAGTTTCTTGTAGTCGTTTACTTCTATTTTGTACAGATTTGTTGTTTTGTCCGCGGAAATTAACATCATGTTTCAATTTGTTATTTGTTTTATATCTTCGGCTAACTTGGCTTGAAATGAGTTCGGTCTGCGTTTGAACGTGATTGTGTGTTTTTGTTTATTACCTATAACACTCGTCACAGTATTTTAACATCCCCCTATCCGCTTTTCTACTATAGCACCGTATTCCGGCCACGCTTTTTATTTTCTTCGAATGTTTCTAGACTAGCTTGTGACTAGTTAGCTCGCTTGGGCACTGAGCTGTTCGCAGCGGAGACTACCCTCCTTCTATGGTTTACGTCAGGTTTTTAGTGTAGTAAGCGTAGTTTATCAATATTACTAGCAGTTATTCACCACCAGGCTAACTGTAAACCCTAATTTAGATATCTCCTGATGATCCGCTGAGGTGAAACAGTCTGTAGAGGTTTTTAGTTTTTTACTTAGTGTTTTTAAATACATATGCTCTGACCTTGGTCATTGAGCCCTTTTGTTACTGGAAGCAAACATTTCCCGTAATTGTATAATTTGCTCCAGCCTGGTCCTACCAACCCGTCAAGCACTTTTTAGCACACCAGTAACACAACATGAATTTGGAACAAGTTAACCTCGGTTATTCGCTGAAAAACATACTAATACCCACCAACAACCAGTACCTAAAATACTTAATAACAAGAGTTGAAAGTTTCATGAGAAGAATCAGGTGGAGGGTTTTCTTCTGTGACAGCGATGACAAACCAGAGCACTTGGAATACAACACCTATGGCTTCAAAACCGAAAACTGGCCGCCCCAAAGCTCAGACTTGAATGCATCTGAAGATGCCCTGCACAACTTAGTCCACACAATCAAGTTCAAACGCAGACCGAACTCATTTCAAGCCAAGTTAGCCGAAGATATAAAACAAATAACAAATTGAAACATGATGTTAATTTCCGCGGACAAAACAACAAATCTGTACAAAATAGAAGTAAACGACTACAAGAAACTCATTACCGATAACATCACATCTGCCTACCGAAAAGCAGATGCTTCAGCAGCCATGAATATCAACAGCGAAGCAAAGGAAATCGCCGAAAAACTCAAGATCGGCGATAGAATAGAACAACCGGCGCAAAGAGAAGCGTTTATAACCTCAAAAGATCACAAGCCAAACTTTGTAAACAACCCTGAATGTAGATTAATCAACCCGGCAAAAACAAACATCGGTATAATCAGCAAGCAACATCTGGACAACATCAACTCAGCAATCCGAATAAAAACTGGTTTGCAGCAATGGCGCAATACCGAGGCAGTCATCTCTTGGTTCGACTCCCTATCCGATAAAAATAACTGCAAATTCCTAAAATATGATATCGTTAGCTTTTACCCGTCCATATCCAAAAAGCTTCTCGAAAAAGCCCTCGACTTCGCGGCAGATTTTATCGAAATCAGCAATAATACAAAATCGATTATTTGGCATTGCCGGAAATCTCTACTTTTTAGCAGAAACACGGTATGGCAAAAACAAGAAGACGCCCACTTCGACGTTACTATGGGGTCCTATGATGGCGCCGAGGTTTGCGAGCTCATCGGCCTCTTCCTCCTTCATAAACTGTCAACGCTCATCCCCATCAGCGACAATGGTTTATACAGGGACGACGGGCTGCTTATTCTCCGCGGCCTACTTGGCCCTGCAACTGAAAGACTAAACAAGAAAATTAAAAACATCTTCCAAAGATATGGCCTAAAAATCACTACCAAAACAAACCTCATCCAAACAGATTTTCTTAACATCACATTAAATCTTGCCTCAAAAAGATACTGGCCATACCGCAAACCCAACGGCAATCCCCTATATGTGCACGCCCGTTCCAACCATCCGCCATGCATAAAAAAACAGTTACCATCCAACATAGAACGGCGCGTCTCACAACTCTCCTGCGACGCAGAAGCCTTCCACAAAGCTTCACCAGTATACGAGGAAGCTCTGCGTAAGAGCGAATATCCGGCTAGCTTGACGTATCACGAAAACTGCAAGCACTCCAGTCGTAACAGGAAAAGGAAAATTATATGGTTCAACCCGCCATTTAGCGACCATGTCGCCACGAACGTAGGCAAGGAATTCCTACGCCTAATCAGCAAGCACTTTCCACCAAACCACCGTCTCCACAAAATCATCAACAGAAACAACGCAAAGATCAGTTACTGTTGCATGCCCAACGTCAAATCCATCATTTCATCGCACAACAGAAAACTCCTTGACAGCAATATCAACCACACCACAACACCGCCCTGCAACTGCAGGAAAAAAAACGAATGCCCGCTAGATGGTAGATGCCGCATTAACTTCATTGTTTACGACGCAACCATATCCGTCGACAATACCACCAAGCACTATTACGGGTGCACGGAAAAGGAATTCAAAACCAGGTACTACAACCATAGGAACAGTTTTAAAGACTCAAAGAAAAGGCATGCAACAGCGCTGTCAAATGCGTTCTAGACCGCAAAGGAACAAGGAAATCCGCCCAATATTACTTGGAATGTTCACCGTCAGGCGACCCCTTACCAATGCGGAATGAAGCAATGCCAACTGTGCTTAGAGGAAAAATTAACTATCGCCAAAGCCGACAAAAATAACACTCTTAACAAAAGATCTGAACTTATTGGAAAATGCCGCCATATAGCAAAATTCAAACTGAAAAGCTTTAAAATTACAGACCCTCTCTAATGCGTCTTTACTATTTTGTATGAAATTCGTATGCGTTGATCTATTTTGCGACCGCCCCCTTCCCCCTTTTTTTATTACCTATAACACTCGTCACAGTATTTTAACATCCCCCTATCCGCCTTTCTACTACAGCACCGTATTCCGGCCACGCTTTTTATTTTCTTCGAATGTTTCTAGACTAGCTTGTGACTAGCTAGCTCGCTTGGGCACTGAGCTGTTCGCAGCGAAGACTACCCTCCTTCTATGGTTTACGTCAGGTTTTTAGTGTAGTAAGCGTAGTTTATCAATATTGCTATCAGTTGTTCACCACCTGGCTAACTGTAAACCTTAATTTAGATACCTCCTGATGATCCGCTGAGGTGAAACAGTCTGTAGAGGTTTTTAGTTTTTTACTTAGTGTTTTTAAATATATATGCTCTGACCTTGGTCATTGAGCCCTTTTGTTACTGGAAGCAACCATTTCCCGTAATTGTATAGTATCTAGATCTAGATACTTTTTTAGCCCCCTTAGATACCAATTTTTTTGTCTAGATCCTAGCTACTAATCTAGATACTTCTATAACTATCCAGTTTGTTTATTGTTTTATCCCTTCGCGGAAGAATGCCAGAAATTATTGTTTCATTTTTGTGAGCCGTTCTTCCGAGTGTTCAGCTCAGCCTACCGGTAGTTTTAATGGCCTAAATTTTGCTTTAAATGGCCTAAATTTTACACTGAACTGAGTGAGCAACACAATAACCGGATTAACTGCGGTATTATAATGCACAAGTTAGTTTTCCTGGTGTGCATAAAATCAAATCATATATTAAAATCCTGCGAGTTATTGTATTTATAAGCTGAGTTAATCTTAACAATTTTTCGAGGGCTATGTTCTAAAAAGATGATAAGTGAAGAGAGCATTTGCAAATTCTAGGTAGTTCAGAACTTTTGTTACAAACTATTAAGCGTTTTAGGCTTCGCCTCCACACTGTAGCCTGCACAATACACATTCGTCTTGTAAACTTTTGGAATAATGTGGTGTTTTGTTGAAAAACTTTGATTGAGCACATGAGCAGTTAATTTTTTAGATTGTTTTGTGTAAAGTTGCAGTGAAGTAGGGAAGGTGGGGTTATTTCGGACATGGGGCTAGTTCGGACCAACCACTTCCGGCATTATTTTTGCAGCATCATGTGACGTATAGCAGTCACCGCAATCTTTTCTTTTAATCGCCGTATTGGTTAGGTAGCAAAATCAAATAGTTTTTTGGTGAACTTCATATTCACGATTTTTAACAAAAAAGTAAAATTAGATGAGACGAAATCGTAAGGTTTTGTGCTAGCATGGCAGCAGTTTAAGCTGGAGTCTAGTATTGATACTAGTCAGGCATTAATAAAAAACACGCAGACAAGATGAATTAAAAAAAAAAATTAAGTTGTGTAGGATGAGTTTGCCATTTGCTGGTCCGGCTGAGCGTGGGCTTAATTCGGACATACATAACAAACCATTCGAAATAGCATGTGAGCATATTGTTTTCAAATTTGAAAATGAATTTAAATCAAATATGAAAATAATTTTGGCACGAGAAGATGTTGCTTTCAAATTGCCACTGCCACAAATTACTATACTTCTTGACGTCCATTGTTACGCATTTTAACTTGAATTTTGAACTATAGAACATTTAATTTTACCAAACTATTGAGATCATGCATAGTCTCTTTCTTTTATTCGGTTAATTTCGTTTGAATTCTTTGTTGTAAACTTTTGAAACTGTGTGTGTGAATTTAACTGAGACGAGTTGTTTTTTCTATCAGCGGAAATTGATGCAGAGTACTTTTTCGTCGCAATAAATTCGCCTTCTTTTTAATATCCGAGACTGTCCCACTGCTTGTCCGGACCTACACCACTATTGGGGCTAGTTCGGACGTGCTAGACCATCTTGCATTTTTGTAAGTAATGGCCTAATGCTTGGGGCTATGGCAGTCATAAACATTTTCATATTGAAGTCAATGGGCTATCTACAATTTTGCACAAAGAGTTCGTAATTCCACGTTTTTAATCTTGCTCTAGAGTCACAAAAGTAAATTTTGTCCGAAATAACCCCACCTTCCCCTAACCTCTAAACAAGTATTGAAAAGGACAGTGTGCTGTGCACAAGATTCACAGGTGCTTATGCTAATATACATATAGCCTATACACTGTTAGTGTGTAAGTTTACCAGGAAGTTCATGAAACTGCTGAATTCAAAGTTCAGTCTATTTAAAACCATTATAGAGCCAATTGCTGAAAGCTGATGATATGACTTGACTTGCAGATCCATGATATTTTTCTGTTGTGTTTATTTTCATTCATTTTTTGCTTGAATGTGTGGCTATGAAGTGTTTAAAGGTGTTTCAATGCCACTGCGACTAAAATGTGTCTTTATTAGGCAGAATATTTCTCGAAAGACTGAATGTGTGCTATTATTTAATGCTGTATATAAGTTACTTCATGTCAGACTCTGTAATATCGCTTGTTTTTTGTCGTATTAACGCACTTTCTGTAGTTAGATACTAATCTAGATACTTTTCTTGTTTAGATGTGGTTTAATCAAAAATCTAGCTATTTTCTAGATACTTTTGGTAAACAATCTAGATACTTGAGTAAATTGAGATCTGGCAACACTGGTTATGCGTAGGCTAAAGTAGACTACATGTAATCCATTTTATCCTATTTACTTGCAAATCTTACAGGTCAGGAAGAATTCTCTTGTTGTTAACGTAGAGGCAATAATTCCCATCAACTACTCGCCATATTGTTTTCTTGCTTTCTGACCGAGCCTTCTTAGAGTAGGGCAGTAGCTTCTTTCCATCAACGTAAGCTTGTGGTAGATGTTCCGCAACATAGACTTTTCTCTCTGCACCGTTGTTATAATTCTTCAGGTTTTTAAGAGACCTGAATATTGTGCGCTTACTAAAAGCGCTATCAAGCTTTACTAATATTGGACGGTTCAGTTTTTTTCCGTCATTGAATTGTGGGTGTTGGGGCAGTCGATGTATATCGACTAGGCCTGCAGCAAAATGGTCTTGAATTTTCAGTCCTTCAATTAAAATTTTTTCAAATATTAGTCGAGTTTCATGTGCGCCTTCCCAGGTTTTAGCGTTGCTTTCTTCTAGTCCATATATTAAAAGATTAAATCGCTTAATTGCTGTACGCTTCTTTCGCTAATAAATTTTTGTTATTGTTTTCCCGAGTTAAAGCTAGTTCTTTCTCAAAAGTTAAAATTCTTTCTTCTAGCCTGGCAACTTCTTCTCGGCTAGCACGCTCCAAAATTTCCTGATCTGGAACTGCCTGCTTTTTTTCAGACGAAATTAGCTTGTTTTCGAGATTTTCAAACTGAGTTAAAAATTTCATACAGTCAAGCAACTCATCTATTTTGTTTTCAAGGTTCGCCATGCTTACACTTTCAGTTTAGGCTTTTAGCCTGTTTTAGGTCCTTTCACTCGCGCTGTAATTTAGAGACGTCCTTCCGCCAGACTGTCAATTGTCGAATCTCAATTATCGAATCTCATTACAGACAATGTCTTATCAGTGGGGCCATTTTTTTTTTACCTAAAAAAATACATTTTTGACTTTATTTTAGTAAAATTTTGACTTTATTTTGACTTTACCGCTTCCGCGTATTATTTATGTCTTGTTGCACTTTATTAATTAAATATGTTTTATAATCTGCAATTTACATAAGTTTTTAAAAAAAAAGGTAGCCTACTTCGAACATTTTCTCGGTTACTCAGTGTTGAAGCTAATGCAACAAAGCGACGCATGACGTTAAAACCTAGGATAACGAGCCATTGTGTGTACCGGTATCAATTAGTGTGTAATACAAAAATTGCGTTGCTATCGCAACTGTACTGTACACTAACAGCATGACTATGATTTTTTTAACGAAAGCCACGCAGTATAATTACAAGGACGTTTTATTGTAATACAGCATCATATATTTTTTTACGTTCTTAACATCAAAATTTCTGTCTTTTCTCATTCTGTCTTTTCTCAGTAATTTTTGTCTTTTGTTTTCTGTCTTTTCTCAGTAATTTAAAATTTCTGTCTTTTCTCAGTAATTTATTGAGCATACAAAACGACCTCTCAACAGCAGCAGAGGTTGGCTGGGCTTTTTGCAATGGTGCGTAGCTTGTTGAGTCAATTGTCAAGTTGGTACAGTTTATTATTGTTTCTGAATCAGAGTTGGATAGTCGTTTGTTAATGTAGTCTTTAATTGCGCAAGGATCATCATCAAATTGCATGTTCTTCAGCAGTCCGTATGCTTTGGTTATTGTGCAGGCACTTCCTTCTAAGAACTCTACGTTGGCTGCTAGAGTCCGGTATTGATTTATTTTAACCAAGTCCGACACCAAACCTTCCACATTGATAGCGTCTTTTGCTCTGCTGACTAAGAGGCCTGCACTTGTCCAATTGTTGACAATGGTACGAACAGTTGGAAGGTTCTCACTATAATATAAGGCAGCTCAAAGCCAAGTTGCCCATCTTGTAATTACAGGGTCAGGAGGAGATGGCAGACCAGCATCATGAAAATCTTTCTTGCGATCTTTGTTTTTGATTGTTGCTGCCTTGATCGTTGCTATTACTTCATCAATATTTTTAAATTGAGCGCGCACACGCATAGCGCAGTTATGTAGTAAGTGCGCAACGCAGGTGACATGCATCAAAGAAGGGTATAATTCCTTTAATGTCTTTCCAGCCGAAGACATGTACCGAGAAGCATCAGTCAAAAACAATGAAAAATTCTCGCGTTTTATTTCAAGTTGTCGCAATATGTCATCCACAGTGTGCAGAATAATACTGCTATTAACATTGCGACCGCTGTCAAGTGGATGGCAATTAACGAGGAATGTCTGATTTGGAGCATCTAAGCTGCCCACAAGCACACTAATGTACTTTTGTTTAGCAACCTCTGCTTCATCCACAAACAAAAAAATTTTTTTGTCGCGAAGTAATTCTTGAATTTGTTCATCTTTTTGGGATGCCAGTTTAGCAACACATGCCCGGGCTGCAGTCTCCGAAGGCAATACTTTTCCCATTCTAGCAAACAGAGACTTTAAAGAAGGATGGTTCAGTTTATGAAGTGGGATATCTGTAGCAAAGAATGAAGAAACAACCTGTTCCTTGAAGTTTACTTGATCGAAATGTAAAAAGGTTTGCTTACTTTGAGATTTGCTCTTTGTCTCCCATTTTCCTTGGTGTTGCTTACTTTTTCGGTGGCTTTCCACAAAAAACTTTTTGTTGCGTTTGACTAAAACGTCGCAAAGGTTGCATCGCAAGTCGCCGGCAGGAGTTGCCGAAAACTCATCCGGATATTCCTGGCAAGTTTGCCTAACTTTCGCTATAGCAGATTTGGCTCGTTTTGGGATTCTTTGCTTTGCAAGCTACAACTTAAAAGACCACGTGTAAAGAGCGCAAGGCTTTTATAGGATTTGATTAATTGTCGAACAATTATGCATTTATGCATCCACAATGACGTTTCATACATAACAAGTGCTATTTCCTTCTGAATTACCGCACGCATCATTGTGACGATAGTGCAAATATTGCAACTATTTCAAAAGTTTAAAATCAAATAAAACTGCGCATAAAGTTTTAATAACAGCTCAAAAATTCAAAAAAATATTTAAAAAATATAAATTTGTTCGTTTTTGTTAGGAAATTTTTGATAAAGACAATTTTGACAAATTTTGACTTTATGCAAAATTTTGACTATATTTTGACTTATAAAATCGACCAAAACAGACTCCTGAACACCTGAAACGAACGTTAGTACACATTTGATCATGTAACAAGGTCCTAAAAAAGTTTTGACTCTATTCATTTTAGCGGGCCCTAACAATGACCTTAATCCAAATCGGACAAATTGTGGCATCATAATATCACTTGAAACGATTTATTTTCGCGCGAAGAAAAAAACGTTGAACAAACAGTATGCTCCACCGGGAATATTCCTCACCAAAGCAAATCTTCCAATCTGGGCAGAAAAATGCTCGGTGGGAAATTTCAGTGGAGCTGCTCCGGCTCCATCAACAATCTTTAAAAAAATAATCGTGTATGTGCGAAGGAATTTTTCAGAGGAATAGAAATTTTAAAATATTCCCGGTGGAGCCCTAGACTTAAAAAATGCCAGTCCATCCTCTATATATCTACAGCCTTCAACTCCACAAGAAATTCGTATGCTCATTAACTCGCTAAAACAGAATAAAACCAGCGGCCATAACGACATTCTTCTTTATTTTTTAAAAATTGCTGCTCCCATTATTGCATTACCCTTGTCCATAATATTTAATTTCTGTCTCACATTCGGTATTTTTCCTGATGAATTAAAGCTGGCTAAAGTTATTCCTGTTTATAAAAAAGGCTCCTTGATCAGCTTAATAATTATCGTTCCATTTTCCTTTTATCCTCTTTGTCAAAACTCTTCGAGCGTTTAGTACATAATCGTCTTTTATCATTTTTTACGCGTAATAATCCTATTGTTCCAACCCAATATGGTTTTAGACACGAACATTCCACAATACAGGCTATTATAGACCCGATTACAATGTGCTACGACAACTTAGATAATAACCAGCCTTCTACTTTATTATTTCTAGATACCAAAAAAGATTTTGATTTAGTCTCGCAAGAAAATTATTAAAATAGTTTGACTTCTGTGGTATCCGTGGAGTGGCCAACTCATAACTGTCTACTTACTTGAATAGTCGTACTCAATATGTGTCATTTGCGTCTACATATCTACAAATAAGCAAATTAATTATGGAATTCCTCAAATTTCCATTTTGGGTCCACTTTTTTTTCTTATCTACATAAACGATCTTCCTTCGGGCTTGGATACTACACCCAGATTTTTTGCTGATGATACGACACTTTTAATGACTGAAATGGACTTTGATAATATGGAAAGTTTGGCTAATTTGGAACTCTGTAAAGTCTCTGAATGGATGATGTCTAATAATTTAATTATTAACGCTTCTAAAACTGTTGCTTTACCATTAAGTATAGATCGCAATACTCGCAATCCTAACCCTGATATCACTCTTGTCCTCGAAGGTCAAACTTCAAATCTAACTACTTCAGCAAGATACTTGGGAATCATTATAGATGATCACCTATCGTTCAAATCTCACATTAATCATCTTGAAAACAAAATTTCACGGTCTGTAGGGGTTATAGCGAAACTAAGTTACTATCTTCCGTACAATACTTCAATAACTCTTTATTACACTTTAATAATTCAATCTCATTTGCTTTATGCCTTGCCACTGCCAGTATGGGCTTCCACCTATAAAACGTATCTTCTAAAATTAAAAAAACTTCAAAACAAATCCCTAAGAATCATCTCGAAATGTCCAATTAGAAGCAGTATAACACCGCAGTAGGCTGCTATAAATTCAAGATTTTGAAAATTGAAGATCTATACAATTTAGAAATAGCCAAGTTTATGCATAAGTTTTCACACAAAAAGTTGCCCATTAACTTTAACGACTACTTTAATTGTATTTCTGAGGTTTCTTCACATACAACATGTCATGTCTCTAGTAATAATATCTTTTTACCCCGTGTGCACACTTCTCGTAGTCAACGATCAATAAATATGTTGGTATTAAAATATGGAATAATATTCTGTAGTAAAATTTTCTGCAAATTTTCGGCAAAGAGGTAGTTTTACTAAACCAAATTGCAGCAGCAGCCAGCAGACTTAGTATCGATAACATTTTATTGGAAAATTTGAATGGTCGAAAACGTTCAAATTTTCCAATAAAATGTTATCGATACTAAGTCTGCTGGCTGTTGCTGCAATTTGGTTAAGGAATAATATTCCTTCTGAAATTAAAAAACTGCCTTTTCATAAATTCAAAGAGATTTACGAAAACTTTCTTTTGCACAATTATAATGTCGAAACAACCTCGTAATATTATCATATTTTACAAGAATTATTACTGTACATCTTTGAACACTAGATTTTATTAAAATTACGCATTGCCTGATCACTATTTATTAGCTTATTATATTACCTTTTATTCTTTTATTTTTTTTAATTGCTTTTGTTTTTTTCGTGAATATTAAGAATAGCTGGGCTGCTGCTTGATTGGAAGATCAATGGTCCTTTTGCAGTTGCCTGTTGGTTGTATTATTCTTGTGCCATTGTATCATGCTTTTGTAATTGCGAGTTAGCAACAAAAAATAAACTTGTTCTGTTCTATTTTAATTAGACATCTGAAAACTTTAAATGTTTGCACTACGCCTTTAACCTGACTTTTTTGAACTTTTAAATTTTTTTTCAATTTTACTGATAGGCTTAGGCCGAAACCCGAACTTTTGGAATAATAATGTTGGTGCAAGCAAACTTTCGTCCTCTAACAATATTTTGCAAGGCTTTTGATCTCAAAGTTACTGAAAAAAGTAGGCTAAATAAGCATTAACAAAACGCGAACAGATGTTGACAAGCAGTAAACGTTAAGTTAACGAACAATTTAACGAAAGTTGATTTAGTCCGTTAACTTCAAAAATTGTTTTAACGAATTAACCAGTTTATGGTAAAGTTTTAATTAACGAAATTGTGCTTATATATGGAAAGAACAATGAGTTATCATAAAAGGAGGAAGCAAAAACACAAAATGCGAATCTACAAATAGTGATCAGTTAATAGCGTACGTAGCCTACCTTTTTTGAGAGAACAAAGCCTTTTTAGTGGAGGGGTGATACCTCATATTTTTGCAGGCTTGTAGCCTGTGTCTTTGCTGCAACTATTTTTTGATTCATTGTTCTGATGTTTGAATACCGATACTATGTTTAATACATTCATTAAGGTATTAAAACTCTTGATTTCGTCAGGTATGTAACCAGAAGGGGCACTGGGACACCCCCATCCCCCTTGCCGGATGAAAAATTTTTTTAGAGGTTGCTACCTAAGGGCAAACGAAAATGGGTCCGTTCAATCATTGCCTATGAAACCAGCCCTCAAAGTTTTCGCTTTTTATCTACTGGTATGGAGGATAACCAATAATGTTTTGTAACCTATAAAAGCAAAGTTGTGTTTTTAGCAGCTAAAATAAAAGAACGATAAATCTGAACTTTGACGTGTCAATGGCAAAAGTTTCCTGCTGAATTTTTCTTGACGTAAAATGGTTAAAAAAATGTGGAATGGAAAGATACGGTATTACGGTAGGAAAAAAATTTCGCACCGTGCTATTGCGTGCGGTATTTTTGCGAGGCACGAAATTACGGTACGGTATGTTTTTTGAGGAATATAGTACGGAAGATAATTCCGTACCGTACCGTAGTAACCCCTTGTTTGAGAACCCATGAGCGTTGAGAACCGTTTCGGGTAGCGTGTGATCTCCAAAATGGCTAGAGAAGGGAGCCTAAGCTGTGAAAAAAAAAAAAAAAGAAGAGAAAACTGTAATAATTGGCGTGAGAGTGAATTAGACCACAGATAGCTCCTGCCTTCTCACTCAACTTAGGCCCAAAAAAGTAAACAAAACAGCAACGAGAAAAAATATGCATGTAAATGAAAGGCTATAGATATAGGCCCCAAGTGCGTAGACGATAAAAAAGGGAGACAGAAGAGACCAACGGACATTTGTATATTTGCTGCTGAGGAGCGCTGAAACGTTCGGAGGTAAAACCTGAAAGATGATAAGGTGTTTTGCGAAACTAGAAACAAAATGAGGAATTCGGCTGTTTGGATGGGTGCGGTTAAGGTCAGAGGCGAAACATGGGCTGTGTCACGAGCTAATAAGCACTTGAAAGGTGTTGCTTTAGTTTTCGTTTGAAGGCGCCAAGTGATCGTGATTTTCTAAAGGAAAGAGGGATATCATTCCATAATCATATTGTCGATCCAATGAACTTGATTAATTGTTGGCTAACAATACTGCGACAGAAGAAAGGAACGAAAAGCGGCTTTGAAGAGGTTTTGCATTGAAAAATATAATCAAAGGCTGGTGGAAGGGAATGGTTATGATATTCAAACTTAAAAACTACCGCATCATGTTTAAAAACATCATCTATACTTTGTCTATAGTCATCAAACCAAGTTCTTTCGTCAGTGGCAAAACGTTTTCTTCACTTGAAAGGTTAAAGGCAAGGGTGGAAACCTGGCTACTTGGCGTTAGGGTGTCAGTTTCAGTTTTGGTGTGTTGAAACCCAGATGTCAGGTTTCAGTTTTGGTTTAGTTTCACAGCTGTTGAACAATAGGTTCCAGTTTAGCTTACCCATAGCTTCAGTTTCTGGGTTTCAGCTTCGGTTTAAGTTTCATCCAAGAAAGCTGTTTTATTTTGAATACGGATCATTCAAATGCTCTACTTCTTCGCGTTTTTGTTTTGTTACGATGGTAAGTAGCAGCTCAGATAGCCGAGTGAGGAGAGCAATTGCTTCAGAAGTTGTCGAATTGGGTATAATTTCAAGTCCAGTGAAAACAATGACTCAAAAATTAGTATTCACAGCTTCTATTTGACGCTCAGCACTAAAGGAACTGTGCTGGTCATGATGGTGATGACAATTATTAAAACCCAAAACCTTAGAAAATTTTGAACAGGTTTTAGTTTCAGTTTCGGTTTTGACATTTCAAGAAAAAATGGTTTTGGTTTAAGTTTAGGTTTTCAAAACTTTGGCGAAGTAGGTGTCAGTTTCAGTTTGGGTTTCCGAAATTTCCTTTAAAACCGAGTTTTCAGGTTTCGGTTTAGGTTTGGGTTTCCACCCTTGGTTAAAGTTTAATCGTATAAAGTTGCTACAGATATTTTGGAGTTGATTGCAGATAATCGCATTACCAAAAAGAAATTTGCGATGCAATTTTTTTTATGACCCGCGAATAATTAATGATGAATCATTAGTAGAGCGTTTATGATGAGATGCGGTTTCACTCTCATTACAGCTCTTATAGTAGCTCGCAGTTTACTTTTTTTGACATTAGCAAGTGAATTTTCCATGATAAATTCTGATAGACAATGACTCCTAAAACGCACACTGAAGAAAAAACTTTTCTAATACATGATCGCTAGAGGGATTCTTAGAGCTGGCGGTTTTGAAGTACACTCATTTAGTTTTGTTGACGTTAAGTTAGGTGATAGTTTGTGAGCAATTAACCAATCGTCGATGTTGCGGAGTTCCTGATTTCCTTTGGCGAAAAGCAAACTAGCAGTTTTGCCTTTTATGAAAATACTGGTGTCGTCTGCATTGATCAAGCTTGCATATTTCAAACAATTAGAAAAATGTTTCGTCATTTAGATTTAGGTCGTTGAGTACGCATAGTTATTTCAGCTTTTGGCAATGTACCTTGCTGGGTGTATTCCAATGAAAATGTTTCTGGTCAATTAGAACAATCATCGACATAAATAATAAATATCGTAATAAAGGGACGAGACTGGAGCCTTAAAGGCCCACTGCACCCAAATTCATCGATAGTTGTAAATATGTATTAAATATATTCAAACATTTTCGCGAAAATTCGATCACGATATCTGGTCTCGGTAACGAGAAAACTGGTAAGATATCGTTAAATTCGTGACGTCATTGGGTACCAACAACCAAGAAACAATGCAACTTCTAAAAGCTTTCGCACAGCGAAAGCTTTCGCACTTTGCCGAAAACTTTCGAAAGCTTTGCGAAAGCTTTCGCAGAGCGAAAGCTTTTAGAAGTCGCATTATTTCTTGGTTGTTGGTACCCAATGGCGTCACGAATTTAACGATATTTTACCAGTTTTCTCGTTACCGAGACCAGATATCGTGATCGAATTTTCGCGAAAATGTTTGAATATATTTAATACATATTTACAACTATCGATGAATTTGGGTGCAGTGGGCCTTTAAGGAACGGATAAGTCTCTGTAGTTGGTATCGCTAAAAGAACAGCCATTGAAACAGACTGGTTGATTGCGTTCGTTCAGATTACTCCTGAGCCAATCCAAAGCGGTACTTCGTCCTCCTTGTTATAATCATCATAATTGGCAAGTTTGCGCAATAAAGTTTCATCATCAATTGTGTCGAAGGCTTTTGAGAGATCTAGAAAGATGCCGAGGATGAATAATTTATTTTTGTCTCAAATGCTGCAGTAAATTTGTCAACAAGCAGACAATCAACATGGGCAATACAGTTTCACGTTCTAAAACCAAGTTGAGTGTTTGACAACTGTTTAAAACAAATATAAAGCGAGTATCAGTATAATCGTTTGTGGACAATTTTTTCTACATTTTCCGGAAAACTGGAAAGTTGTTGTTTGCTTAATTGTTGTTGAAGTTCATGACGTCACCTTTTTGTGATTGGGTTCCACCTTTGCATACTGGAAAGCAGATATAAATCTACCCTGAAAGAGTGATATATTAAACGTGTCAATCAAGGATGGAAACTCAAATCTAAACCGAAACCTGAAAACCCGGTTTTAGAGGAAATTTTGGAAACCCAAACTGAAACTGACACCTACTTCGCCAAAATTTTGAAAACCTAAACTTGAACCAAAACCGTTTTTTTTTTAAACGTCAAAACTGAAACTGAAACCTGTTCAAAATTTTCTAAGGTTTTGGGTTTTAAAAATTGTCATCATCATCCTTACCAGCACAGTTTCTTTAACGCTGAGCGTCGAATAGAAAAGCTGTGAATACTAATTTTTGAGTCTTTAGTTTCACCGGACTCGGAATAATACCCAAGTCGACAACTTCTGAAGCAACTGCTCTTCTCACTCGGCCATCTGAGCTGCTACTTATTATCATAATAAAACAAAAACGCTAAGAAGTAGAAGAATTAAATAATTCGTATGCACAGTAAAATAACTTTCTCGGATGAAACTTAAACCGAAACTGAAAAGCATAAACCGAAGCTGCGCGTAAGCAAAACTGAAACCGAAACTGGAACCGATTTTTCAACAGCCGTGAAATCGAACCAAAACTCAAATCTGACATCTGGATTTCAACACACCGAAACTGAAACTGACACCCTAACGCCAAGTAGCCAGGTTTCCACCCTTGGTGTTAATGACCACGTTATGACGTAAATGCTTCAACAATAGCAGCAGATTCATCCGGGCTGGCGATAGTTTTTGGCTTGAATTGTTATTCATCTGCTTGACTTCAAAGAGGGTAGTGGGATAGAGCAAAAAAGATGAGGGGTCGGATGGGGCTAGCTATTCTCGAAAAAGTAAACGGTGTTTTAGAAGCAGATTGACCAAGTCAATAGCAACAGTTGCTAATGCTCTTTGAATTTAGTAAGCAATGTCAACAGGATTACTCATAGTTACACCATCAAAGCAAATGAATCCTGTAGCACCATGAAGCTTGGTTCTTCCAAGAAAATAGTCGATGGAAAACTATGTCTTTTTGAAATCATAACGCAAGTTTTGACATTTTTCTTGATAAAGTTCTTTCTTTTAAACTTTGACCAGATGAAAACAGCACTTTCTAATTTTTGGTTACGCATTCTTAGAAGTTTCATCGCGCTTAAAGAGACATTTTTTTTTTAAACCCTGTCTTTTTTATGCATAAAACGTTTCTATTCGCGATCATACTACGCTGAGGGTTTGACTTCACTCTTATCGAATTGCCCATGCACCATCATTCATATAAATTTGAAAAACTTTTGTAGGAATCACGTGCCTCAGTTAAGTCATTAATATCAATGTTTTCTAGTGAAGACTTTTAAGTCTAGGCTTAACTGCGTGAAAAACCACTTGTTTGCCACTTGTTTTTACTTTTTCAGCTTGAGATAGTTTTCGAGTTGACTGGTAAATGATCAGCGATACAATGCGTAATAATATCACCAGTGATGCATGTGTAGATAATATTTTTCATTAAACATGGCATCAGTAAGCGATTGAGCATTCCGATGATTCCAGAAGATTTACCGGGGAATCAAAGTCACTCACAGGAAAACATTTGTTTTTTGGTTTTATTTAGCTTTTTCAATACCAGATTAATATCCTCAAAAAACAGGTTAGTCCGGCGGTATTATTACGGGAAGGTCTGTAAATAGTTTACACGTATGCACTCATTTTCATAGGAGGGAAGGGTCCACGAACCGTGCACCCTATGGATCTTGATTATATTTGTTATTCACTAGCATTTTCGGATTCCTCGTTAACTAAACTTTCTTCATGGACTTTGTTTCAGCTCGTAACAATTCTCATAATGGTAAACTTAGGGATTTCCGGATAAAAGTGAGGCAAACAATGAAAATTAGTTATTATGACGCGATTAGGTTCTATTTGGTATTTTTTGGTATTGGCAACTGATCTGTTGGCACTTTCTGTGAAAGCTCAGATCATTTTTTTCTTCGACTGTATTTCAAAACGGAGTGGGCAATTGTTTTGGTTTGCGGGTCGCATTGTGAGCGTAGAAGCTAGCTGTGGCCCGCACTTATTAATGAACGCGTTGTTAGGCTATCAATTTCCATTTTGAATTTTGTAAAAAATTATAAATCAACTAACTATTGGACAAATAAATCAAAGTAGTTGTTTAATTCTCTGGTAGTTAAACCTGTCACACCCGAAAGTATCTTTCCCGATTTAATATTCCGAGTTAAAACTTGTATGCCAAGTGCCAAGTCACTCCTAAGTTCCATAAACTTCTCAAATACATTTATGTAATTGCAATTTGAGTTTTATGTGCCTGCACCTTTTGGTTTCCTATAGATACCTACCACAGCACGTGCTTGGTCATTGTTACACTATTTGACATGAAGGTTGCCCGAAGTGTCCAATTATGAAACATTGCAGCATTGCATGATTACACGCTTGCATGTAAAATTTCAAAACTCTAGCATGTTTGGTTTAGTTTTCATAAGCTTTCATAAAATTGACAAGTTTTTTGATCTTTGACCCCAAGTCACATGACTTGGTGAGCCCAATCAATGTACAAAATGAAATCACATTATAACACCTTTATACCAAAATGTTGAAGCTTCTATCAATATTCGTTTGGATATTATGAAGTTTTGTAAACTACATGTGTGTTTTCACCTTTGACCCCAAATCATGTGACCTGATTTGCCCATTCACCAAACATAGTGAGGCCACAGTATAACACATCCATACGAAAGATTTCAAGTTTCTATCTATCTTTGTTCAGATTTTATGAGGTTTCGAAAATTTTATCAGTTTTTTGAACTTTGACCCCAAGTCACGTGACTTGGTGTGTCCAATTTTTTCACAAAATATAATCACACTATAACACCCCTATCCAAAGATTTCAAGCTTCTATCTATCTTTGTTTAGATTTTATGAGGTTTCATAAATTTTATCAGTTTTTTGACGTTTGACCCCAAATCATGTGACCTAAAGTGTCCAATCGCGAAACATTGCAACACCACATGATGATGTGCTTGCTTTTAAAATTTCTACTCTCTAACTCGTTTGGTTTAGTTTTTATAAGCTTTCGTAAAATTGACAAGTTTCTTGACTTTTGACCCCAAGTGATATGACCTGGTGTGTCCGATCATTGTACAAACTAAGATCACGCTATAACACCCCTATACAGAAGGTTTGAAATTTCTATCAATATTCGTTTGGATTTCACAAAGTTTTGTAAATTTTGTCAGTTTTTTGACCTTTGACCCCAAGTCACATGACATAGAGCGTGTATAGTTGGTACAGTGCAAGAACATGGTAAAGCACTCCATCCTTGAAAATTTCAAGCTTCTACTTGTTTTTAATCAGTAGTGATAAACCAAACAACGTATTTGCTTATTTGACCTTTCACCTCAAGTTACGTCATGTAAAGATAATCACTGTACATACTTTTTTACCCTCATTAAAATGCATGTACTGTATAAATTTGAAGGTCCTGGCTGCTGCCATTCACAAGTCATTAGCTTTTGGGAAGATTTTTTCCAATTTGTTTAATTAAACTATTAAATAAAGTCTCTTCAGTGGTGCTTAAAACTTCAAATCCATGAAGTAAATCCATCAACATACAATGCATTCTACCTAGCACCTTTAGAGGTTACTTCTATATCAAACTCAAGTTTTTGGCCCCAAACAACGATACCCAATGAAAGAAAATATAACCACTAATCCACAACTAAGTTCCCGGTAGCCTAACTAGCCCACATCACTATAAGCCCTTATGGTAACCCACTCATTTGCAGCTGCAGACGCGTTTCGACCTTATTATGGTCTCATCAGTGCAGCATAGCAACCTCCCACCTTCCTGAAAAAAAAAAAAAAAAAAAAAAATTCTTCATGGATTTGAAGTTTTAAAAGCAAGCACATCATTGTTTAATTAACCTTTCACCTTTAACCTCATGACTGCCACCCCCCATATTTTGTTAGACCATTGACTTCTTACTATAATAGACACACAACTACGATTTTGCGCTAGCATTTCACGCTTGACTGAGCAGCCTGTAAACGAGCGTATCAACCGTCATTCAATTTAACACTCTGTGATTACATTGCGCAATTAACCGGAGATGCATTTTCCTAGTTATTAAACGTCCTTAAAAGCGAATTTGTACGTTCGATCTTGAAATGAACTAAACCTGTGTTATGTTTACTTTAATATTAACCTGAGTAATTGCTGCAGCCTAAAACATGGCCGTAGCTAGTTGGAGATTGCAATAGCCTAGCTCAATATCTTCGCGGTTTTATCTGAAATTTGCTATTATATTCAGCTGCTCTTTCAATCCAGCCCACCAATGATACACAACTAGGACTCTTCTTTTCCAGTCAACAAATTTTCTGAAAAGAGGTTCTCTTCCGCCCTGCATCGATATCCAGCTAGTCTGCTCATTGTAGTCGCCTTTGTGCGAAGCTGGATATGTCTGTTCTACTTGTTTTTTATATTATTACTACGTGAGCTATTGTAACGTACCGGTACTATTACAGATATGCTATGAAATAGCACTAGAAACCGTAGTTAAACGTACGTTCGAGAAAATGCACAAACGGCTGGAACGTAATTAATCAGTGAAAGTTTTATATCTGTAGTAGCCTACATGTGCAAAGCCTTGATTTTAGTACACAGCTAATATGTGGGAAGTGTGGGGGAACTTAACTGAAGAGGAAGTGGAAGCTTGTTTTTCGCAAGTAGAGCAGCAAGAACGTGCTTGCACCTCGAAAGGATGCCATGCCAAGTTCGCCACTGTAAAGGAAGTTAAGCAGCATCAGCGGAAGCATCACCCCACAACAAGGAAAGAGACAGAAAACGATGCTAAGACATTCATTGCAAGCGCATTAGACATGGTAAGAAAAGTGGGCTTTTTAATCGAACTGGCAGATCCTCCTCTGCTTACTATAACGGATTTATCGCAAAAGTATTTTGACATTGAAGACAAGAACAAGTTCTATGCGATATACTCAGGAATGATGAAAAATGCATCGAGCATTTTTAACATTACACAAATTCAGGCGGCGTTGCTTCTTATCAAATTAAGTGTTTGATGCCACTGCAAACTATGGCGAAGAAGATGCTAAAACAACTTATGTCCCAGGCGTAGATGGAAGAGAAGCAGGTTAGTACAAAGTCAGTTAGTCAAAACTTTTTTCATTTTAACATCTTGTAATGTAACATACCCTCGTACTTCAACAAGCGACTATGATTAAAACAAAAGCACTTTTAACAAGTTAACCTTGCTAGCAAATTACAGACATTAAATCGCTCAACTATGCTAACGCTTTAAGTATCCAAGGCAAGGGTCGGCAATTTACGGCCTGCCAGTTAAAAGTCTCCGGCTCGAGGTATGTTCGAAATTTTTGTAACTCTACGGCTCGCAGAAAAACCTTTCGATTGTTTCTTGATTCGAAGATTTTTTACTTCTACGTTGCAACAGACCTACTTCAATTTTCTTAACCCATTCATAAATGGCTTCGTCGCGTGCGCCCACTTTAGACTTCCACTGATACAGAGCCAGCGCTAGCGCTATTGACTTAGGGGGCCAAAGTTTGGCAAAATTATGCACAAAAGCCGCTGTGATCAAAAAAGTAAGATTGTTGATCGGGGAGAGGGGAGCAAACTTGTTGATTGAGGGGCAGGCCTTGGCGCCGGCCCTGCGCAGATACACGTTGTAACCCGTAATATTGTTCAGATTCTCCTACAAAAACTTTGCATTTTTATAGTAAAGCTTCTATACGCCCTCTCGCAAAAAATTTTTCATACGCGCCTGGTGCAAATGCGCGTGATTAGGCTAAGCACCTAGCAATATTCTAAAAGAGCTAAACCTCAATATATAATTCAAGTTTCAGCATATTAAATAGCTCTGTTACATAATTTATTAGATAAACGTATTACATCAGCAGAGTTTTAGTGATAAGTAATATATAATAGGATAAATACGTTTTTTCTTTCTATCGAGATATGTAGAAAATTGCTCTTTTCTGCGGCTGCGTAAGCGTCCAGCCTTGTTTAGCGCGCTTGAACAACTTTACTTGAATAGGTCCAACCCGTGATAATCATGAATGATTAGCTTTTTTTGGCCCTTAGTTTCAAAAACGTTGCCGACCCTTGAACTAAGTAAGGCAAGCGAACAATTTTTTTTTATTTTACAGAAGTAATTGCATACATTCTTGGGTATGTTTTGCGTAAAGCAAAAAGAAAATATTCTAGTGAGCGAAACATACTGGATGCAATGACGTCAGATAACCCAAGAGGAGAATTCTCTTCAGTCATGCAAAAAGAAAATGCGAAGCTTACTCATCCACAAGAAGATCTTCATAACATGTTTTGTCATATTTACTATTTGATTAACAAAGAAAGAGGGAAAGCGTTAAACGACTTTTACGTCACTAACATTGCAAGCGAAATTCATGACGATACTACATACAACCGTTTTATAACCAACTTCAACGAAGAACACTCTTGCGATCCAGAACACGTGTCAGTTGTCGTTGAGTGCATGGCTGTGCTGCTTGTAAAAATGATTGGCCATAAGCTTGCCCAGTATTTCCAAAGGCAAATAAAAACACACGATGCTACCCGTTCAAAAGCATTACGGGCACAGCTAAAACAACACTGAAAAGCAGTGCTCGAGCAGGCTAGACGTAGCTTGAGCAGATGGTCTTAGCAGCACAATCACAGGATTTACTTTTTCCTCTTCAGCGGTTTATTACATACAGTTGTCCAAGCGTTTCGCTTTCCGTAAGTGGCGTTTCCTCCGTGTACTTTTTTTAACACCTTTCTTTGCGAAATTGTAGTGATGCTGCTTTGTACTTGATTAACGTCTGGATTGCTGTTGTAGCGCATCGCAGATCTCTGCGGAATAAAAGTTTCGTAAGGGTGTGCACTGTGCAGACAATGACAATTAATATAAATCGAAGATGTGCAAAATTACTCACAACATTGCCGAAAGTTGCTTCCAAAACATCCTGGGTCAGGAACCCCAATGACACGTATAGGAAGCCAGCTGACAACAATTGTTTGCACAAAACCACCATATTTTTGGAGGTGAAGATTAAGCCTTCAAGAGTAGGCTTCGCCATGATGCGCTTTTCCTCTCCAGGATAATTAGCCACCTCATTCTGAAGTAGAATGATATTATTGACACACAGATTGTCCAACTGCAGGTTCGCAGGCAAATTTAGGCCGGCGAAGTAATTTTGGTTACGGTGATTAGAACGTTTACGTGTGAAAATATTTATTTAGTCTTTGTTTTCGTAGTTTTCGACTGCGCTAACGTTTTTGTTCTTTAAAATTAATGTCGAACAGCTCGTACCGCTTCGCTTCGTAATTTAAGAATTAAGTTGGACCACACTGATATATATATATATATATATATGTATATATGATTAAATGCTTCATCAACCAATGCAAAATCGAGCACACCGCTAAGTTGCCTTCCAGTCTAGCAGGTACTGAACAAAGTCATTTTCCAGCCATTTCAATCGGGGGTCGTCGCACGTACGAATCGGATAGTCATGGTGACATGTCACGATTTCAAACCATCTGCATGTGAAAGCAGTTAGTTTAGCTTAAGCATGTTATAACTTTTGTCAGAGGGTCCAGTCAATCAACTATACTTTCTAAGAAACAAAAAATAAATTAAACGTTGTAAATCGTGTTTAATCCATTATGCAACTTTAGCCTTTACAGAATTTTATGCTTATAGCGTACGTACTTGTCAAATAAAAGAACAAACTCAGAGGTCCCAGCTGCGCCTTTTATGTCTTGAGAAAGGGCTTTGCCTACACTCCAGCTCATAGTGTCTCGTGCAATAGATGCATTCATCTACGAAGCAAAATGAGGTACTTCAACTATCTGCGTCAGAATGCAGTAACTTAAAGACATTCACACTGAAGTGTAGGCCTATTGCAAAAATTTTACCTTATTGTAAGAGGTTAATTGAACATGACTGTGCGACAATCGACATTTTCTCAGTGGCGACGAGTTTTCAATCTCAAGGAGTGAACGTATGTGCGACCAAAGTATATCCGTACCAGATTTATGAAAATACCGTGTACCTCCCGGTTTCGAAGAATACAATCCGTTTCGGGCGCACTGTGAAAAATAGAAGTCAGTATTTACAGAGTTGAACACATCATTTGGTGTTAGCCTGGCAACAAAATAACTTCTGCACATACCTTTAACAAATGGCTAGTATCTAAGCAAATTAGGATTGGATTTCCTTCGGGTCGTGGACTAGGGCAAGTGTATGAGTTGACAGGTCGAGTTTACCACCAATGATCTCGAAAAACTTTCGGTTGGTTGTTGCTCCATCCGCTACAACAGCATTGATGTAGACATTGTTTTCCTCGCAAATAGCAACCACCTCCCAGAACATAGACGCCGGCAAGTGAGGCGGTGTGGTTGTAGTAGGCCACCAAGAAATAGGTACAGATACCTCTTTTTTGAATGAGCGAAGGTAAAACACCGCAAAATAAAGTACTTCAATGAATAGCACGGCATTGCATTGTGAAATTTGACAGAAAGAAATCTGCTTACTGCTTATGCTTGTAGACAGCTTTTCTGTACATTTTCGATCTCCATAGTCCACCAACCCAATGAACTTACCACCTCGTATTACTAGGTTTTCTTTCACCACAAATCCAAGTAATTCGCATTACAAATCTTTCTTTACAAGGCTATACCGATGGCCTCCAAGCACATTGCACAATAAAAATCGAAAAAAGCGTATATGCAATTATAAGCATGCCTAGTTGCCTACCTTTCATCTCATCAACAGTGATGTAAGCTTCAACGGAACTTTTAATGTTTTTTATCGCTTTAACTGCAATTGGATTAATTTCTACTGATGAAGCAGATGCACTCGTAAAAACGCTTGTGAAAGTGTTACACAGTCCACTATTTTTTCGTAGGTACACATTTTGAAAAGTACTATGTACGTGCCATGCCTGTACAGATAAATGGTGTTTGTTGACGGAAGAGTCAAGACATTGGAAGTCCTAATATGATTGTAAGCAGCAGGTGACCTCGCGTATAATTCAATTGCCCAACGTATGACATCTGAATGATAGCTGCGTCCGTTAGCACTTCTGCTGGCGTTTTTGCACTATTCAGCAAAAAACATCCGTTGCCATTTAGTCATCGTTCCTTCCTCTTGTCTACACAAACCCTAATAATGCGAATAACTTTTTTAAGTAACTGACAATAATGCATTTACGGTCAAATGTTAGAGCATCATCTTACTAAAATGTCATTATAAAGATCGTGTTCTACAGATACGAGGTCGCTTTCATTCTGTTTGGACAATACATTTTTAGCGGTATACTCCCGGCTGTATTTCGTTTTTAGATCGTAAATGCTGCATTGCCGGCAAACAGGTGAAGATGGAGAGCCTTCGTCTCTGAGCACTGCACATAAATATCACTTAATATAACAAATCAACTCGTCTGTTTAGGCATCATTTCACATCGGCGTAGTTATCCAAAAAACTTACCAACACAACTACAATTTGGAGATCGTATGAAAGACTGCACTTTCAGATGATCTTTTGTCCAAGTTTGGATGTAGTGCATCTTCGTGTTTTTAGTTGCTTCCGTAACTCCTTGACATACGTTGAAACTTTCCAAGTTGTCTTTACATATAAAATGATAATATCACACTAAGATGTCAGAAGAACATGTAGCCTATTTTTTCGCTAGCTGTTAGATAAATGTTGCGATAAATTTTCAATGTGTTGGTCGAAGTTTTGTTCTGTAAATTATTGCAAATACGTTTTTCTAGAGTTTTCAAGAAAAGAGAGCAGTTTTTGGACTTTGCCGTGGCACTAAGTAAAACATATTAAGATTTTTTTTAATTGCAGCAAGACACCGTGTATTTTTTCCATAGCGCCAACTCACTAAGTTTGATCACAGCTAAAAAATTGTTTATCGCGATGATTTATCAACGATAACAAGATATATCACAAAAGCGATATCGGTAATCGATAAATTAAAGCTATTTTGAGCGTAAATGATAATAAATTATCGTCGATAAATCATCTCGATAAATGCCCATCTCTGCGCGTAAATACGATCGACTAAAGCCTCTCAACTCAAAATAGCAAAAAAAAAGTTCCTCCCGAAGCGAGTCACGGCTCACGAGCAAGCGGGATTTTCTTCGAGATCTGCAGTAAGGCATCAAATTTGATTTATTGCGCAGTCTTTTTAACCTGTCGCGAGAAAGCGACTAATGCACTTATTACCTATAACAAGCTTGCTTAGGAGTTACCGGCCATCTGCTACTACGCACATGTAGGTGGGAGAATCCCGTTAGAAAGTGATTTTAGAAAGGGCACAACAAATTAAATTAACAGCTTGTCTTCAAAGCGTCAAGCAAAAATGTGTGAATACCAAGTTTTTGAGTCTTTGGTTTTAACCCGATTCGGAATCGAACCACGTTCCACAGCTCCAAAAGCAGACGCTTGATCCCAGAGGCGACGAGCCTATTTGCTGTCATGGGCCGCTTGAATAGATGTAGCTGTGCAAGCGGGCTACAAATTTTTATCAGTCATATTGTGAAACTTTATACCGGCCGTTAGTGTAGTTGAGTAGCGCACACGCTATCGGTTCGGGAGGTCTAGAGTTCAATTCCCGGGCCGGTCAAATCAGCGCAGTGTCGCCAACGGCTCGCCACCGTTGTGACGTTTCTTCGGAGCTCTGCCGTTTTCAGGAAGAACACAACGTGAGCTATTTTGTAGTTTTGAGTAAATTAATATTTTGTGTTTGATTGTTTTGCCAATGTTACGCAATAAGTGCGATTACTGGATTATTACGCATGCCCAAGTTTTTCCTGACATTGTTTTGCCAATGTCATGCAATAACTGCAATTATTACGCATGCCCTAGCACGTTGTGTTGTTCCTGAAAAATTGGGAATAAAAAACACGACGTTGTGTTTTTCCATTTCATTTCACTAATATCTCGAAAACTACTTGCGATAGAAATTTGATTTTCTCGCATAATGAAGAATAGAGGCTAAACATCAAGTTTATGCAACAACAAAAAAGAAAAATAAAACAAATAAAAATTATTTAACATACAGTTTGCAGAATAATCAAAGAATAAATGCAAACCGTCTATTGAACCTATGCGACAGCCACACGTTATTCAAGAAAAGGCAACCAAAAATATGACCCTTGAATTTGCACATTTAAGTCGTTTAAATACTTGATCATGTCCACCCATATACCCATCTTAAGCCACACAACAAATTTTCATCTTCCATGTCAGGAAGAGAACGTTCTTCAATCTTTTTAACTCAACCATTTCTGGCAGAGGAAAATAAAGCGCTCAATGATATTGAATATCCCCTGCCAGAAATTATACGAATCATCCAACACTACATCAGTTTAACATCAAATCAGATTTGGAGCATTCACCAACTTCTAAAGATTTGAAGCAAGTGCCCCATGGTAATAATGCGAACAGAAGAAAGTGATTGTGCTGATATAATTTATGGGTTTAGCCTTCCATAGCTTTCTCTGTTGGTATCAGTACACAAATATACTAGATAGAGCAACCACATAAATTCAGAGCAAGAGCAACAACGAGTCTTAGTTTTCTTCAGCATTTACGATATTAACTATCCTCACGTCACCTCTTGGTTAAAACCTCCTATTACTCTACGTTGATCTGGGCCAGCATATTTTTTTCAGCTTAGTGCAAGGCATAGTCACCAAGGATGGAAACCTGGCTACTTGGCGTTAGGGTGTCAGTTTCAGTTTCGGTGTGTTGAAACCCAGATGTCAGGTTTCAGTTTTGGTTTGGTTTCACGGCTGTTGAAAAATAGGTTCCAGTTTCGGTTTCAGTTTTGCTTACGCACAGCTTCGGTTTCTGGGTTTCAGTTTCGGTTTAAGTTTCATCCAAGAAAGCTGTTTTATTTTGAATACGAATTATTTAAATGCTCTACTTTTTGGCGTTTTTGTTTTATTACGATGATAAGTAGCACCTCAGATAGCCGAGTGTAGAGAGCAGTTGCTTCAGACGTTGTCGACTTGGGTGCAATTCCGAGTCGGGTGAAACCAAAGACTCAAAAATTAGTATTTACAGCTTCTCTATTTGACGCTCAGCGTTAAAGAAACTGTGGTGGTATTGATTGTAATGACAATTATTAAAACCCAAAACCTTAGAAAATTTTGAACAGGTTTTAGTTTCAGTTTCGGTTTTGACATTTCAAGAAAAACGGTTTTGGTTCAAGCTAAGGTTTTCAAAATTTTGGCTAAGTAGGTGTCAGTTTCAGTTTGGGTTTCCAAAATTTCCTTTAAAACCGGGTTTTCAGGTTTAAGTTTAAGTTTGGGTTTCCACCCTTGAATACAACTGATCATGCAGATACTTTTTGCTAACTGCTGACTCTGCTGTCTCCGACTATGATACCACAACCGCTTCTACTAACTAGCATTTAAAAGTGAGATGCAGATTTTTCTGGAGCAGCAAACCACTTGACCTTTCTCGTTTAATTCGGGCCTTTTTCGTTCTCTTTTCATATTTAGTCCAACGTTTCTCCATTTTTCAGTTCACCAACAAATAAGTTATCCCCTATCACAAAGAAATATAATCGCTTACCATCCGTACACGATATCCCTATTGCTTAGATAGGGCCTATCTCATAACTAGGGCCCGCTAAAGTCAATAAAGTCAAAATTTTTTTAGTACCTTGTTACATGATCAAATGCGTACTAACATTCGTTTCAGGTGTTCAGGAGTCAGTTTTGGTCGATTTTATAAGTCAAAATATAGTCAAAATTTTGCATAAAGTCAAAATTTGTCAAAATTGTCTTTATCAAAAATTTCCTTACGAAAACGAACAAATTTATATTTTTTAAATATTTTTTTGAATTTTTGAGCTGTTATTAAAACTTTATGCGCAGTTTTATTTGATTTTAAACTTTTGAAATAGTTGCAATATTTGCACTATTGTCACAATGATGCGTGCGGTAATTCAGAAGGAAATAGCACTTATTATGCATGAAACGTCACTGTGGATGCATAAATACATAATTGTTCGACAATTAATCAAATCCTATAAAAGCCTTGCGCTCTTTACACGTGGTCTTTTAAGTTGTAGCTTGCAAAGCAAAGAATCTCAAAACGAGCCAAATCTGCTATAGCGAAAGTTAGGCAAACTTGCCAGGAATATCCGGATGAGTTTTCGGCAACTCCTGCCGGCGACTTGCGATGCAACCTTTGCGACGTTTTAGTCAAACGCAACAAAAAGTTTTTTGTGGAAAGCCACCGAAAAAGTAAGCAACACCAAGGAAAATGGGAGACAAAGAGCAAATCTCAAAGTAAGCAAACCTTTTTACATTTCGATCAAGTAAACTTCAAGGAACAGGTTGTTTCTTCATTCTTTGCTACAGATATCCCACTTCATAAACTGTACCATCCTTCTTTAAAGTCTCTGTTTGCTAGAATGGGAAAAGTATTGCCTTCGGAGACTGCAGCCCGGGCATGTGTTGCTAAACTGACATCCCAAAAAGATGAACAAATTCAAGAATTACTTCGTGACAAAAAAATTTTTTTGTTTGTGGATGAAGCAGAGGTTGCTAAACAAAAGTACATTAGTGTGCTTGTGGGCAGCTTAGATGCTCCAAATCAGACATTCCTCGTTAATTGCCATCCACTTGACAGCGGTCGCAATGTTAATAGCAGTATTATTCTGCACACTGTGGATGACATATTGCGACAACTTGAAATAAAACGCGAGAATTTTTCATTGTTCTTGACTGATGCTTCTCGGTTCAACAGCTCAGATGGCCGAGTGGTATAGAGCGTCTGTCTCTTGAGCTGTAGACTCGGGTTTGATTCCGAGTCGGGTCAAACCAATGACTTTAAAAATTGGTATTCACAGCTTCCCTGCTTGACGCTCAGCATTAAAGGAACAGTGTGGAGAACAAGCCGGCAAGTTTACTTGTTGTGCCGTTGGTATAGGCACTTAGCGGGATTCCCTCATCTTGGTGTGGTAGACAGATGGCTGGCAACTCCTAAGCGAGCTCGTATAGCGCATTGATCGCTTTTCCGTGATAGGAGGATAAATATGCAACTAACTAACTAACTAACATGTCTTCGGCTGGAAAGACATTAAAGGAATTATACCCTTCTTTGATGCATGTCACCTGCGTTGCGCACTTACTACATAACTGCGCTATGCGTGTGCGTGCTCAATTTAAAAATATTGATGAAGTAATAGCAACGATCAAGGCAGCAACAATCAAAAACAAAGATCGCAAGAAAGATTTTCATGATGCTGGTCTGCCATCTCCTCCTGACCCTGTAATTACAAGATGGGCAACTTGGCTTAGAGCTGCCTTATATTATAGTGAGAACCTTCCAGCTGTTCGTACCATTGTCAACAATTGGACAAGTGCAGGCCTCTTAGTCAGCAGAGCAAAAGACGCTATCAATGTGGAAGGTTTGGTGTCGGACTTGGTTAAAATAAATCAATACCGGACTCTAGCAGCCAACGTAGAGTTCTTAGAAGGAAGTGCCTGCACAATAACCAAAGCATACGGACTGCTGAAGAACATGCAATTTGATGATGATCCTTGCGCAATTAAAGACTACATTAACAAACGACTATCCAACTCTGATTCAGAAACAATAATAAACTGTACCAACTTGACAATTGACTCAACAAGCTACGCACCATTGCAAAAAGCCCAGCCAACCTCTGCTGCTGTTGAGAGGTCGTTTTGTATGCTCAATAAATTACTGAGAAAAGACAGAAATGTTGATGTTAAGAACGTAAAAAAATATATGATGCTGTATTACAATAAAACGTCCTTGTCATTATACTGCGTGGCTTTCGTTAAAAAAATCATAGACATACTGTTAGTGTACAGTACAGTTGCGATAGCAACGCAATTTTTGTATCACACACTAATTGATACCGGTACACACTAGTGTGTCCGATTCGGGTCTGTATTTCAAAACCCGGGTTTCGGGTTTACCGGGTTTTGCACTTTCAAAATCCGGGTTTTCCCGGGTTTCATCTGCTCCAAAAAATTGATGCTTATTTCTTAAACACGTAACAAAAAAAGGCAGTTTGTGCTTTTGCTATGTTTAACACAGGGGTTCTTAACCTAGGGTACATTTACCCCCTCAGGATAAATTTAGTAGTATTACACTAGGCGCAATTTATACTTTTTTCATTCGGCAAGGGGTAAACCGGACACAAAAGGTTAAGAACCCCTGGTTTAACGCATTAAGAACAATCACAGCAAAGCGCATTCACCCAAAGTTTATTACTTAGCGTAACAGGTGTAAAAAAACTTAACATTGAAAAATAATACCACGAAATGGATTGGTATTTTTAATTTTTCATAAAATTGGTGTATTACAATCATGGCGTTCAAACTGTCATCATTTGGCCTGTTTCTAATCTTGGGAGCAAAAAGTCCCATAACAAAAAATGCCCGCTCTGGTTCTAAAGTTGGTCTATTTGTGAGAAAACGATAAATTTTCTCTAAATTCTTCGGTCTCTTTTACGCAGTCTCAAACAGCAGCATCTCTTTGTTAATAATTTGCGCTCCAACACTCTGGTTTTCTTTAATTTGCTGTCCTGGCTCTTCAAACAATAGCCTTTGTCACTTACAATTACACATGCTTCAAAATGCTGCTTTTACGTCACCATTGTAATATTGTTGCGTTACTACATTGTATAGTGAAACCCGGGTTTCGCGCCAAAAAATACCCGGGTTTTGGGTTTCAAATATTACTCCAGAACCCGGGTTTTCGGGTTCGGAGAAACCCGGGGCGGACACACTAGTACACACAATGGCTCGTTATCCTAGGTTTTAACGTCATGCGTCGCTTTGTTGCATTAGCTTCAACACTGAGTAATTAAGAAAATGTTCGAAGTAGGCTACCTTTTTCTTTAAAAACTTATGCAAATTGCAGATTATAAAACATATTTAATTAATAAAGTGCAACAAGACATAAATAATACGCGGAAGCGGTTAAGTCAAAATAAAGTCAAAATTTTACTAAAGTAAAGTCAAAAATATATTTTTTTAGGTCAAAAAAAATGGCCCTACTCATAACTTCTTCTCTACGAGTCAGTTACCCTGTCCACATCACCAGTTTATGTGGACTTGAGGCCCAAGTTGATGTGGGCTTGTTGCTGTGGGCTTGATGTCATAATCACTGTTTTAAGTTATCACATCAAAAATTTGATTGTGATGCAGAAAACCAACAGCAACAAGCCCACATAACTTGGACATGTGGACAGAGTAAAAGTGAAGAAGACCTCACTTCATTTTAAGAATGTGCATTCTGACTTTATAAAGTTGGTATTGCTGAGTAGGGTAGAGTGAATTTTACTAAATATTTTGGATTTGTATTTAAGGTGTTAAAACACTTGGCTTTGGCGCTAAAAACAACCATGAAAGCAATTTTGGTCTTCCTACCCCTAAATTGAGCCTCCTACCTGAGGTCAAAGCTCACGCCGGGCCAATTTTTGTCAAAATTGCTCTAACTTCTCTCCTACTGGTCGTAGAAAGCTGATTATATTGGCTCAAAAGATTCAGAAGATCCATGTTTCTATCTGTTCTAAGCGGACTTTTGCATCTGTAGTAAGTGGAATTTGAGTTATTCCAAAAAATCCAGAGTTTAGACAGTTCTGCAGCATATTTTGTGAAGTTTGACGGGTATTGCATGATCTTGCATCTTTATCGATGTCTGTTGTTGCTCTGAATGGACTATATATCCCCTGTTTTAACAGGTCAGATGGCCGAGTGGTATGGAGCGTCTGTCTCTTGAGCTGTAGACTTGGGTTTGATTCCGAGTCGGGTCAAACCAATAACTTTTAAATTAGTATTCACAGCTTCCCTGCTTGACGTTCAGCAGTAATGGGATAGTGTGGAAAACAAGCCGGAAAGTTTACTTGTTGTGCCGTTGGGATAAGCACTTAGCGGGATTCCCCCATCTTGGTGTGGTAGACAGATGGCTGGCAATTTCTAAGGGAGCTCGTATAGCGCATTGATCGCTTTTCCGTGATAGGAGGATAAATATGCAACTAACTAACTAAATGATATTGAAAATGAATATTAAGCAAAGAAGGTTCATTACTGTCAAATAGTTAAGCATTCTTGAATGATTATGTTGGTGGGGTTTTCTAATCAACGACCATATATCGAATGAAGAGTGAGTGAAATTGTGAATGCACCTCCCTGCACGCATTCAAAGATACTGCTCTTCTCTTCGAAGCTTTACAGCACTGTCCTTTATTGGATGCATACTGCTTACTGGTATGCTAATTTTGCCAAGTATATATATGCATAGAAAGACCCGAAAGGCTTGCCGTCTAGTACCATTGCACGTGAACGATGTGGATTAGAACACATAGCATGATGTCCTAAACGTGATTTCGATACTGCTTTTCCAATAGCCGAGGACCACTCTTGCGTACTTCTGTTGATAGCAGTCCCAGATTTTATAGTCATTACGGGGGTGTAGTGTGTAGTAGCACCTAATATGTCTTTGCTACCTCTGTTCTGTGTATGCACACCGTCATTGCCATGCAGGACCATCCGGTTTTTACATTAAGAAGGAATATTTTTATTGAGTATCCATGAAAACAGAAGACTGCTTATGCAATCACAATACCCTCTATGTGATTACAATTGGTAAAAATTCTCTCTGTTTTTTACCCGTATTCAAAATTTCATTGAAGCTTTGAGTATGTTAAGAACAAGTTTAGCTTTGAGATACATTATCCTATTGAGGTGAAAAGCTAAGCGATTATTCTTTTTTTTTTTTGGGTGGAGGATGCTATGCTGCACTGATGAGACCTAATAAGGTCGAAACGCGTCTGCAGCTGCAAAACGGGTTAGCTAATGTGCAGAAACTAGTAGGAAGATTAGCTATAGGTTAGGTTAGAAGAGTTTTCATGGCGTGGAGTTGCTATTTCACTGCGGAGTAATTTTATTTTCTGAATTTGACCATTGGCCATCACATCGAGCTGATTTTCCGAAATTTTGAAGTTTATGACCATATATCTTCAACATAAGCCAGAATAAGTTGTTTCTATGGTTCTCAGAGATTCAAGATATCTTATTGTGACCACGATGTCATCTTGAGTGGTGATGTAAATTACTTCATGCTTTCAATGTTGCCTTGTTAACATAGCGTAGTTTGTGGAATTAAGTAGACAGTTTTAATCGGTCATCCCTCTTTTTGTTTTCCGTCATGCTACACTGATGAGATTTTTCGAAACAGTGGTAGTCTTCGCAATTGCAGAGGCTGCGATTTTCCGTATTATCACTATACATAGCATTCTTAGGTTAATTATTGTAATTCAGGCCTATCTTATAATTATTTTTGTCGATGTTTGCGGTGTTTTCCTCTAGTTCCCGACTATAACTTGATCAATAGCAACAAAATAGCTTTCAAGAACAACTGCAATGGCAAGGTCTTTTGCGTTGGATCCCAGGTACAAATTTCTAAGCACTGATGAATTTCCAGAAGTCCTTCCAACAAAACGAGATGTTTTGCAAAGATTGTTACATGAGCAGAATTGGCGTGGCAAAAATGCAGTCTCAACTGTTTCAAAAAGAACTTCAAAAAATAGATTCAATTGAACGTGTACCCAATTTCACAACAAGCAATTTCACAAAGAGTTTTCGATCTTGCTACTGCGTTCATGAAAACGGAGCACTATCCTACCTCCAAAAGAGAAGCTGCATTTCGAAAAAGGGTAGAGGACTTTATCAATGATATAGACGACTTGTACAATGTGTTTAACAAACATGAACAACATTGGAAAAAACATACAAACTCCGTATGAATGAATTCGACTGGAACTTTTATCATGATCAATGTGGTCCAAATACCGGAAAATTTTGTATGAATAATGAAGAATATACTCAATCTGATTTTAAATTTATTTCCAGAATGAACCGAAAAAATCCCGAACAAAAATGATCACAATCAGCCATCGACTTCAATTTCACATGCAGCAACATAGAGCGACGATGCAGCTTCAACATCTGACTTCTCCGAGTTTTCTCCACCAGCTAAAGGTGCAAACATGCAAAGCCAGCAAGGTTTGACCTACTTGGCACTAATGTGTGAACGGTTTGATGTTTTTGATCGCACAGTGCTGCTATTGCGTCAGCAGTTTTAGAATATTTCGGAGTGATTAGTGATGACAATTTTGCAAAAGTAATAGAGTCTATATCTTCTGCTAAATTGCCGACAGTCTATAACTTCTGCTACATCAGTGGTTCTCAAAGCGGCCGATATCGACTCCCAGGGGTCAATTAGACCATCCAAGGGGTCGAAAATAGCCAAGGGGTCGAATGGGGGTCAATGAATAACTGCTGGGGTCTACTGGAGCAATAAAGCTTTCAATTCAAAATTATTATTAATCCGCCAAGGAATGCAAAGACGTTTTTGAACAAATCAAACGAAATTAAGAGAGCTGATTGAATCTTAGCTACAGTAGTTTAAAGTGCATTCGTTTTAACAACTTTATTCATTAAATCATCTATCGTGATGGCATCACGAAAACTGTTATTTTTTCCCTTGTTACATCACAAACAATATTGTCGTGAATGTGGCGCAGTTGTTACACTGGCGGGTAGGCCTACAGCAGTTAAGGTGCATTTACCGATATGCGGCAGCGCGACACGCGATGATGCGACTATAATTATAATGTAAGTAAATGTAGAAGAATTTCGCAGGTTTTTGCGTGATTGGTGAATAGTAAAATAAAACAAACAAGGTGCGAAAAATTTTTGTCGCGTTGCCGCGACAGATCACTACACGTGTCGCGTATCGGTAAAAGCGCCTTTAGTCTATGCAGTAAGATGGAGAACAATCGTTGTAAACGCGAGAGAAACAGTTACGTTTTATGTTATGCTTGCATCTGTGGTCTTAAGCATATTTTCGGGTTGTGAATTATTTTAGCATGCATTTCAGTTAAAAAATCGACTTTATTTTGACGTATTTTGTTTCCTTGTAATTGTTTAGCTAGGCTAGGGGGTCTATAGAAATTTTTTTACTTAAATCTGGGGTCAACGTGCAAAAATGTTTGAGAACCACTGTGCTACATTGTCATCACCAATCACTCCCGAAATCTTTTAAAACTGCTTAATTTTCTTGAACGCATTGGCAAGATCGAATACTCTTTGTAAAATTGCGTACACGTTTGATTGAGTCCATATTTCGAAAAGTTGGGACTGCACTTTTGCCATGCCAATTCTGCTCATGTAACAATCTTTGCAAAACATTTCGATTTGTCGGAAGGACCCCCTCTACAAATTGATTAGTGCTTTGGAATTTATACCAGGGATTCAACGCAAAAGACCTTGCCATTGCAGTTGTTCTTGTAAGTTATTTCGCTGCTATTGATCAAGTTATACTCAGGAACTAGAGGAGAACACCGCAAACGCCAACAAAAATAATTATAAGATAGGCCTGAATTACAATAATTAACCTAAGAATGCTATGTATATATACACTTGGCAAAATTAGCATACCAGTAGGCAGTATGCATCCAATAAAGGACAGTGCTGTAAAGCTTCGAAGAGAAGAGCAGTATCTTTGAATGCGTGCAGGGAGGTGCATTCACAATTTCACTCACTCTTCATTCGATATATGGTTGTTGATTAGAAAACCCCACCAACATAATCATTCAAGAATGCTTAACTATTTGACAGTAATGAACCTTCTTTGCTTAATACTCATATTCAGTATCATTTCGTCCATTCAGAGCAACAACAAACATTGATAGAGATGCAAGATCATGCAATACCCGTCAAACTTCATAAAATATGCTGCAGAACTATCTAAAATTTGGATTTTTTGGAATAACTCAAATTCCACTTACTACAGATGCAAAAGTCCGCTTAGAACAGATAGAAACATGGATCTTCTGAATCTTTTGAGCCAATATAATCAGCTTTCTACGACCAGTAGGAGAGAAGTTAGAGCAATTTTGACAAAAATTGGCCCGGCGTGAGCTTTGACCTCAGGTAGGAGGCTCAATTTAGGGGTAGAAAGACCAAAATTGCTTTCATGGTTGTTTTTAGCGCCAAAGCCAAGTGTTTTAACACCTTAAATACAAATCCATTATGTATAATTCACTCCTTCTATTGCTGAGTACATAAATAAAAGTTTTCACCTAAAATGCGCGTTTTGGCCTCCCATTTCCTATCACATATAAAAGCGTCGATATAAAGATAAAAACTTCCACATATTTCTTCGCGTGCTTCTTGCAAACAATGCGATATGCGATCAATTGTAGCAATTGAATGAAGCCTAAATAATTGCAAAGCAAAAAGTCGCTTTTAGCTGCGAAAGCTTTTATGCTTTTCTTACGTTGACGCTTGCAACGCCTTAAAACGTTTTTAGCATCAATTATAAACTGTTGTCATCATAAAATGGTATCTCCCCAAAATGGTGACACCCGAGGCGAGGGCTCCCATCCCCCCAAGTGACGCTACTGCTCGCAGTTGCGCAGCCACAAATCTCAGATAAACACGTTTATGATTCAACATTGTCTTTACTGCAATTAAGACGAAGCCAAATGAAATGCAGATGAAGCAAAAAGTCTCAATTTTCAGCTTATTGTGCGCCTTTATGCATAGCATATACACATCAAAATGATGTTTAAGGGTAATATTTGGATGCATATTAACTTCAAATGCTGTTTTGATTTTTTTAAACTTTTTTTGCCGTATTTTGTAAGATATGGGCTGATGGGCCCCTAGAACAAGCTGATTTATGCTGGGGGCCCGTGCACTCTATAAAATCGATTATTTTTAAGTTTCTTTAAGGTATGGGCTAATTGGCTCTAGAACAGCATGATGACGTATGTTGGGGTCCATGCGCTCCATAAAATTGATTATTTGAAGTATGTTGAGCTCAAATGCAGTCTTAATTGTTTTTAAAACTTATTTTGACTCCATTTATTTCGTTAGATATGGACTAATGGGCCCCTAGAACAGCATGGGCCCCGGGGTCATTTGCCCCCCCCCTGCCCCCTCTCACGGGCCCTGTTGCAAGGTGTTTATCAAACGCTGCTCACAAAAAGATGTGTGGGAAGCCTTGGTCGAGAAAGGCGTATGTTTGCAAACTTTTGCCTGCATGTTTTATCAATTCTAGTACCACGCACAAATACACATCAGAATCGGGAGGTTGGGGTCTTGCTACCGCACACGACATCGCTTGAGACGCACCCCTTTTGGTAGTCGAAGTGCTTGCGTCACGCAATTCCACGCTAGAGCTCGATTTCAAACCACAAGACTCATTCTCACGCTCGCCCCCTCTCTGATAATGTGAAACCGCGTAGTGAAAACTGCCAAAGCAGCCTTTTACGGAATAAGTGTTAGATTTCTTGCAATCAGGCGTTTGGTGCTTAGCACTTAAGCGCTTGTGACATAGCATGCGCGATTTTACAAATGCAGAATTTCTTTGGGACTTTTGAAAGGAACAACTGAAAACTTGTAAACCTGTGCAACAGATTGTCGCAATACCAACAAGCGTTGTTCTTTATCAACTTGGAGCCTTCAGTCACTGTTTTGGTTACGCCATAGGATGCTCCCTTCGCCTTTGGTGTTGGCTTGACTATTTTCGCGCCTAGTATTCGCAGGCCAAAGAGAAAATTCGCCTTTTCCGACTCACCTTGCATAAATTCAACAAACTGCGGAAAGTAGGCCAGACGACCGATCGAATATTCAACCTGAACCGATCGTTTTACCTAACGTCGCTTCAATTCGTAGAGTAACTTGCTGAGCAACGTGGTCAAAGGATCCAAGGAGCTCAAACTGCCAAAGTTTTTCACCGAATGTCGACGGTAACTAGAGTCTTTTTTAACAACTCTGAAAATTTTTTAATTTCTTCGGCGTCGTTTGGCTTAACATTGGGAAAATTTTTGATACGTTGCTCGCACAGATGGAGAGCTACCCAAGAAGAGCCATATTCCTTTAATAGACGTTCTTTAGCCAGTCTGTAACAGAGTTCTCCTCCACGACCTAAGCGTTGTATCCGTTCCTTCACGTAGTCAACGCAGTGACGTAGTAGCAAACAAAAACGCACCTTTTGGTTCGTGACCCTGGACTCGACGTGTGCTTCAAACACGCTAATAAGAGCCGCGAACACGAGTGGATCTCCGTAAAACCGTGGCAGTTTAGGGCGAAGTGAAAACAAATTATCGTAAATCATCGAAGTAGCCCCAGTAGGATGGGCGTAAGAGTAAACTGGATACGGCCCATGAAAGAGTTGGCTAGTAGCTTCTACTCTCGTTCGCCTGCTTGGCTGAGAAACAGTCGTTTGAATAAATGGGGTCGCAATAGGACGCCTCGGTGGAACCCATTGCGAGTTGAAAGAACAGGTTGGATAGAATAACTGCGGCGGAGACCGCCATGCAGTGTTCGCTGTGACGAGTTGACAATAAAAATTAGGACTTTTGTCGTGGGAAAAAACATCTTGGTTTAAGTTTTCCAAAGAAGCAAAACAAGCAGTAACTAAAGGACAAGTGAGACGTGGTTCTTCAGCAGAACTTTCATCCAGCAAGGGTTGCTTTCTCGCGCCTGTACAGCTTGCTGCTGGGGTCACTGACGCAAACACTGGGCTCAAAGACTACGGCAGCTTAGCTAGAAAAATATCATCTAGCCTCTCGTATCCCGTTGATGTGACAGAAGCAACGGAAGAAGTCGCAACGGGGAATAGACCTGTGGCGGAGCCTTGAACCTCCGAGGGTTGCTGCTCCGCGCCAGCCCCATCCGCCACGAACGTCCCCGGCGCCTGCACCACATTAGAAGGACCAGGAGCAAAACTAAGATCCGTAAATAAGTTAGGTTCTTTAGTACCATAGCCCACATTTGATAATTTCTCTACACTAGCTGCTGTCATACTACACTTAAGCTTTTCTCGCAGCTTAGCAGAGCGACTAGAGCGATGGCTGCCTAGTCAGCCCCTTTCTTCAAGTTCACCCAGAACTTCACACCTTTGCATTGAGAGTTATATTTTTCTTTGCGCCTCGCGCTTGCTCTCATAAGCTTCGAAAGCCGCTTTTTCCTGACAAAGGCGTGCCTCTAACGATGCTTGAGCACTTTGTTCTGCAATAGGAGAGATGTAGGACCTTTGGACCACAGGGACCTTTGGACCACCTATAGTAACTAGCTCCTTTCAAGAAAAGTAATAAAAAATTCCTGGTTGAAGTATTCTGTGAAATAACATAGAAACCCTGACTTTAAACCTGGAGCGATTACTATCAAAATTAAGCTGTTAGGCTGTGAAGTTGGTTTTGAAGCAGTAAAAGTTAATTTTTCAAGGTTAGTTTCGTGTTTGATAACTCATAAGCCTATGAAATGGAAGTCACACACCTTGGTGGAAATGGTAGTTAATAAAAGCTTCTCCAGGTCAGAAAAATTGGTTTTATCCCATGTGCATATTATAGCACAGAATTTATGTCTTGACTTAATTTTTTGGCTTGGGGGACCATTGGATCGTTTGACACAGGCACCTTTGGACCTGGTCCAAAGGTCCCATAATCACTAGCAATGAAGCAAACATATGCCTTTGTGTTACAGAGTTTACCTTTATGCTACAATACTTCAAAAACAACCGCCCGGTTAGCTGAATAGCTCAGTTGCTAAGCGCACACTATCGGTGCGAAAGGTCTGGGGTCCGATTTCCCGGCTGGTCAAATCGGCACTGGGTCGCCAACGACTTGCCACCGCTATGACGTTTCTTCGGAGCTGTGTTGCCCAGGCGCCAAGCCGCGGAGATGGACCCCGTCACTCGTTATATACACATTTCGGCGTAATAAACAATACGGCAAGTATAATGAAGATTTGATACTTTAAAAACTGAGTAAAAAATTACAGCACCCGCCCGGTTTCCATAATCAAAACGCTGCTGCACCAAAATGCTTTGTTTGTATCTATACATGACGTTGCCGTCACGTGGGAGCGATTTTCCCGCGCTGCTTGTTTGTTTCTATAAAAGACTTCCTGTGCTCTAGGCACTTCCTTCTGTTTTTACATTGCCATCGCCATCCACACTTAGCCGGTTTGATTAAGTTTGATGCTGACCTTGGCAAATATGACTTTTAAGAACTAAAAAGTAATGTCCTTCCTGGCCTACCGGACGGGAAGTCATGACGACTTCCTCTTATTGGGTTAGAGGCTATATCAGCACTCCATCACTAACAGTGCATAGCACTCCAGTAAAACGTACCGTAGAGCGAGACAGCGCTATTTCAGGCTATAAGCCTTCATCAGCCGCCCTCAAGTAAGAAACATTTCTTTTCTAAGACGAATGATCTTGCCATGATCTCTCATCCCTTCCGATAAATATTTCTTAAAGAATTTAACCTTTGTGGTATGCATATCCACTCGTGTGGCTACGTCACCATTTCCAGTCAAACTCTTTACTTGGCCAGGGTGAAGATCAACAACTAAAAAGCAATATCTTTCCTGGCCTACCGGACGGGAAATCATGACGACTTCCTCTTGTTGGGTCAGAGGCTATATCAGCACTCCATCACCAACAGTGCAAAGCACTCCAGTAAAACGTACCGTAGAGCGAGACAGCGCTGTTTCAGGCTATTAGCCTTCCATCAGCCGCCCTCAGGTAAGAAACATTTATCTTCCAAGACGAATGATCTTGCCATGATCACTCATCCCTTCGGGTAAATATTTCTTAAAGAAGTCGTCAAGAAGAGGAAGTCGTCATGACTTCCCGTCCGGTAGGCCAGGAAGGACATTGCTTTTTAGTTGTTGATCTTCACCCTGGCCACGTAAAGAGTTTGACTGGAAATGGTGACGTAGCCACACGAGTGGATATGCGTACCACAAAGGTTAAATTCTTTAAGAAATATTTATAGGAAGGGGTGAGTGATCATGGCAAGATCATTCGTGTTAGAAAGTAATTGTTTCTTACTTGAGGGCGGCTGATGAAGGCTAATAGCCAGAAGCAGCACTGTCTCGCTCTACGGTATGACTTTTAAGCCTATATCATGTTCTTGCAATATTCTGTGATGACGATTTTATTTGAATAAAACAAATTTCTAGAATTTTGAACTAGTTGCAGGTGTAAAATGCATTTGAGATCGACTGGTCCAAGGGTCCCCTTATCATGATCCAAAGAACCCCACGCATATGAAACTTCTTACCAAAAAATAATTTATTTTAAATTAAAAAAAAAATATGAAGGTGTTAATGTAGTACTGCAATTAAAGTGCTGACTAGTGCATGACATAATGTAGTTTATTTGTAGCAATTTTTGTGGAAGTTTTGTTCAAATTACAGTCACAGCCGTCGAAAAAGCTCTAAATGGTCCAAAGCAGGGATGGAGGTCTCGGGACAAATCTCGGTCTCGAGACTTAAATTTTAAGGTCTCGGTCTCGAGACTGGGTGAAAAATTCGGATCTCGGTCTCGAAGCAACTGGATCTTGGTCTCGAAGCAGAAATTGCGTCTCGAGACTTCTTTTATTGGTACCGCACTTCAGTTGTTTGCATCATGTCAGCGAAGAAGTCGCGCTTCCATGTTGATTACAGAATCAAAGCCAATCTCACTATTGCGTCATTTTCTATCCGATGCTGACCCGTGAAAATGTTTTTAATAAAACGTTCGCCAGAATTACATGCACTTATTTGATTTCAACTACTCTTTTCATGATTAAATCTTATCAAAATCTGCTTAGTTTCAAGGTGTTGAGACTTGAAACTAGCGACAAAAAAGTTTAATTCCTTTTATAAACTGCAGGCGTAAGAAAATTAACTTGCGTATCTGCCTTGTGTCGTAATTACGCAGCTGTGAAATTGTCTGATAGTGCTTTACTTAATTCAATTAATTGAATTATGTACGATACGTCAGTACACAGTTTCGTCTCTGACTGCCACTGTAATGAGTCATCACTGCCCCTAACTATTTTCCAGCATTAATTGATTGGATTGTTTACGTCTGTGCTAGGGTTGGATTGGATTGAATTTGAATTTTGAATTTGAATCCGCTTATCATTCATTGATAATTTTGAATTTTGGTTATCCAAAGTAGATGTGTTTGAATTTTAACTTTCTTAAGTCAATGAATTTGATTTTTCATTTCCAAAGTCAGTCTTTTCTTTTCGACTTGCACCGGTAGAACGAGTTTTTAGTCAAAGTGGTTTGCTTTTTCGGCCACATCGGGCCAGGCTATCATCCGATTTGCTCTCAATGTTAGTTTATTTAAAGTGCAACAAAAACTCTGTTTACTTGTAATTTTTGCGTTTAGTGTTCACTGTTCAATAAAATAATTTCGATTTCAAAAAATTTTTTTTGTCTTCGATTAGATCACTAGTCTCGGTCCCACATCTCCCCTACCCTCTTTTGAGTGCGAAGCCTCAAGTTGAGCTTGTTTTAACTCCAGCTAAGCTTTCGCACGTTTAGAACTACAGTAGTACAAGAGCGTAATGAACTCGTTTTTCGAGTAGATCGAGAACGCGCACTAGCACTATTGGCTTTACAACGCAAGTCAGATGTAGTTTTCAAAGGAGCAGCAAGTTCATCTTCTACGCCACAAGAGTTCCTAGCCAGTTTGTTCAACCATTCTGGGCCTTATTACAGTGGTCAAAAATGTGTCGTTTTGTGATACTCATCTTGGAACTACGTGAAAATTGGCAGGATTGCAGATTTTGAAACGTTGAATCCAAATTTTTTGCTTCTCGCTTTCCTAACAGGGTACATCGAGGCGTTATGACGTCATCAAGAAAGAAACATCGAAAAAATTTTGGCAGAAACACAGCGCACGTAATGCGTCGTAGTTTCTGCTATGGGGTGAAGAAAAGGGCTCGCAAGGCACGTAATCGGTTGATGACGTCATAACCCACAAGAAAAAAATTTTCAAATCTTGAAAAAAAATTGCTTTGGGTGTGTTTCGTTTTTGATTACTTCACTGATAGTCTGCATAGAAAGCTGAAATTTCGGAGGTAAAGTCTTAGTACAACTATCTACGAATCTACACATTTTTGTTGAGTTTGAAATAACGCTAGTGTAGGTATTTGGTGGTACAAACGAACAGCTCGTTTTTGTGTAGTCATGTAGAAAGCAGTATTTTGCCAGTATAATAGCTCATAAGTTTAGACACAGTTGATTTAAATGCTTACCATATGTTTTAAACTCATAATATGCTCAAAGATGATCTCTCCGGAAAAGTTTGACGCTATTGGTTGATGACGTCATAACCCACAAGTAACAAATTTTGAATTTTGACTAGGGGTGTGTTTTGTTTTTTATTGCTTCATTGATAGTCAACATAGAAAGCTGAAATTTCGTACGTACAATCTAAGTACTAGTATCTACGAATTTGCAAATTTTCGTTGAGTTTCAAATATCACAAGTGTAGTTAAATATCTAGGTGGTACAAACGAACGGCTCTTGTAGGCAGAGTCATTCGTAAAGCTCTATTTTTTCAATATAATCGCTCATGACATAAGGTTCGATTTAATTGGTGTAAGAGCTTCTGATGATATTACACTAATAGCATGCTGAAAGATTATTTTTCTTTCAATATCGACGCCATCGATTGATGACGTTATAACTCACAAATAAATTTTTGAAAGAAAATGTTATTTTTTTGTAACTTTAGCAATATTAGTTTTTATGAGCGCCGAAATTTGATATTTAGACTCTAACTAAAGTCTCCCTTTTTTCCGGATTTTGAAGTTCTCGGGAAACGGGAACTTTTCAAAACATTTCCCGGGATCCAAAAAATCCTTGGGATTCCCGGGATTCGAAAACTTTCTGGGAAATTTTCCCGGGAATTTTTCTCGAGCTTGATTATTTTGCCATTTTTTCTGATTTTCAGCGTTTCAGATCTAAATTTTAGGATTTTTTATTGTTTTGACAAACTTGGTTTGAGTTTTTCAATTTTTTCAACAATATGAGGAAAAAATGTTGCTCCCGCAAGCATTTCGTCTCAAAACATTTTGCGAATTTTGAAAAATAATTTTTAGTAGAAAAAATTAAAATTTGCACTAACGCATTTTTTATGTCGGAATGATGGATACTAGGACCCCTGAAATCCTCACTAATGTAAAAAAAATTTTCCCAGGATCCCAACATAATTTTCACGGAAAACGGAAAATTTTAAAACCTCAAATTTCCCGTCCCGAATTCTCGGGAGGAAACATTAACTCTAACAATGGTTATTGAGACATTTGCAAATTTTCAGAGTATGATTGAGTTTTAGTGTCCTTTTATCTGCATCTTTAAATGCAGGGAGGTGCAGGGCGGTGGAGGGAGGTGCAGGGCGGTGGAGGGAGGTGCAGAGCGGTGGAGGGAGGTGGAGGGAGGTGCAGGGCGGTGGAGGGAGGTGCAGGGAGGTGCAGGGAGGTGGAGGGAGGTGCTTCGATTTTTTTAATGCAGGCGGTGCAGGAGGTGCTTCGATTTTTTTTTTTTTTTTAATTTTCCGATTTTTTTTTTGAAATTATAAATTTTGATAAAAAGTTTATTGAAAATATATACTTTTTATTATTTGAAAATTTTATGTACAGATTCAATTAAAAAAATCTAAAAATATTGTGATATTGTTTAAGTTTAATTGTTGTGGTAAGTTTATTCTTCGTAGTTCAATTCTTTTGAAAACTTTGGTTACTGTGTCGATTTGACAGGGGATTTGAACCCCAGATCTCCCGCACCGATAGCGCGACCATGATCACAAGGTTCAACTCCCAGCCTAGTCTTGTTGTTTCGTCCTTGAATAAGATGCTTCAGTTTGTTTGAAAAACAATGGATTGCTTAATGTACAGCGTGGCGCAGTGGTTTGGGGCGTACGACGACCACGATCATAAAGTTAATGGTCCAACTCCCAGCCTAATCTCGTTGTTTCGTGCTTGAATAAGATGCTTTTAATTTTTTTTTTGAATAAATTTTATTTTCTTTTGATTTTCTTTTCAGCAAAATTTATTCTCGTGCGCTAATGCCTCGCTTGACCCTAAAGTTTAATAGGCAAGAAAGAGCTGTATTTTTTTTTTGAAACTTCATTCTTGTGCAAAGCTGATATTTTGAAACTTGTAACAGCGCACGTTATAAATCGAATTTCTGGGAGCGCGTTATAAATGAAAGATAGTGTGACAGATCCAGGAAGCGAACGGTTTGTTATAAATCGATATGCCCAGTTTTATTGTTTCGCGTTTGGATAAGATGCTTTTAAATTTTATTTCAAGTTCTTTTGATTTTCTATTACGACGAAGCAGCTAACTCCGTGCTTCTTACGCTATTGTTTTACAAATTCTATTTATCTTTCTGCAAAAGTTTTAACAGTTTTTCAACTTTACGTTTTTATAATCGTATTATTCAAGTTGATAAAAATTTTATAGTTTCACTATTGTTTTACAAATTCTAATTGTTTTTCCTAAAAAAGTTTTAATAGTTTTTTAACTTTACGTTTTCACAGCTTTTACAATTCTTACACTATTGTTTTACAAATTCTAATTGTTTTTCTAAAAAAGTTTTAATAGTTTTTTCAACTTTACGTTTTTATAATCGTATTATTCAAGTTCGTAAAAATTTTATAGTTTTGGAACGTAATATCAATTACAACTCGGAAAAATTCACAGGTTATTAAGGGAAAAAATAAACTTATTCTACAGACAAGTTACTTCGATAGTTAACGACAAAATTGAGGAAGCTAACGGTTTGTTATAAATCAAATTTTAGGAAGCGCGTTATAAATGAAGCATGGCATGACAAAATCCAGGAAGCGAACGTTTTGTTATCAATCGAATTTTAGAGAGAGCTTTATAAATGAAAGGTGCGCTGATTAATCCACCGGTCGGTGGTGCAGGGGTGGAATTTGCTGTAATTCTACCGTAATTATTATTCCAACTTAGTCAAAATTTTTACGTTTTTATAATAGTAGTATTCAAGTTGATAAAAATTTTATTCTTGTACGTAATATCAACTGCAACTCGGAAAAATTCACAGGTTGCTGAAGAAAAAAACTCTTTCTAAAGGCAAGTTGCATTTGATAATTTTACCTTTCAAAACTTTCATCTTATCTCAATTATTACAAATTTTATACTATTGTTTTACAAATTGTAATTACATAATTTTATCTCAAATTAAATTATTTTCGTAGTTACACTCATTTTATTTGCTGTAATTTTCTACCGTAAATATTATTCCAACTTAGTCATAAATTTTACGTTTTCATAATCGCATTATTCAAGTTGATAATAGTTTTATACTTGTGGTAAGTAATATCAACTACAACTTGAAGAGAATTCACTTGATATTGAGAAAAATAGCTCTTTCTTTCTATTGTACGTAGCGTTAAAATTACAAGTCGTTAAGAGCCCGCGACGAGGTGCTTATATTTTTTGTATGTCCCAGACTGTCAAATCCACGTCTTGCTTCACACAATTGTGAATAACATAAACGTATATTCACGTTGATAATAATTTTATACTTGTAATATCATCTGCCTCTCGGAAAGAATTCACACGTTATCGAGAAAAATAACTCAGGTGAAGACAAGTTGCGTTTGATAATATTACCTTTCCAAGCTTACGGAAACTACAAACGTCAGAATTTTATCATGCTTACCGTCAACATAATAAACAACACAAGAGAAGCAACATAGTGATTGTTTGCGACACCGAGCAATGCAAGCACGACATGGGCCGGGTGTACACTAACGCTTAGTGCACTAAAAAGGTAATAAACAACACAAGAGAAGCAACAACGAGAAAACATTTGCTTTCAATTTTTTACTCGTTTTTCTTTAAGTTCCAGTAAAACTATAATTTTTACGCTTTAAAAATGAGTAGAAATGACTTAAAAATTGTTACGTGCTCACAATGAAAAAACGTAAAATCGAGTAAAATCTATTTTTTTAACGTTTTTTACTCTAGACTGTTTTGAATGTTTACGTTTCTAAACTTGTGATTTCTAACTTGTTTTAACCGTTCTGAATTTTTCAGTAGTTATATCTACATTAATACTTTGCAGTTAAAATCTCAATATAATGCAACCTGTTCTCGTGAGCTTCGTGAAATTGATTCTGAGCGACCTTGTACGACAAATCTCAAACAAGAGTAGCGCGACCTTACTCAGCACAAACCGAATTGATGACTATATTGCCACCAAGTCGAGGCAAAACCTAAAAATAAAGAACGAACAAGCTCAGAAACCGTATTGAACGATTAAGTCGCAAACATTCAAAATGCATAACGTCTAATGCACTGAAAATAAACAGAGACAAAAAGCACTGGGAAAACTAAAAAATGCTTGAAAAAGCAATGGAAACGTTAAGACAGATAGTATTCTGAAACCATAGAGAAGTCACTGCTGAAACTATGTAAAAACCTTTAGGATAACTATGTAAAAATCTTACGCAAGAAATAAATGTAAAACACTTTTCTAAAATGAAAACTGTTTTCTGATCAATAAGCTGGTTACGCAAAAGACTGCTCATTAGAAGCATGTTAACTTGTGATAATCATGTTTTGTAAGATAGGATTTAAAAATTTGTGAGAATTAAACAGGTAATTACAATTACGACAACATATGTAGGGAACATAATTTAATAAAAAAAACAAAACATGTGGAGTAAATCTCAGCATAGATAAGAAATGCGTTTGTGATTGTATAATAAATTTTTATGTAATATAAAGCTGCAAGGTACAGCAACCAAAAAATCTGATGCATTTTCACTAATTTATTTACACTATTTACAGCATAACAAAGGCACTACGACCGTTTTCGGCTCTACATTGGCCCTCGTCAGGTATTTGTCTAAAATAGTCACACGATTTTTATGTAAGTCAGGTAAGTAAGAATACGTTTGCAATATAAAACATAAACTCGTACTACAATTTTTCTTAAAAAAAACTGCAAACTATAAAAACTTCAAAAATATTTTGCGTTATTGCGTTTCCTACAAGTTTTATATAAACCTCTAAAATTTTGCCTGCGTACTTTGATGAACTAGAAGCATGCTTTTGAGTTGTTATTTTTTAATTTTCTAACGGTTGTCATGTTATTTTTTTCTGAAAGAGTGCAATAGTATAGCTTTTGAGAGAATTTTTACGGGGTTAGTACAACAGGGTAAGTGACAAAACGTAATTTTTGCGCTTTTTGGAAAATAATTTATATGTGTGTTATTCAAAATAATGTTTTCACCATATTTTTATAGTTCACTTTTCAAAGACGTTTGAATAGTATTAAACATATGCTTTTCAACAGGTAAAAGAAATATACGTTTGTTCTATATTGGTAAACTTTAATGGTTTGTGCCTAAAAATATTTTGCATTCTCTGCAAGATTTGAACCGTCCTCGTTCGAAGAATACATAAAATTACTCACATTTTTCAATAAAACTGTTAAAAGTACGTATATTGTAATAAATTTCGTTAAAATCAGCACGAGTTTATGGCTACATGTAGTCACAACTGGGGTTTTCACTTACATTTTTGAATAAAATTGTGAAAGATTAAACTTACACATATTTCACGTCCGTACTGGTGTACCAAGTAAGTTTTGGCATAAAAAAAAAATCTTTGGAGATCGTGGAGTACCGCTGATTCATAGAAGCAGTGTGGAGCTTCGCGATGTTGCAAGTGGGAATTGGACGACAAATCTCCAAATCGTTGGTTTGCATGGTTATTGAAGAATGAACTTTAAAATAGATGAAGAAGCACTTCTTCTGCAAGATATCGATGGTTGAAAACTTGGTATCTAAAAGCATGATACAATAATAAATCCTCCCACTTTGTAGCGTTTACGTGTCTTGTTTTATCAGTAGCAATGAAGATAGAGCAATGGGATGAGGGCTTACAAACCAACCCACCCTCGCTCTAAATGGGAATCGAACCATCAAAATCTTTCCCACTTGGGGACAACGCATCCTGGCCAAGATGGAGAGCACTCAATCGGCTAAGGTCTGGCGTAAGCTGTACAAAGGCCAATCTGATCAAGTGGGGTTACAAAACTGGCGACTCTACATGCTGCTGCGAAACTGAGGCGCATACAAATGAACATCTACTGAGATGCCCGATGCTTGCGAAGCCGTGTTCCAGAGAAGACCTGCATGTTTACAACAGCACTGTAACGTCGCAATAATAATTAAATTAACAATTTGTATGGAATCGAACCCGGCCTTTCATAATGTAAATTGTTTCTCGTATTTTGCTGCACACTGTTGGATAACGACGTTAATTGCGTAATTTTTGTCTTAAATCGCTGGATTTGCCAATAGCCGAAAAGTTGCGGCGCTTTTGCTGTAAAGGATTCTTGCACTATGCACGTAATTTGAGTTTTTTCCACTGTAAATTTTTATTTTTGGTCATCAGACAATTCAGAACTTGATAGAAGCAACATCGAAGTTTTATTACTTAAACTTAGCACGAATTTGAGAGCTAAGAACCGTCAGCTTGAACAGTTTAGACTCCGGGGGGGGCCGCTTGGAACCGTTTAAGTTAAAGTTATTATTGGACCTTTGTCCGTCGAGCCCACTGCTCAATTTATTATTGGACCTTTGTCCGTCGAGCCCATTGCTCAATTTATTATTGGACCTTTGTCCATCAAGCCTACTGCTGAAGAGATTAATTTGGGGTTGAGCCTATTGCTCTTTTCCTTTCTTCCATTTGTCCAGGGGTTGGCCCTTTTGTTAAGATTTAGTTACCGGTAGTTGCTTTCTTTCTTGGGAATTATTTGATGACTTTTCGTCCGCCGAAGGAAAACTTATCGGTAAGTTCATTAAACTTATAAATCTTAAATTTACTTAACTCCGCAATTGATTGACTCTGTGTTCTGAAATAGTAGTTTGCCGTAAATTTAATGTTATGACAATGTATTTGCGCTCTACATTTGCTAATTACTGTAATGTCTTATTTGCGTGTTTGAATTGGCTGTGTTGAGTTTGAGAATTAGTTTGCGACGTAATGCTTCTTTATGTTTAATTTACTTAATTCTTTCTGTAATGTTAGTTATGATGTTGTGATTTACCTTTGCTTATCAAATTGTGTTATCTAGAAACCGTCCTTGTTTTGAACTTGAATATATCGAGATCTATAACTACAAGACGCGTTTGTAAAGACGGTAAAAAGGGCGGGCGAGGAATTACGTCGTTTACAAAAGTTTCGATAATATTCTATCAATCAAGCAATTTCAATACTGACAAAGACTCACTGAACTGTCCAGCGGATTTGACGGTACTGTAATTTGTTATTTATATTTGTGCTACATTTGACGCTTGGGCTGCGTTTACGACGCAGACGTTGGTGAAGATCTCTACTAACATTTCCGAGCGTTACACATTCACGTGCTTTCTGTAGTTGGCTACAGACAAATTGGATTCGAACTGTTTAAGCTTAAGCACGTTATCCGTACCGTTGATGGTCCATATATTGATTATATCTAAGTTTGTGGATTTCCCTGTGCTAAGTTGTGTTTATATTTGTTTTATTTGTGTTGTATTTAATGCAATGACATCTAAGCCCTCTTCTAGCGAAGATGCCCAATCTGCCATTGAGCAATTGCAGTCTGTTTTAGAGCAAAATTATTTACGTGCTGAAAAAATCATGGCATTGCGTAATCCTAATAATGAGCTACTTAAAGAGATTTTGACTGAAATTAATCATGACTATGATGCGTTAATTGGGGCTATGGCATCTGCTAATTTAGGGTCTGAAGCAATTGTAGCTGTCACGCAGAACCAAAACGAGTTTGAGTCCCGTAAGGATGAGTGGTTTACCAAGGTAAAGGAATCATCTTCTGCTTCTGTCTCCACAATGCCCCACTTGCTGTATGAACCTCACAGGTCTCCTAGTCACGTGTCCTCTACTTCTTATTCTCGGCATTCTTTAAAATCTTCCCGGAGCTCTTCTTCAAGACATAGCCGTAAACATTTGGAAGCTAAAGCTAGATTAAAGATGGCTCAGTTAGAGTCTAACCATCTAGAAGAGCGAGTTAGAGAAGAAGAACAGAGACTTCGTCTTGAAGCTGAAGAAAGAGAACAGCGACTTCGTCTTGAAGCTGAAGAAAGAGAACAGCGACTTCGTCTTGAAGCTGAAGAAAGGGAAAAAAGACTTAATCTTGAAACGGAGACGAAACAAAAACACTTTCAACTGAAGAGGATGATTGAGAAGGGCGAAGCCAGTCGCAAGATTGCTCTTGCGGAAGTAGAATACCAAGTATATTGTGAACATGACTCAATTTACAAGCTCTCGTGTGACGACGTTACAGCTGCCACGTCAAGCGCCAACAGTGACGACACAATTTCAACCGTCGTTGCTGACCCTTCGAAACAAATCGAAGCTCTCTCTAGTCAAGTCTCTGTTGCAGGTTCTCTACCTGCCCAGTCCTCTCTTAATATTGGCCTGGCCCAAGGTTCTCTGCCTGCTCAGTCTTCTCTTATTACTGGTCCGGCCCAAGGTTCTCTACCTGTCCGGTCCTCTCTTGTTGCTGACTCGGCCCAAGGTTCTCTACCTTCTAAGCCTTTTCTTAACTCTGGTCCGGCCCAAGGTTCTCTAACTGTCCGGCCCTCTCTTGTTGCTGACTCGGCACAAGGTTCTCTACCTGTCCGGTCCTCTCTTGTTGCTGACTCGGCCCAAGGTTCTCTACCTTCTAAGCCTTTTCTTAACTCTGGTCCGGCCCAAGGTTCTCTAACTGTCCGGCCCTCTCTTGTTGCTGACTCGGCGCAAGGTTTTCTACCTGTCCGGTCCTCTCTTGTTGCTGACTCGGCCCAAGGTTCTCTACCTTTTAAGTCTTCTCTTAACTCTGGTCCGGCCCAAGGTTCTCTACTTGCCCAGCCCTCTCTTACTGCTGATCCGGTCCAAAGCTCTCAACATGCTCCGGCTACCTTTTCATCAGTCTATGGTCATCCACCTGTGCGGCCTTACAACACCTTTGTCGATAAAGCCTACAGCTCCATTCAACCTCAGCCTTTTGCACCTTCAAGTCAAGTCCATGATGCCCAGCCTGTAGGTGTTCCAGCTGCGCAATTGGATTCTTCACACCCATCTCGTGTTGTAACATCATCAACGCCTCCTTCGGTCTCATGTGCTAATAATAATCTCATGAATAGTAATAATTTATTATTACCGGTACATCTCCCGGGCCTGTATACTCCGAGTGCTGCCAACTACGACAGTTTATTCCTTCCCCGACCGGAGTTCACCAAGTTCTCAGGCGATCCTTTGGAATTTAAAACCTTCATGAGTAACTTCGAAACGCATGTTGAGCCTAGGGTGCGAGATGAAAAGGCACTGTTTTGCTTACTCCTACAACATTGTACGGGAGAAGTGAAGAACCGCATTGAATATCTTTCCACGAGCGAAACCCAACCTTATACTTTAGCCAAGCAAAGGCTAACTAAAGATTATGGTTCACCTTGGGTGATAGCTGATGTTTGTGAGCAACAACTGAAGAAATTCCCTTCAATAAAATCTGGTGACGGCCGACAGATGAGACGTTTTGCTGAATTGCTTGAGAAAACAAATGTTGTTGTTAAAGACATACGACAATACACCAGTCTAGATACCTTAGACACTCTATCAGAGCTATTAGGCAAATTGCCCTACGACCTCAAAAGACGCTGGGTTAAGAAATCGGTTCAAGTCGAAACTTCCGTTGGTCACCTAGCTAATTTTTCACATTTCGTGGATTTCATCCGTAACGAATCTGAAGAGGTTAATTCCCTTTTTGGTCTCCGCTCTCTTCATCCTAAGACCTCACCATCCAAGCCTAAGGTAAAAACATCCTCCTTTGGAGTTGTTACTTCCAAGTCTACTTCTATCAAGTCTTCGGAGTCCAAATCCAGTGCTCAGCCTGGATCTTGTTACTTCTGTAAAGATACTTCTCACATGCTTTGGGATTGTAAGAAGTTTAGAGAAAAAACGGTGCAAGATCGCATCTGTTTTGTAAAGGAATTGAAGTTGTGTCACAAGTGCCTTAGCGCAAGGCACAGAACACCAGAGTGTAAGAAAAATAACACTTGCTCAAGTAGTGGTTGCAAAGGATTATATCATCACACCTTGTTGCACAGACCTGACAAAGAAAGCAAAGGTAAACCTAAAAGTCGAGACATTTCTACCTCTACATCAGACGTTGCTGCTGCTGCGCCTGTAACTTGTGGGTTTACCAAGCAAGATTCCTCCAGTCACTCCTGTGATCCTTCCGTGTACCTCTGTATAGTTCCCGTTAAGGTAGCATATGGGGATAAAGTGGTTTCTACATACGCCTTCTTAGACCAAGGGTCGACTCATTCATTTTGTGGTAAATCTTTGGTGCAAGAGTTGGGTATTACCGGACTTCGCGAGAATTTGCATCTCAAAACTATTACCGGGACCACAGACAATTACGAGTCTATGTCCTGCGATCTTGTCGTATCAGACCTTGGTAATGAAATTTCATTCCGCCTGCCTAACGTACATTCCGTTGACGACATTCCCGTCAAACCTAATGATATTTCGGTTGATGCAAAGGTGCGTAATTTACCACATTTACAGGATGTAAAGCTGAAATCTCTACCACATGCATCTGTTAATCTCCTGATAGGGGCAGATGCCCCTGAGCTTTTTTGCATATATAGTGCGAGGAAGGGGCCTCGAGGTACGCCTTGCGCCATTGAAACCCCTCTTGGCTGGTCACTTCTAGGACCATCCTTATCTCCTTCCCAAGAAACCAATTGTACGGTAAACTTTATTGACTACAAACCTAATAGAGATGCAACCCAGTTGGTAGAAAAAATGTGGGAAAATGAATTTGATCCTGGCACATCCATATTTGAGAGTTCTTCTAAAGAAGATCGCATTGCATATACAGTTATGCGATCTTCAATTTGTGAAACTCATGGTCACTATCAACTTCCATTGCTGTGGAAGGAAGGATACATCGATCAACTTCCCGACAATCTTTTCTTGGCGCAACGGCGTCTGATTAGTCTTAAGAAGAGACTTGTGAAGGATGAGAAGTTAAGAATTAAGTACACTGAAGTTATGGATTCTTATCTTTCTAAAGGGTACGCTCGTAAGGTGCCTCAGTCAATCCTTGCCAACGCGGGGGGTCCTGTGTGGTACTTACCCCATCATCCCGTAACCAACGTTCACAAACCAGACAAAGTAAGAATAGTCTTTGACTGTGCAGCCAAATATAATGGGTTATCTTTAAATGATGCTCTGATGAAAGGACCACATCTTATGAACAACCTGACAGGAGTATTAACCCGCTTCCGAGAAAAGGAAATCGCACTGGTAGCCGATGTAGAAGCTATGTTTCACCAAGTCAGGGTGGACCCAATGCACACTAATGCATTGCGTTTCTTGTGGTGGGAGAATGGAAACGTAAACCAAGAACCCATTATTTGCCAAATGTTGGTTCATCTGTTTGGAGCGACATCTTCTCCAAGTTGTGCAAATTTTAGCTTGCGCCAAACAGCTCTAGAGTTTGGTCACCATTACGATCCTGTCATTTCGTCTATCGTCAATAATAATTTCTATGTTGACGATTGTCTTGTATCTTTATCTTCGGTTCAAGAGGCAAGCTATGTCTACCATAACTTGACTAAACTGCTTGAAAGGCGAGGTTTCCACTTAACCAAGTGGATTACAAACAATGAAAAGGTATTAAGTGAAATACCAGAAAGCGAAAGATCTACTAAAGCTCAGCAGTACCTGTTGGGAAACCAAACCGATGACAGGATCCTAGGCATACAATGGAAAGTGAATGAAGACCAATTCACGTTTGATATAAAAATTCCCAACAAACCATTTACGAGGAGAGGACTTCTTTCCACAGTTGCGAGTTTGTTCGACCCACTAGGATTCGTAGCTCCTGTTCTTTTGGAGGCCAAGCGCCTGCTACAGGTCTTGTGCAAACAAAATTTGGGTTGGGATGAGCTTATTGGTGATGCTGAACAGAAAAGATGGAAGGATTGGCTCGAAAGTCTTCCGGCTTTAAACAATGTTAAAGTACCAAGATGCTTCAAACCAGCAGACTTCGGAAGGGTAGTCACAGTGCAGATACATCATTTTGCTGACGCTTCTTCTTACGGCTACGGCGCTTGTTCTTACTTGAGGCTTGTTAACGAACAAGGAATCATTTGCTTGTCCTTTCTCATGGGAAAATCACGATTGGCTGCTATGAAATCGGTTTCCATACCTCGGTTGGAATTGACTGCTGCGGTCCTGGCCGTAAGGTTAGACGAGTTGACCAAAGGAGAGCTTGATCTGTCCGTGCCTTCTTTCTTCTGGATAGATTCTACTGCAGTTCTCTACTGCATTAAGAATATTACCAAGAGGTTTCCTGTGTTTGTAGCTAATCGTCTAGCTACTATTGAAACCCACACAGATGTTAATCAGTGGCACCATGTGCCATCGAGTCTGAATCCGGCTGACGCTGCTTCTAGAGGTTTGGAAGCAGACAACTCAATTTCTAAAAATTGGTTACAGGGTCCTTCATTTCTTTTACAACCTCAGTCCAAGTGGCCAAGTTTGGAAGCAACAATGGATGAGCCACCTAATGAATTGCGCCCTGTTAAGGCACAAACCGTGCAAACGATCATTAAAACAAATCGAACTGAAGAGGCAATCGATCGCCTTATAAATCACTGTTCAAGCTTCCACAAGCTTAAAAGGTTGACAGCGTGGTTCTTACGAGTTATGTTGTTCTTACAACATTGTGTCATGAAGAAAACATTTAGCATGAGCAAGAGCCTTTCCGTGGACGAACTTCGAAATGCCGAAGCGGTGTTAATAAAACACGTGCAACATCAACAGTTTCCTGACTGTTTTGCATCAAAGAGCAACAAGCTAAATTTACCACGCAATCTTCAAAAATTGCAGCCAATTGTTGTAGATGGCATCTTGCGTGTCGGAGGTCGGTTAAAGCAAGCTCCATTTGATATTGATGTAAAACATCCCATCATAATCCCGCAACGTTCACACTTAACAGAACTCGTAATACGTCAGCACCATGCAGAAGTGGGCCATTCTGGTTCCAGTCACACTTGGACGTCTCTACGCCGCAAGTTTTGGATAATAAAGGGAGGAGCCGCAGTACGTAAGTCCATAGGTAACTGCTACTTGTGCAAGAAAAGGAATTCGAATGTTGGCAAGCAACTGATGGCAGATATTCCCTCTTGCAGGCTTCAATTCGATAAACCTGCGTTTTCCAGTGTGGGAGTAGATTACTTCGGACCAGTGATGGTTAAACTACTTCGCAACAAACTTGTTAAGAGATATGGCTGCATATTTACGTGTCTTACGATGAGAGCAGTCCATATTGAAATTGCCCATTCTTTAGACACAGACTCCTTCATAAATGCGCTACGAAGATTCATAGCACGCAGGGGAAGACCTCAAAATATCTTTAGCGACAACGGAACTAATTTCGTTGGTGCTGCAAAGGTGCTACGTGAATCCTTGCGATCCTTGAATGAAAACAAAATCCATCAGTATTGTTCCCAGCAAGACATTAACTGGACGTTCAATCCACCCACGGCAAGCCACATGGGGGGAGCTTGGGAACGAATGATACGCTCCATTCGTAAGATTTTGAAAGGTATTTTAGGGGCACAAACTCTGAATGATGAGGGTCTCCTTACGTTTATCACAGAAGTAGAGTCAATAATCAACTCTCGACCTTTAGTCCCAGTTTCCTTTTCCGACACATCTCAGGATCCACTCACTCCTAATCACCTTCTTTTACTTCGAGGCAATCCTAACCTGCCTCCAGGTCTCTTTTTTAAAGAAGATTGCTATACCCGGAGACGGTGGGCTCAGATCCAATTTCTTGCGAACCAATTTTGGAAACGTTGGATGGATGAATTCGTGCCTAATCTGCTGCATCGACAAAAATGGTTCGAGGTAAAGAAAAATCTCCAGGTAAATGATGTGGTGCTACTTGTGGAAGACATGACACAACGCTCTAAATGGGTCATGGGTAGGGTTCTGGAGACATACCCTGATAAACGTGGATTAGTCAGAACGGTTTTAGTGAAAACTCAAACTAATGTCGTTAAGAGGCCTATAGCGAAGTTATGCCCGGTCGTGACTCATGCTGATTAAGTCTATGATTGTTATACTGTTTGCATTATGCTAAAATGATTTGAGTTATTTGTGAATTGTTTGGTGTTTCTACTTAGTTTTGCGACTCTGTTGTTGTAAATGTCTACCAGTAGACATTTAGGGGGAGTGTAACGTCGCAATAATAATTAAATTAACAATTTGTATGGAATCGAACCCGGCCTTTCATAATGTAAATTGTTTCTCGTATTTTGCTGCACACTGTTGGATAACGACGTTAATTGCGTAATTTTTGTCTTAAATCGCTGGATTTGCCAATAGCCGAAAAGTTGCGGCGCTTTTGCTGTAAAGGATTCTTGCACTATGCACGTAATTTGAGTTTTTTCCACTGTAAATTTTTATTTTTGGTCATCAGACAATTCAGAACTTGATAGAAGCAACATCGAAGTTTTATTACTTAAACTTAGCACGAATTTGAGAGCTAAGAACCGTCAGCTTGAACAGTTTAGACTCCGGGGGGGGCCGCTTGGAACCGTTTAAGTTAAAGTTATTATTGGACCTTTGTCCGTCGAGCCCACTGCTCAATTTATTATTGGACCTTTGTCCGTCGAGCCCATTGCTCAATTTATTATTGGACCTTTGTCCATCAAGCCTACTGCTGAAGAGATTAATTTGGGGTTGAGCCTATTGCTCTTTTCCTTTCTTCCATTTGTCCAGGGGTTGGCCCTTTTGTTAAGATTTAGTTACCGGTAGTTGCTTTCTTTCTTGGGAATTATTTGATGACTTTTCGTCCGCCGAAGGAAAACTTATCGGTAAGTTCATTAAACTTATAAATCTTAAATTTACTTAACTCCGCAATTGATTGACTCTGTGTTCTGAAATAGTAGTTTGCCGTAAATTTAATGTTATGACAATGTATTTGCGCTCTACATTTGCTAATTACTGTAATGTCTTATTTGCGTGTTTGAATTGGCTGTGTTGAGTTTGAGAATTAGTTTGCGACGTAATGCTTCTTTATGTTTAATTTACTTAATTCTTTCTGTAATGTTAGTTATGATGTTGTGATTTACCTTTGCTTATCAAATTGTGTTATCTAGAAACCGTCCTTGTTTTGAACTTGAATATATCGAGATCTATAACTACAAGACGCGTTTGTAAAGACGGTAAAAAGGGCGGGCGAGGAATTACGTCGTTTACAAGCACTACAAAGGAATGCGCGAAAAGTGGCAAAAAAAAACATGTGAAGACACGAACAACGACGACGAGTAGCAATGAAAGAACTTTGGCTATGTTGAAAAGCAGTAAACTTACTCGATAGTGCCAAAGAGAATCCATTCACGTATTCGCAGCTTTGGTTGGATAGGATGGAAGTTTAATCCGACTCCATGGTAATAAACTCACATTCTTTTTTAACTCGTACAAAGTTCTTACAATCCATTTGAAAAAATAGGATGACGTTGCAAATCTCCACACTGTAGCGGAGCATTCACAATTCGAAAGCTCGATTTCACGTCTGCTACAAAAGTCTGTTCTTGTGTTTGCTATATTGCTAAAGTTTTGGGTTTCAGTATACGTCTCCAATCGGTGAAATCAGTAAAAAGTACGCTTGTCTTCACTGTACAGCTTCAATAGATCAACTACTGGATCACATTAAAACTTAATATCAAACAATCTGAATCTCTAAAATTATTCAAAAAATAGAATGAAACAGTTATTACTAAAAAATTATCACGATTAATATTGGAATGACTATTCAAGCTTATTATTTTTCTGGGTAAACATTTGAAGTGCTTCATTTTTTTTTATCGCTTTCTGAGTAAATGGCTTTACTTCTTAGTAAAAACTGTACCAGTTTCTGTTTTGTAAAAAGCTCGTGTTATTTTCTTGCCTCTCTTCGTTTCGCACATTCTGACTGCATTTCGTTTTATTGTAAATTTCTTCACAAAAAACAAGTATTTTGTTTGGTCAATCGATATAAAAGACCTAGACTAATTTTGTACTATTTACTTGTAAGCATGGAGGTAGACTTGAAGACTATTTTCGGACACTACGCTTCCTCCCTATTGCCTCAAAATATACAAAGTATATGTTTATTGTATTAAACTCTTATTATTTAGAAAACTGTAATTTTGAACGACCCTGGCTTTGAAATAAATACCACTACTAAAGTAGTTTCTACTCAATCACATGGCTGCCTACAAACTCTGCACTGAGCAGCCGTTGCATACGGTATACTTGTACCAGTGCATTGCAAATCAGGAAACAGGATGTAATTAAATGAGCTTAGAGCGCTGTATGTGTAGAAACCGCGCTTACTATATCTCAGTTGTGAGTTTGGAAATGCGTTACAATACTTTCTGGTCAAGCTTCATTTTTCTAACTTGTCATTTTTTTCTCTTTTACATTAATTTTCGCACGTGCATTAGTTCTTTCATAGCTGCATTTTCAATCGGTAAAATTGTCTTTTTTGTAAAATGACGTCTGCTGCCGAGTGATCATTTGGCAACGTCTAACAAAGTTTAGCTAGTAGCAAGCGTGATAGTGTGTATTTTACGAAATTTCAGCAACGTTGGTCCTTTTAAATTGCTGCTTGGATTAACTCTAATGGTTTCCTACGTTTCATAGAAAATAACTACAAATATTTTATAAATTTTTGATAAAAAATAATTCTAACGTATCGCAAATATATATCACATTTACGAAATTAAAAAGTTTTCATGGACTGAAAAATTTTATGAATTTAAGTTTTTCCTAATTTTACACACCACAACTATTACGGAACGTTTTCGCGTACTTGAAGCAAATACCAAAAGAAATTTTTGGATTGAGGTCGAGTTATTGATGTTTATGGGTTTTTGCAGATTCGTACTTGAATTTTTATTAGGATGTTTGAAACATAATGTTACCAAAAACATGTAGAAGATAACCTTCTAATTTTGTGGTTTTCGCGATATTTCACAAG
>OZ023244.1:23215926-23280894 GCA_964006365.1 Trididemnum miniatum
AGTTGTTCAAAGGTTCGGTATTAGATCGGGTGTAGCTTCTTGTTCAAGCATTGAAGAGTACCACAAAAAAGACAATTTTACCGATTGAAAATGCAGCTATGAAAGAACTAATGCACGTGCGAAAATTAATGTAAAAGAGAAAAAAATGACAAGTTAGAAAAACGAAGCTTGACCAGAAAGTATTGTAACGCATTTCCAAACTCACAACTGAGATATAGTAAGCGCGGTTTCTACACATACAGCGCTCTAAGCTCATTTAATTACATCCTGTTTCCTGATTTGCAATGCACTGGTACAAGTATACCGTATGCAACGGCTGCTCAGTGCAGAGTTTGTAGGCAGCCATGTGATTGAGTAGAAACTACTTTAGTAGTGGTATTTATTTCAAAGCCAGGGTCGTTCAAAATTACAGTTTTCTAAATAATAAGAGTTTAATACAATAAACATATACTTTGTATATTTTGAGGCAATAGGGAGGAAGCGTAGTGTCCGAAAATAGTCTTCAAGTCTACTTCCATGCTTACAAGTAAATAGTACAAAATTAGTCTAGGTCTTTTATATCGATTGACCAAACAAAATACTTGTTTTTTGTGAAGAAATTTACAATAAAACGAAATGCAGTCAGAATGTGCGAAACGAAGAGAGGCAAGAAAATAACACGAGCTTTTTACAAAACAGAAACTGGTACAGTTTTTACTAAGAAGTAAAGCCATTTACTCAGAAAGCGATAAAAAAAAATGAAGCACTTCAAATGTTTACCCAGAAAAATAATAAGCTTGAATAGTCATTCCAATATTAATCGTGATAATTTTTTAGTAATAACTGTTTCATTCTATTTTTTGAATAATTTTAGAGATTCAGATTGTTTGATATTAAGTTTTAATGTGATCCAGTAGTTGATCTATTGAAGCTGTACAGTGAAGACAAGCGTACTTTTTACTGATTTCACCGATTGGAGACGTATACTGAAACCCAAAACTTTAGCAATATAGCAAACACAAGAACAGACTTTTGTAGCAGACGTGAAATCGAGCTTTCGAATTGTGAATGCTCCGCTACAGTGTGGAGATTTGCAACGTCATCCTATTTTTTCAAATGGATTGTAAGAACTTTGTACGAGTTAAAAAAGAATGTGAGTTTATTACCATGGAGTCGGATTAAACTTCCATCCTATCCAACCAAAGCTGCGAATACGTGAATGGATTCTCTTTGGCACTATCGAGTAAGTTTACTGCTTTTCAACATAGCCAAAGTTCTTTCATTGCTACTCGTCGTCGTTGTTCGTGTCTTCACATGTTTTTTTTTGCCACTTTTCGCGCATTCCTTTGTAGTGCTGTTGTAAACATGCAGGTCTTCTCTGGAACACGGCTTCGCAAGCATCGGGCATCTCAGTAGATGTTCATTTGTATGCGCCTCAGTTTCGCAGCAGCATGTAGAGTCGCCAGTTTTGTAACCCCACTTGATCAGATTGGCCTTTGTACAGCTTACGCCAGACCTTAGCCGATTGAGTGCTCTCCATCTTGGCCAGGATGCGTTGTCCCCAAGTGGGAAAGATTTTGATGGTTCGATTCCCATTTAGAGCGAGGGTGGGTTGGTTTGTAAGCCCTCATCCCATTGCTCTATCTTCATTGCTACTGATAAAACAAGACACGTAAACGCTACAAAGTGGGAGGATTTATTATTGTATCATGCTTTTAGATACCAAGTTTTCAACCATCGATATCTTGCAGAAGAAGTGCTTCTTCATCTATTTTAAAGTTCATTCTTCAATAACCATGCAAACCAACGATTTGGAGATTTGTCGTCCAATTCCCACTTGCAACATCGCGAAGCTCCACACTGCTTCTATGAATCAGCGGTACTCCACGATCTCCAAAGATTTTTTTTTTATGCCAAAACTTACTTGGTACACCAGTACGGACGTGAAATATGTGTAAGTTTAATCTTTCACAATTTTATTCAAAAATGTAAGTGAAAACCCCAGTTGTGACTACATGTAGCCATAAACTCGTGCTGATTTTAACGAAATTTATTACAATATACGTACTTTTAACAGTTTTATTGAAAAATGTGAGTAATTTTATGTATTCTTCGAACGAGGACGGTTCAAATCTTGCAGAGAATGCAAAATATTTTTAGGCACAAACCATTAAAGTTTACCAATATAGAACAAACGTATATTTCTTTTACCTGTTGAAAAGCATATGTTTAATACTATTCAAACGTCTTTGAAAAGTGAACTATAAAAATATGGTGAAAACATTATTTTGAATAACACACATATAAATTATTTTCCAAAAAGCGCAAAAATTACGTTTTGTCACTTACCCTGTTGTACTAACCCCGTAAAAATTCTCTCAAAAGCTATACTATTGCACTCTTTCAGAAAAAAATAACATGACAACCGTTAGAAAATTAAAAAATAACAACTCAAAAGCATGCTTCTAGTTCATCAAAGTACGCAGGCAAAATTTTAGAGGTTTATATAAAACTTGTAGGAAACGCAATAACGCAAAATATTTTTGAAGTTTTTATAGTTTGCAGTTTTTTTTAAGAAAAATTGTAGTACGAGTTTATGTTTTATATTGCAAACGTATTCTTACTTACCTGACTTACATAAAAATCGTGTGACTATTTTAGACAAATACCTGACGAGGGCCAATGTAGAGCCGAAAACGGTCGTAGTGCCTTTGTTATGCTGTAAATAGTGTAAATAAATTAGTGAAAATGCATCAGATTTTTTGGTTGCTGTACCTTGCAGCTTTATATTACATAAAAATTTATTATACAATCACAAACGCATTTCTTATCTATGCTGAGATTTACTCCACATGTTTTGTTTTTTTTATTAAATTATGTTCCCTACATATGTTGTCGTAATTGTAATTACCTGTTTAATTCTCACAAATTTTTAAATCCTATCTTACAAAACATGATTATCACAAGTTAACATGCTTCTAATGAGCAGTCTTTTGCGTAACCAGCTTATTGATCAGAAAACAGTTTTCATTTTAGAAAAGTGTTTTACATTTATTTCTTGCGTAAGATTTTTACATAGTTATCCTAAAGGTTTTTACATAGTTTCAGCAGTGACTTCTCTATGGTTTCAGAATACTATCTGTCTTAACGTTTCCATTGCTTTTTCAAGCATTTTTTAGTTTTCCCAGTGCTTTTTGTCTCTGTTTATTTTCAGTGCATTAGACGTTATGCATTTTGAATGTTTGCGACTTAATCGTTCAATACGGTTTCTGAGCTTGTTCGTTCTTTATTTTTAGGTTTTGCCTCGACTTGGTGGCAATATAGTCATCAATTCGGTTTGTGCTGAGTAAGGTCGCGCTACTCTTGTTTGAGATTTGTCGTACAAGGTCGCTCAGAATCAATTTCACGAAGCTCACGAGAACAGGTTGCATTATATTGAGATTTTAACTGCAAAGTATTAATGTAGATATAACTACTGAAAAATTCAGAACGGTTAAAACAAGTTAGAAATCACAAGTTTAGAAACGTAAACATTCAAAACAGTCTAGAGTAAAAAACGTTAAAAAAATAGATTTTACTCGATTTTACGTTTTTTCATTGTGAGCACGTAACAATTTTTAAGTCATTTCTACTCATTTTTAAAGCGTAAAAATTATAGTTTTACTGGAACTTAAAGAAAAACGAGTAAAAAATTGAAAGCAAATGTTTTCTCGTTGTTGCTTCTCTTGTGTTGTTTATTACCTTTTTAGTGCACTAAGCGTTAGTGTACACCCGGCCCATGTCGTGCTTGCATTGCTCGGTGTCGCAAACAATCACTATGTTGCTTCTCTTGTGTTGTTTATTATGTTGACGGTAAGCATGATAAAATTCTGACGTTTGTAGTTTCCGTAAGCTTGGAAAGGTAATATTATCAAACGCAACTTGTCTTCACCTGAGTTATTTTTCTCGATAACGTGTGAATTCTTTCCGAGAGGCAGATGATATTACAAGTATAAAATTATTATCAACGTGAATATACGTTTATGTTATTCACAATTGTGTGAAGCAAGACGTGGATTTGACAGTCTGGGACATACAAAAAATATAAGCACCTCGTCGCGGGCTCTTAACGACTTGTAATTTTAACGCTACGTACAATAGAAAGAAAGAGCTATTTTTCTCAATATCAAGTGAATTCTCTTCAAGTTGTAGTTGATATTACTTACCACAAGTATAAAACTATTATCAACTTGAATAATGCGATTATGAAAACGTAAAATTTATGACTAAGTTGGAATAATATTTACGGTAGAAAATTACAGCAAATAAAATGAGTGTAACTACGAAAATAATTTAATTTGAGATAAAATTATGTAATTACAATTTGTAAAACAATAGTATAAAATTTGTAATAATTGAGATAAGATGAAAGTTTTGAAAGGTAAAATTATCAAATGCAACTTGCCTTTAGAAAGAGTTTTTTTCTTCAGCAACCTGTGAATTTTTCCGAGTTGCAGTTGATATTACGTACAAGAATAAAATTTTTATCAACTTGAATACTACTATTATAAAAACGTAAAAATTTTGACTAAGTTGGAATAATAATTACGGTAGAATTACAGCAAATTCCACCCCTGCACCACCGACCGGTGGATTAATCAGCGCACCTTTCATTTATAAAGCTCTCTCTAAAATTCGATTGATAACAAAACGTTCGCTTCCTGGATTTTGTCATGCCATGCTTCATTTATAACGCGCTTCCTAAAATTTGATTTATAACAAACCGTTAGCTTCCTCAATTTTGTCGTTAACTATCGAAGTAACTTGTCTGTAGAATAAGTTTATTTTTTCCCTTAATAACCTGTGAATTTTTCCGAGTTGTAATTGATATTACGTTCCAAAACTATAAAATTTTTACGAACTTGAATAATACGATTATAAAAACGTAAAGTTGAAAAAACTATTAAAACTTTTTTAGAAAAACAATTAGAATTTGTAAAACAATAGTGTAAGAATTGTAAAAGCTGTGAAAACGTAAAGTTAAAAAACTATTAAAACTTTTTTAGGAAAAACAATTAGAATTTGTAAAACAATAGTGAAACTATAAAATTTTTATCAACTTGAATAATACGATTATAAAAACGTAAAGTTGAAAAACTGTTAAAACTTTTGCAGAAAGATAAATAGAATTTGTAAAACAATAGTGTAAAAATTGGAATAACTGTGAAAATGGAAAGTTGAAAAAACTATTAAAACCTTTTTGGAAAGACAATTAGAGTTTGTAAAACAAGAGTGTTAAAATTGTAATAACTGTGAAAACGTAAAGTTAAAAAACTGTTAAAACTTTTGCAGAAAGATAAATAGAATTTGTAAAACAATAGTGTAAAAATTGGAATAACTGTGAAAATGGAAAGTTGAAAAAACTATTAAAACCTTTTTGGAAAGACAATTAGAGTTTGTAAAACAAGAGTGTTAAAATTGTAATAACTGTGAAAACGTAAAGTTAAAAACCTGTTAAAACTTTTGCAGAAAGATAAATAGAATTTGTAAAACAATAGTGTAAAAATTGGAATAACTGTGAAAATGGAAAGTTGAAAAAACTATTAAAACCTTTTTGGAAAGACAATTAGAGTTTGTAGAACAATAGTGTTAAAATTGTAATAACTGTGAAAACGTAAAGTTAAAAACCTGTTAAAACTTTTGCAGAAAGATAAATAGAATTTGTAAAACAATAGCGTAAGAAGCACGGGGTTAGCTGCTTCGTCGTAATAGAAAATCAAAAGAACTTGAAATAAAATTTAAAAGCATCTTATCCAAACGCGAAACAATAAAACTGGGCATATCGATTTATAACAAACCGTTCGCTTCCTGGATCTGTCACACTATCTTTCATTTATAACGCGCTCCCAGAAATTCGATTTATAACGTGCGCTGTTACAAGTTTCAAAATATCAGCTTTGCACAAGAATGAAGTTTCAAAAAAAAAATACAGCTCTTTCTTGCCTATTAAACTTTAGGGTCAAGCGAGGCATTAGCGCACGAGAATAAATTTTGCTGAAAAGAAAATCAAAAGAAAATAAAATTTATTCAAAAAAAAAAATTAAAAGCATCTTATTCAAGCACGAAACAACGAGATTAGGCTGGGAGTTGGACCATTAACTTTATGATCGTGGTCGTCGTACGCCCCAAACCACTGCGCCACGCTGTACATTAAGCAATCCATTGTTTTTCAAACAAACTGAAGCATCTTATTCAAGGACGAAACAACAAGACTAGGCTGGGAGTTGAACCTTGTGATCATGGTCGCGCTATCGGTGCGGGAGATCTGGGGTTCAAATCCCCTGTCAAATCGACACAGTAACCAAAGTTTTCAAAAGAATTGAACTACGAAGAATAAACTTACCACAACAATTAAACTTAAACAATATCACAATATTTTTAGATTTTTTTAATTGAATCTGTACATAAAATTTTCAAATAATAAAAAGTATATATTTTCAATAAACTTTTTATCAAAATTTATAATTTCAAAAAAAAAATCGGAAAATTAAAAAAAAAAAAATCGAAGCACCTCCTGCACCGCCTGTATTAAAAAAATCGAAGCACCTCCCTCCACCTCCCTGCACCTCCCTCCACCGCCCTGCACCTCCCTCCACCGCCCTGCACCTCCCTCCACCGCCCTCCACCTTCCTCCCCCTCCACTTGGGGGTCGAATCCCGCACAGCACACTACTCTCAAGCCCACATAAATTAGACATGTGAACAGGGTAATTGTACAGCTAAAGTTTATTGTTTTAGCAACCCCAAGTGTAGGGTGCTTATTTTTTCATCAAAGATTTTATTTTACTCTCACCCTGTGTTTAAAGGGTTCCTTTTGAAAAAAAAATAACTTTTAGAAAATTGTTAAAAATAATTAATCCCTAGGGGCTTCTCCGGAGCGATTTCATGAACCGTTGTGAAAATAAGCATTTTTGCTTGTATTTTCTTTATTTTTGACGATAGAAACATAATTTTTGTGTCTAGCCCCTTTAAGCCGATTGCAAGGATGCCATTTTTGCCTATAAAAAGATTTCAGCGACATGCAGTAGTAACAATTTTTACATTTTTGTATTTTTGCTCCAGAACATACCCATCAGTACCTGCTAAAACAAAGCAATCAATGTCTTACCCATATTGCGAGTAAACTTGTGCTAGTAGAAGTGACATACTGTTTACGCAGAAGTACTAACCATATCAAAAATAAGATAACAATGCCTTAATTTGCACAGCAATCACAAATATTAAACGTTTTTACGAATCTTTTGAAGATATCTACGATCATCTTTCACCACTTGCAGAAGATTTTGATAATGATCTTCAGATCGTGCGTGTGGTGCAAAATCTGCGCTGAGAGTTACTACTCGTTCAGTACAATCATATATTACATTTACAGCACCAATGTCTGAAAAAGAAACAAAGCTCTTTGAAAAAACATTTTCACTGTGGCCTAAAAATGCGAAAAATCAAATAGCAAATCAACAAGACATTAAATTTTTTGCAGTCCATGAAAACTGATCGAATTGCAACCTTTGGTAGTTTTGACAGAATTCACAAAAAGACCATAGAGAAAAAGAAGAATAAAGAAGTTCAACAACAACGCAAAGAAAGATCAGTGCAACAGCAAAGACCTGCTGAAGAAACAGTCTTGCATGCCCATAAGAAAATTCAAGAGACACAGATGACACATTTATAAGCGATGATACTGCTGTGATATCCATACCATCTATTTCTAGAACATCACTAGCTAAGAATTAACCACAGCATAAAGATATTGCTTCCACAGCAAAAGAATATTGGATTGCGTCTTACCAACAATCGCGTCTTTACCCTGGAACTCCAAAATCTTGCCAAAGCTGAAAAATTCAAACGTATCAGAAGAATGACTAACTGTTATAATCGGCACACAGCAGGAAACGAAGCTCCTCGGCTCTCCCATTTATCAATCATCAAGAGAAAAACAAGCTGAGGCTAAAATAGCCAATTTGACTATGGAGCTGCTTCAGTCATGGAACTTACTGTACTTCAAGTATTGCTAACATGGTGTTTGACACCACAGCCAGCAACACAGGCCATTTAGCAGCAGCACGTGTATGCGTCCAGCAGCAACTGGAGCATGCACTTTTGTGGTCTGGATGTCGACACTACATCGGAGAAGTTATTCTGAACCAAGTTTTTCAAGATCTTGTAACTGAAGCATTAAAATCAACAGAAGTGTCTGTGTTCTCAAGATTTCGAAAGCACTTTAATTGATTGGATACTTCTACACAACTAATGGATATCTCAAGTTATGAAATGAATGCCAAGTCAATGCCCACTGTTGATCGATTGAGAGAGTATTCTTTGTCAGTATTGCAAAGTGATTTTATTCCTGCAAGAGACTACTGATTAATTTCTGTATTAAGTTCATGGGTGGAAAAAAATCTTTTAATTTTAGAACACCTGGAGCTTTGCATAAAGCTCGTGGAATGGCAAAGCTTTTGCAAAGTTTCAAAATTTGCCTCCTTCAATCTGCAACTGAAAAATTACCACCAGGTACAATTGCAGCAATTGTACAGCTTGCAAAATTGAGGCGGTTCATAATTTGTTTAGCTCTGATCTACTGCCATGGTGGTTTTTAAGCACTTCTGCGCCAGATGCTCCTTACAATAATTTGTTGTTGTTGAAATCTAGTATGGATTATGCTGAAGTGGATAAGCTCACGTCAAATAGCGCAGAAAAAGGCGCTTTTGCGACATCTTTAGTTTTATGGTATATTGTGCCAGAAATGGTTCCTCTTTCTCTTCTCAGTTCTGTGGTTTCACCACCAAAAAAGAATTACAGAAAAAATTTTACTGTGTAAAACATTTGACCTGTAATTTGTCCATCCACCCGTTTTGGTGCAGGCTTTGGAAAATCTGACTTTCTTTTCAAAGTGGATAAGTCTAGGTCATTGAGTGAACAAATTACCAAAATTCATGTTTTTTTTCATATTATGCAAATTGACTCTAGTTTCCTGCTTGAAAATCCTGCAAGTTGGCGAAGTCTCAATTCATACCAAAGTGGTCTAAAAAACACTGGTGCTGTAAATGTAATATATGATTGTACTGAACGAGTAGTAACTCTCGGCGCAGATTTTGCACCACACGCACGATCTGAAGATCATTATCAAAATCTTCTGCAAGTGGTGAAAGATGATCGTAGATATCTTCAAAAGATTCGTAAAAACGTTTAATATTTGTGATTGCTGTGCAAATTAAGGCATTGTTATCTTATTTTTGATATGGTTAGTACTTCTGCGTAAACAGTATGTCACTTCTACTAGCACAAGTTTACTCGCAATATGGGTAAGACATTGATTGCTTTGTTTTAGCAGGTACTGATGGGTATGTTCTGGAGCAAAAATACAAAAATGTAAAAATTGTTACTACTGCATGTCGCTGAAATCTTTTTATAGGCAAAAATGGCATCCTTGCAGTCGGCTTAAAGGGGCTAGACACAAAAATTATGTTTCTATCGTCAAAAATAAAGAAAATACAAGCAAAAATGCTTATTTTCACAACGGTTCATGAAATCGCTCCGGAGAAGCCCCTAGGGATTAATTATTTTTAACAATTTTCTAACAAAAGTTATTTTTTTTTCAAAAGGAACCCTTTAAACACAGGGTGAGAGTAAAATAAAATCTTTGATGAAAAAATAAGCACCCCACCCAACAACCTACTGTAAATACCATATAACCGTCCGCAAAGCTTCTATTTGAGCGCCACTATAGGGGAGGGATTGAAAAATAGAGTGCCACCCTCTAATTGAACACCACCTATCATGCCACTACAGGAAAAGGCATTACAAATGCCGAGGACGGCCACACAGGGCGTGTCTCTTGATTTTCCGCATTGAATTTTTGACTTATCAGTAACCAGTAGCGTATTTAGAATATATAAAAAGGGGGGGGGCAACTTTTGACGAGTTAAAACGTTGCAGTAAAGCTGAATCACTAACTGAGATTTTAGTTGGAGTACGGATGATTTTTTAGCGTGCAAGTCAGGATCTGGTAATTAATTATTTTCTGTCGACTGTCGTAAGTGACTTCATAAAATTTATTTGAACATAAGTGTTCACATTTAAGCATTTTAGGAACTCTCTTTTTCTTTTGTTTTGTATTATCTCATAATAAAACGGTTCCCAACCATTTTCATAATACAGCGGTTCCCAACCATTTTCATACTCCCAACCATCTTCATATAAAATTTTTGATATGTTCTTACACCCCTCACAAAATATGCGACTGCAATCAGCCACGCAAACCAAATGTTCGTAATGGTAGGGGCTGAAATGAATTCATGAGTGTTATTAACCCAAAACATTTTCCTGTAATGACTTTGCGTCAAAAACCCAGCAGGTATTCAGCTGGGGGGTCTGGGAGAACGCTGTAAGCTCCCCCAGCGGAGCTATCGATATTAGAGTTTTTAGCCTTTTTGAAAGTATCGCTAATGCAAGGTGTAAGGTACTTAAACCAGTCACTACTCTTTTGCTGAATCAGACGCATTTTGTTTTCAGAGCTTGATTTTAACCAACCACAAAGTGACTGAGGGTTTTACGCCACTTGGACATTTGCAAATTACATATTACTAAAGCGTAACAGCGCTAAAAAAATTGACACTGAGCCACCGAAAATAAAAACACTTTTATTACAATTGCAAAAATAACTCTTATTACAAAAATAAAAACAATATATTACAAAAATAAAAACAACTCTCATTACAAGATAAAAATCTATAAGCCGTTTTGAAACCTATAAGCCTGGAATGCTTCCTCGCACCCCCAAGAGGTGCGAGCATCCCCAGTTGGGAAACCCTGTTCATTATGGTGTGTTGAGATTTTGTGGACGTGCTGAAGCCTTTCATTAAAAATATTTTTCTGTAGCACAATTCTAGCATGTTTTAAGATTGCGAGTTTTGCAATATCGCCCGTAAGCGTACACATTAAAGCAGTGATTTTCAAACTTTGAGTTACTACGCCTCCCTCACAAAATATTAATGATGACGCTCCCCTTCACAAAATAATGCACAAGTCATATATTTAAATGATCATGACTAACGTTTGAGCCTCCCTTTAAACTAGTCCACGCCTACCAGTTTGGAAAACGCTCACATGTTTGATGTTTTGCACCGTTGCACGTTTTGTCAAAAATAAGAAAAATAAATGAATGAATGATTTCACAGAAACACGAAAAAAAGAAAGAAAGCTTCGTAAAAGTATTTTTGCGCGAACGCTGAATTTTGGCTTCTTTTGACTTATGAAACAACGATTTGAAACAATGCATTGAAAGCTTTCTAAAAAATCACTCTGAAACTTGGTTTGCGGACAGTCCGTGCGCGACTTTTAGTTGCCCTAGTCCAGGGGTCAGTAACCTGCGGCTCTTTGAACCCCTAGTTGTGGTTCCTTTTGGAGGTAAATAAAGACCTGTTTTAAGAATCATTTTCGGAATAACTGAAGTTTTTGGACCTGAGGGTAGTTTTGCGGCTCCCGCTGGGTTTCATATTGTAACAAACGGACTATTTGGCTTTTTAAGTGCAAAAGGTTGCCGACCCCTGCCCTAATCATAACGATGCAACGCCCAAATAAATTGAGCGTGACGCAGTGGGTGGAGCGTTGTTTCAACGTCGACCATCGTTAAAGGTGGCGACTGATTCAAATCTTGCATACGCTTTGTTGTTGGGTCCTTGGATAAGATGCTTCACGATGATATCTCTGCTTGATGGTTTTTTTACAACAAGCAACATATTAAAGCATCAACAAGCAAATTCAACCAAGAAACTTGGAAACAAATGGCAACACCTTAAACCTAAAATCTGGATTCGTATTGCGCGTAGCGCCATCGTCACTTTCTCGTCGATAAGTTTTTTTTCTACTACAGATAAAAAAATATAATAAATTATGTGTAAACTGACGTTCAATCTCACAATGAATAACTAAAAAATTTAACAGCTTGCACAACAATACATCCGTGATCCTCGTTATCTAAACTAAACCTCTAGGCTCTCAGCTGCTTCGCTTAGAGCAAATTTGATTTGATTTAAAGCTGCCAGACCGAACACATGCTAGAGCACGTCTTGTCTCTCAGCCATGCCACCACGTTATCATAAACAAACGCAAGAGCAAGATCACGTGCCCCTTCTGAACATTGGCAGCACCCCATAGTTTTAGACTCACGAGCCGCCACTGCCCTCTATGCTAATTCTTTCCTTTGAAGTATTACCGTCGTATGTAATGCGGAAGTCTTTTGCCATTCTTAACGATGCTAATTAAAACTTTCTACAATTAGTTTATTAAATATAAAAACACAGAGATTGCGATTGTGGCAAGAATGGTTCACAAAATAGTGACGCAATACATGGCATTCCGGAATTGAGCAAGGCTTGTGGTGCTTGTGAGCTCACGCCACGCAGTTACTACAGCGGCACAGCCGCAGATCAGGGACCAAGGTTAATCTATAAACCTGAAAAGTTGACGAACCAATGGGGGAGGGGGGCTTTGAACTCACGAACTCCCCTTGCCTACGCAGTTGGTTATAGTATTATTTCTACAGCTAGAACCACCCGTCGAAATTTTACCAAAACGGTCGTATATTTCTTGCATTGGAAAACTTGTTAACTCCAATTTTTTTCTTGTTTTACCCAGTAGGCTACTGGGTCTGGCTACAATACATTTTTTCTTGGCCTATTATAATCAATCAATCATTTTATTGCTAAACGCCAATACCCTGAAAAGTAACGATAGCACAAGCACACAAATTTCACACTAAAATTGATGAAGTCGTAGAAAAGGAGCAACGAAGTCGCGAGCAACAAACCAGGGAGATGTCGAAACAGGCAAGTCAAGATTGACTTATAAGCATGGTTGCATATAGTCGTTATAAAATCCATATTTAGTTATAAATTTTGTTACCTTAAGTCAGAGCAACAACAACTTGATTTGCGTTTGGATCTTATCGTCTTTATCCAAAGCTAGCTGAGTTAGCACGCCTGTTATGCAATAAAAATAGCCATTGACAAGAGACCGGTCTTGAAATTGAAAAACGCACTAACTTCAACGTTAGGCAAACGAGCCTTTTTTCCTGTAAAGGCGAATTAGCAGCAGTGGGCTTCACCATGACAAGCAAAATCAAATAACTTTATCAAGATAATCATTCTCACTTTAGAAATAGGCTAAACAAAACTCAATACCAATGACAAATTTTTGCTTTGAAATTCGTGCCAGTTCGGATTTGGATGAGGTAAAGGTGCAAAAAAGCACCCTAAACCGATTTAAATTAAATTAGGCTCATGTCACGAACGCGTTATCTGTTTAGGCTATACCCTCGCACTATTTTATTTTGCTCATCCGAGTTAAAACACACAAATCGGTATCAAACACTTTTAAAATGCAATAAGTAACGAACAAGGCATAACAAGCACAATATAGGCGCTTGCGCAATTATTCTCGTTATTTCACGATACCATAACGCCGACCGCTTATATCTCTATCACCTTTTAAAGTTAGTTTACACTAAAAATGTCTGCGTTTTATTGTTATTTTCAACCGACTCCCCCCCCATTTTCTCTGATAATATATCGCAACGCAGTTCCACAATAACTTTCAAATATATCTAAGTTACATTAATTTTCGCTTGTTTTTTATTTTTTTTGTTAGGTTGTTTGGGGGGGGCTATCGCCCTTTATCCCCCCCTAAATACGCTAGTGGTTTAAAACATATGGTAAGCATTTAAATCAACTGTATCTAAACTTATGAGCTATTATACTGGCAAAATACTGCTTTCTACATGACTACACAAAAACGAGCTGTTCGTTTGTACCACCAAATACCTACACTAGCGTTATTTCAAACTCAACAAAAATGTGTAGATTCGTAGATAGTTGTACTAAGACTCTACCTCCGAAATTTCAGCTTTCTATGCAGACTATCAGTGAAGTAATCAAAAACGAAACACACCCAAAGCAATTTTTTTTCAAGATTTGAAAATTTTTTTCTTGTGGGTTATGACGTCAATGTTTGACAGAGCGATGGCCTGTTGTATGGAGATCATTTTAAGATCGGTTTAAAGCATTTGCATACACTATAGCAGAAACTACAACGCATTACGTGCGTTGTGTTTCTGCAAAAATTTTTTCGATGTTTCTTTCTTGATGACGTCATAACGCCTCAATGTGCCCTGTAAGGAAAACAAGGAACAAAAAATTCGTATTCAGCGTTTCAAAATCTGCAATCCTGCCAATTTTCACGTTGTTCCAAGATAAATATCACGAAAATCGTTAAATAGCCACATTTTTGGCAGTGTAGCAAGACCTATTCCTCCTTATGGGAATCAAACTCATGCTTATTTTTTGACAATGCAGCAAAAACCTCTTCACCTACATTACCAACACACAACTGCCTAAATAATTTTTTATACAAATCATTAATTTGGGCCAACACTAGGCGTAATTCGTTGGTGTTCGATTTACGCAGAGACATTAGTCTTCGGCGATCAACTAATTATCATTAAGGGTAGCTTGGAGGCGTTCAATACTAGCAGAAACCCCATTCATTGCAAAAACTGCGTCCTGAAAGATCATAGTCAAAAAATCACTACAAATATTTAGGCACACCTCAAACAGAATAAAATACACAAAAAACGCAAATTTCATTAATCGTGTGCTCTGTGCATACTCAAAAATGACTTTGACGCAAAGATCTGTTCGAACGATTCGATTCCAAGGAATGTAGCGACAGCCAATAGCCGTTTGATCGAGATTTATCAAATCATCAGGATTGCCTTTTACAAAAACAGAATTAAAATTCCTACAGCAATGAACTGAGAGGATGGAAATGGAAATAGTTGACAAAATAAAACCAATTTATCTAATATGAATCCAAATAATCCAACAGTAGCGAGTACACCAATCGCACTGGAAATTGACCACGGAGACATACGCTGAAAGTTCCAAAGGACCAGGGAAGCAAAAGTATCAAAACTTGTGTAAGACCAAGAAATGTCCGCCTACCTTCTCTGATCTCACACGTGTCACGCCAGAAGTTACATGGAATATTATATTTTCCAGACGTCGCGGTTTCTAAAATAAATCGATGTAAATACACAAAGGAATGTCAATAACGCCATTAAGGTAACAGATTCCGGTTTCAATATAGAGATATATTAAACAAACTTTTGGACGCATGCAGTAAGCTACATCAGTCCCATTACTCGTTGTGCCACTTGGTATTCTAGCTGCATTGTTATGCACTAGCTGTTTTGCTAGCTATTTGTAAACAAATTGTTTTTTAATTATGTTTCAATATTGAGTTTTGAGCCTCTGCCTTAGTAACTAAGGTCATTATCTGTAACCGGTCCACTCAGGAAAGTAATTGCCCACCTCTTCTGTAGGACCATCATGCTCTGCTAATGACCTCAAAGAAGCCAACCACCAGGCTAAATTATGGACAAGGAACAGGAGCGATACGATATGATGAAGAGTGCCACACCTACAAAGCGGTTGTCAATGTTTTAGGCTTATTAACGCAAGTAGGTTAAAAATTCATTCAATGCTGACAGCATATCAAAGTTGTTTGTTCAAACGTCAATAAATGCTGTTAGCCTGCTAATGCTCATAATTTAAAGCGTTTTACATTTTTATCAACCAACTAGTGCTACAACTTTAGACCGCCATCAAATGCTACGAGAGGTGTTCCAGAAGTAATGCACCCAACTTCATTATGTACGAACAAATTACAATAGTAGCATGTATTATACATCAAAAGAAAGGTACAAGTGTGAGGATTACATTTTTACTTCTCCACATAGTCTCTACCTCTCTGAAGAGCTACAGTCCATCTTCAAACGGGGGCATGTATACCAGTGTTGTAGAACTCAGCCAATTGATGTCTAAGCCAATGCAAGACAGCAGTTTTCATTTTATTGTCACTGCCATATCGGTTGCCCCAGAGTCCTTCTTTTATTAGACCAAAGAGGTGGTAGTCTGCCGGAGCCAAATCAGGAAAATAGAGCGGATGTGGTATCACAGTACATCTAAACGAAGTGATGGCCTCCATTGTCCTGATGCTCTTGTGAGGACGTGCATTGTCATGCTGTAGGAGCACATTTGCCATGTCCAAGTTGGGCCTAACGCATCGAATTTTTGCTTTGAACTTCTTAAGAGTCCCACTGTATACCTCAGAGTTGATGGTTTCCCCTTTCGGCAAAAAATCCTCAAATTTTATTGTCAGGATTAACAGAGATGGGTAGGCGACCATTAAGTGGCTAATCGGCTATGCTGACTTTGCCCAACTCTTCATGGTCTTCAGTACTTTTTTTAAATAGCTGCACCCATCTTTTTACATTACTGTAGTCTATGGTATTATTCTAGTAGACATTTTCAGCCGCTTGTAATCCTCAGAGGGGTTTCTCCCTCTGCAACAACGAATTCGATTACAGCTCTTTGCTTCTGACGAACTTCAATCCGAAAATAAATGAAAAACATACAACAATCGCAAAAAGATGTGTCCTATCATGTTTGTGCGAAATATAAACAAGACTGGTAAAATCCTGTACAAGCAATGCACTTGAGTGCATTACTTTTTGAATGCCCCTCGCATAAGATTGTCAGTGCAAACAATTATGCACGTCATACAATGCAATTAGACTACTTGTAACGCTTCCATTTAATTAAGGTTTGATAAAAATTGTTATATGTTTAATAAGTAATTGGCAAATTCTTATGAATGAGTGTTTTTGTGTGCGTTTTGGATCCTAAATTTGTTTCAGTTTTCTTCAATGATCTGTAATATTTTTTTAGTATCCGGTGATAAAGTTGAAAAAATTCACGATTCTCAAGGTTACATCTCCGTGTTGATAAACAGAAGAAAATCAAAACGTGGGAAACGAACTGCTGCTATATTGAATAAATTTATTTCAGTTCCAATTGAAAACTCTGCCAATTTGTTATTTACAACTTTGAATGCAAGATCTGTGAAAAACAACGCTGATGCAATTTTCAACTTTGTACTTAAAAAAAGAATTGATTTATGGGCTATTACTGAAACCAGGCTTGCCAGTGAGGTTGATAATCCTGTGATAAAGAAACTAGTTCTACCAAATTACAAATTTATTCATGTAAATCGTTTGAGCAAACGAAGAGGAGGGGGTGTCGAAATTTTTGCATAAGTCTTCTCTGAAGTTGTAAGTTTTACAGTCAACAAAGGATGCAGTGTTTCAACAATTCGAATACATGGTTTGTTCTGTGGATGTTGCAGGAGTTTCATTGAGACTATGTTTAGTATATCGCCCTCCTGGCTCAAATTCAAATAATTTGAAAGCTACTGCCGTTCTGGATGATTGGGGGAAAATGTGAATCATATTGTAGCCTAACTGTGAATCAGAATGTTTTTATTGTTGGCCATTTTAATTTGCATGTGAGCGATGGCAATGATTCTCATGCAAATAAGTTTTGTAGATCTTTTAAAAGTTTATGACTTCAAAGAACATGTCGAATCAGCAACACATGCAAAGCTTCACACGCTTAGACCTTATCAATACTCATGAAAACAGCTCTCCTTTAATTACAAATATATCAGTAGTTGATTCGGAACTGACTGACCAGTCACGGAATTTAAGTAGAGATCATTATGCTGTGGCCGTCCACACTTCTTTTGCTAAAACGTAAAAAGAAACCCAAATTGACAAAACGACGCTTATAGAGTAAAGCAGTTTTATCCAAAATGGACAATTGCATTCTCAGCGACTAAATTTGGAAAATTTTGATCAACTATCAGTAAATGAACTAACCAAGCTGTACAATGATGTGACGAATTTCGTGGCAAAAACCGAAGTTCCGATTGTAGAAAAGTGTGGTAAGGTTGGTTTCATAGTGGTTTTCGGAAGATTTTGAGACATGGAAAAGAGCAAAACGAAAAGCTGAAAAAATTTGGAGAAAAACAAAATTATCTGTGCACCATGATATTTACAAAAGTTGCTGCAAGAAACTGCAATGTACCTTGCATAAAGCCAAAAAGCAGTATTAACCTAAAAAATTTTAGTCTTGCTGAACGTACATTAACCAATTTTTTTCCCGGGCAAAAAGCTTGTTAAAAAAACTGAAGTGCAGCTTCTTTTTTTGCATTATCAAGTCAAAAATTATGTGACAAATTTGGTGATTTTTTTGCGATAAAATCTCCAAATTAAAATCTGGCGTATCAGAAGTAGTTGAACTTACTTCTTCCAATGTAGACCTATTGCAAAATCTTCATGTTTTGAAGAAGTCACTCTGGATGAAGTTTAGTCATCATTAAAAATGTCATCAAACAAATGCAGCTCGTTAGATCTTATTCCCACTTGGCTTTTAAGAAAGGTAGCATATCCAATTTTTCCTTTGTGTCTGGCCATTGTGAATAAATCATTTCGAGAAGCATTATTCCCTCATTGGCTAAGTCATTAGAAAGAGTGGCATCTAGTCAACTTGAGGTCCATCTGGATGAAAACAATCTACGTTGTTTGTTTCAATCGACCTATAAAAAGTATCCCTTAGCTGAAACTGCCATTCTGAAAGTGCATAATGAAAAAGCGGAAAACTCGAACTATGATAGAAATGTAGTTTTAGTTTAATTGGATTTGAGTGCGGCTTTCGACACAGTTGACTGTTGGTGAAGATTTAAGCGCTGGTGATAAACGATTCGCTCACAAGATGAACTCAATATAATCCGACAGATTTTCAACCTTAGGTATTTTGACGTATAATTCAAATCAAATATTCAGTATTTTGCTTCTTTTTTTGTAGTAAATATTGCGGGAAATAATAAGGAAATATGATCAAATATTGTATTGACGGTAGTATTGACGATTGTATCGTATCGGTTTTTAAAACAAGCAACAGCGTTACAAACAAGTATCATATAAATATCAGACAAAATAATAAACTTCCAGATTAAGCAGCAGTAGAAATGTTATTGTGGAAAATAAATACATGCTGATAACTCAGTAACGCACAGACAAAACACTTACGGTTACAGGATGGATCGTACGTTTTGACAAATAAACTCGCCAGTGCAGCAATCAACTTCTTTCAGGGAGTTTAACAACGATAACTATATAACAGATCTAAGCGTGCTCACCAAATACTTTTCCGCCACCAGCGTATCAATAAATCCAAAAGAGATACGACGCTCACAAATCCAAAAAGGAATATTTTTAACTAGAAATCATAGTCAGCCGCAATGGCTGTAGAGTTTGCTAGCCACAGAATAAAATACACCGCTAGCGCCAAGCAGGCAAATACGACTGAACAAAATTCGATGCGAATACACGTTGCTTTCCGAAGCACTAAAACCAATAATCTCAATAAGTCATTGTAAATTTGCACCGGCAGGAAGGATTAGAAGCAGAGTTGGGCAATACCGCGGTACAAAAGTACCGCGGTACTGTAATGCGGTACTTTTTTAGTACCGTTATCGGTACCGTCGATACTTTTTTAAAAATGAACCGTTTTTGGTACCGTCGTTACTTTTTAGAGCGTTTTACTCGATATTTCGGTAACTTTTTTTGAATAAACTTAAAAGAGCAAAAGCGAAAAACTTTCCGGGTTTTTCCTGAAAAAGCATCTTCGAAAAGTACCGCCAAACCACGTTGTTGTAGATCAGTGGTCAGCAACCACCGGGCTGCGGCCCCGTGCGAAGTTTGTTACCGGTCCGTACGCGTTTTCAGAATAAAATAATGCTTTGAATTTGAAACATTTTTATAACGTTGGACGCAATTTCAGTCGCCAACGATTTTTTGCGGTTTTCACATAAAACACACTCATTTTAGCAAGCTTATTTATCGAAAAAAGGCATGCAGTGAGTGCAGTCACTATGGACAATGCAAAAATGTTTTCGCAGCTTATGTCTAAAAGCAAAAGCTTGGCTAAAATAAATGAAGGGAGACTGCAACCATTATTAGTTTGAAAAATTATAGATTAAAAGTTAGGTTTTAGCACCTTATTACAAGGCCAAAGGGGGAGGGGCATGGCACCGTAGTCTCTCCCTGCGTTCGCCTGTAACGTCAATTCGACTCTTTCGCAGTGTTAGTCGGGCAGCCCAGAGGTCTGAGCCTAGCTGGAAGCTTACCAATTTTTATCCCTATCATCGTTTAAAGTACTTCAAACCATGCGCGAAATCAGATTTCTGCAGGGTCAGGGGTGGTGGGTGTGGCCAGGGTGAGGGGGTAAAGAGGATAAAATCGTTGAGCTGGCACAGCAAGTTACTTACCCTATAAAAGTAGTTTTAGTCGTTTACAGTCGCAGTAGAGCTCTCATTTCGGACTTACACGAAAAAAGAATAAGTACAAAATATATTTAACACAAAATTTCAAGTTTATTTTACAATGACCTCATGATATTTGAGCTTGAATTTGATTTGGCTCAATTTTTTTGTAGTCGGGGTGCATAACTTTAGCTATAGCGTCTCAGTTTATTGAAGCAAATTAATAAAACTTGTTCCAGCAGGAAAGTAGTTCCTTACCCACAAAATGAAACTATTTGGACGTTTTTATGATGAACACAAACAAAATAACGTGCTAATATACAACGAGGCATGGTTAATTTTAGGCGGTTTTTCAGACAATGCGGGTTCCGCATGACTGATTTCTCTATGAAATTGCGTGGCGTTTGGGCTATTTTATGTTGGAATACGTTTCTTTCGCTGTATTCTTCAAGAAGATTGCAAATAATTAATGCGAGGTATAAGGATATAGAGGGTTTGAAATTTGGATATGGAGATATGCAAGGCTTCAGCCGCTATCACTCCAAAGTTAACGATTTTTTGTGAATTGAATAACACTTACAAAAAACCCACACGTAAGTTTAATGTTGGTTTTATCAATCACTTAGTTAATTCGTTTGCAATTTCGTATCTCGAAGCTGAGGTAATCCTACTTCGATCAATGGAGGATCACCAGGTTTAACTTTGCTAAGTTTATCATGTTTTTGCATGATTTTGCACAAGAGTTTAAGCGGATCGCGAGTCATAAACGAAACAAAACATTAACGAAAGTTAATTTATAGGACTCCAAAATTTTGACCTTATCACTGAATAAAAAGTAGGTTTCATCGCGATGCCATGCCCATCTATACACCAAAAACTTATCCATAATCATGGAGATCAGTATTTCAAAAAGTGCTCGATAACTAGATTCAGTTAGAGCGAATATGCAATATCACCACAGTTAAAAAGTAAAATTTATTAAACCCAACAGTCTGTTCCAGCCAGCACACAGTGCTAGCTACGGTTCATACGTAGATTTGTGAGGCGCTGTGTCATAGTGAGCTAATCGATTTTAGTTTCATTTTTCAAACCTCTACTTGATTTGGATAGGCCTATTCCTGATGATCCCTTTGGGTTAATAAATTTTACTTTTTAACAGTGGTCAAACACTTATCCGGTGGAAATACGAAATTTGCTTTTGTTTCAGTCAATAACTTTTCATTTCGGTCTTAGAAATTGTTCAAAAAATAGCTGCTAACCCTGCAAACATTGGCCAACTGTCCGAAGGTGGCAAGACATCGGAAATGTTGGCTCGAGATCGGCAACTTCTGCGGGTTTCCGCCAACATTGCCAACACATGACAAGTTTGCTTGTTTAGCACTTATCAGATCATAATGTTGTTTTTTCTTGTATTTTTGTTATTTTTAGCATCTTTACTTGAAATTGTTTTTAAAAAATGAAGGAATTGCTTGAAGTTGGTTGGAGAGCTTTTCCAACCTATGTACGATGTTTGGCCAACGTTTTTGCCAACATTGTTGTATCAACGTGAAACAGTATTTTTCACCAACTAGCCGAATCAAATCATGGTGTTTGCTTTTACACAGCATATGAAACATCTTTTGTCAGCGATTTTGCTGCGTTATGTCTGTTAAAGCGAAAGCAGCGTCATTTTAGTCTAAGGTTCTTTCGCACGCTGGCAAGATGTTGGCTAGATTCTGTACCAACGCTGCTTATGACAATGCCCTACCGCCTATATAAAATTACTCATCGTCACCGATAAATATTTGAAACATTTAATCAACAACTTCACGCCAATTAATTGCTACTGTAACAAAAATGGCATCCATGGAGGAACTTTGAAAACGACTTCCGCCAACAGCGTTGCCAGATTTTGGTAAAACGCGATTGCTAGACAAAATTCTTCATATTTATCGAAGAAAAATAAAAGAAATAAATTTTGTAGCGGTGTCATGATTTAGTAATCTGAATCTAATCTTTGGTCAAAATTGTTACGATTTACTTGAAAAGTAAATTTCTAGAGTCGAGATGGTTGTTATTTTCGCCACTAAAAGAATAAAACGTAGTGACCAAGGTACAGTGCAGCAGCCATTCATGCATGTAAATCGTTTCAACATCGTTTGAAGCTTTTTTCTAAGGAAAAAATAAATTGTCATCCAATCAACGTGCTTCAATGTCAGTCACGTGTTCGACCCATTTTGGCGCGATTTTTTCTTTGCGAAAAGTACATGCGCATGCGATCAGACTTGAGACTTCGTCATTGTTCTTGTTCCGACTTCAGGCTTGAGTTAAACAAAAGAAATGGAAGAAATCAGCATTCGTAAAGGTGAAAGATTAGTAAAAATCAGTGTAAAACATCGTGCCACATATGGGGCGCCGTGTGTAAAGCTAGGCAATATAAAATTTTGTATCATTTTTTTGGTTAATTTTGGTTAAATTACATGCAATATCATATATTGTTGCAATTTATGTATATTGCTGCAATATGTGTTAAATTGTTGCAATTTATGTATATTGCTGCAATTTGTGTAAATTGTTGCAATTTATCCATATTGCAAAAAAACCTTTAGATCGCCTTTTAATTGCCATGGTGATATGCTAACTAAAACAGTCAGTGTTGCCCTTTCCCTTTTTCCATGAACTCATGTAGTGTACTGGCCTGAGGCGCTGTTGTAATGACTGTGCAGTGTGCGCTTATGCTGTATGGCTGAAGCATGTCAGATTACAGTAACTTCTGTGATCTGTCCACAGAAAGCAGGTAGGCTACATCCTGACATCAGCAGATCAGCACACCGATACACCAGTAGCCAGTTACATACGGTAAACTGTAAAATTAAAAATGTCAAACTAGTCTACCGATGCCGATATTTTGTAACTGAACGAACCCTAACTAAATTTAACCCTAACTGAACCTAATCCTAACCTAACCCAACTGGACCTGGGAGCTGATACTAGTTGTTACCCCTATACCGGTAGTCTAGTCTAGTCTAGCTGCTGGTATTCCAAAGGATACCGGTACCAGTAGCTTAACAGTAGTAGCTTAAATGATTCATTTAACCAGTAGCTTAAATGTTTCAGCCAAACCAATAAGCGCACACTGCACAGTCAGTACAACAGCGCCTCAGGCCAGTACACTACATGAGTTCATGGAAAAAGGGAAAGGGCAACACTGACTGTTTTAGTTAGCATATCACCATGGCAATTAAAAGCCGATTTAAAGTTTTTTTTGCGATATAGATAAATTGCAACAATATAGAAAAATTGCAACAATATATGATATTGCATGTAATTTAACCAAAACTAACCAAAAAAATGATGCAAAATTTTATATTGCGTAGCTTTACACACGGCGCCCCATAGCCACACGTGATTATTAGTTTTTTTCCTTTCTTTGTTTCGAGTATTGCAGCAATAAGGTGATTACTTACTATCCTTTTTCGGTGACGAGGCATGATTAACTTTGGAACAACAATTAACTTTGTACTGCATTAACGCGTTTAAAGGGGAGCTGAAGAGTAAAACTATTTTTTCAGAAAAACTTTTAAAAAATACACTGAATTAAAAACTGATCGTAAAAACTCTCACCTGTTTTTAGTTAACTAGACAACAGAAATTGAAAATTTGATGAAAACTTTCAAGTGTACAAATTGCTCACTGAACCGTGCACTTTGTACATTGCGGCATCAGCGGTAAGGTTTGCGTTGCTTGTGTGCGTATAGTAGACTAACTATGGTAGACTACTGCAGCTCACGCTTCGGCTAGTAGTTTAGGACTGATAGTGGAACATGACTGACTGTTGTAATGCAGCCATTGAGTTTTTGAAAGCGGGAGTGGCAGTGAGTCAAAATGGATGCAGCAACTTTTATGAATTAGGAGACCTAGGAGTTGGGCTGCTGGTTGAAAAACAAAATAAAAAATTTCAAAAAACAGGTCAAAAATCAGCATGTTACTCAACAAATTTCATGGGTGAAAAATAGTCTAGACTTTAATCAGTACTCAGTAGGTTAAACTTAAGAAGCTTAGCGCTAAACAGTAGGGTAATGGCTAGCGTTTTTGTCACAACTGTAACACTAGCCATTACCCTACTATTTAGTGCTAAGCTTCTTAAAGGGGAACTGAAGAGCAAAACTGTTTTTTCAGAAATGGCGTTAAAAAATACACTGAGTTCTATACTGACAGCAGAAATTTTCAATCATTTTTAATTAACTAGAAATTAAACGTTAAACTTGTGATGATGACGTCATGCAGGTCTGTGAGACTGCATGACGTCATTGAAAACGCGTGGATTACAGACAGCGGTAAGGTTTGCGTTGTTTCGTGCGTGCAGTAGTGCGGAACGTACTGACCTCCATGACGTCATGATCACAAGTTTAATGCAGGGTTTACATATAGCCACGATCCCCGCGTTGCGTTACGATTCAGCAAATCGTGATTACCGTGATAGGTCACAGAATGAAATTGTGACGATCTTGAGAGAACTTAATCGAATCTTGACAATCGTGATGATCGTGGACATTTTTTAAAATTTTAAAAATTTGTCCACGATCATCACGATTTATTTTCGATTCTTGATGGATCGTGGGAGTCGTAGTAGACCTTAGCTCAACTTAGTAAGGCGTAACAAACCTTCGAAAAGTATCGCAGAAAAACTTGCTGAAATTCTGATCACGTTTTGTCAAGGACTACTACGGTTTACTACGATTACATCAAGTTCAATTACGCAACAATACGACAATAATTATTAATCACGGTTCACAGCAAGTTGCAACACGATTATCCCGATTCTCTAATGCGTTTTGATAAGTTGCCTCACGATTGCCACGGTAATGTTGTGAAGAATAGGCTTATTTTTTCTGTTATTGTTGCTCTCGGCAGTCAAATAGTGTAGGTCTACGGAGAAGAAGCATGCCATATAAAAGAACAAAGAGGTCCGCGGTTGTTCATTCTCCGTCATCATTAGAAGAAACAGAAGGTTTACTGGAAACAGTACTTCCAAGAACATCACAACAGCAAGAAAGCCAAACTAATCCCGGTATTCCACTAGAAACTCCATATCTTTCAGATGAAGAAAAAGCAGCTCTGGATTCGAAAAAAACAAAAGTTCAGCGAATACAAACATCTTTTTCTGACGAGGAAAAGGATGAAATTATTGAATTTTTAAAATTAAATCCGACCTTGTACGAAAAAAGACGAGCAGATTACAAAAATGTCTTTTTAAAAGAAGAAATCTGGAATGGTCAAGCAATTAAAATGGGCACTACAGTAAAACAATTACAAACATATCATAATAGCATGAGAACCAAGCTAGGGAAATTGAAACAACTTTCGAAAAACTCTGGCTAGGGCGATGACGATTTTAGCCCAACGGATCAATGAATATGGAAAAGCTTCCAATTTCTTGCACCTCACATTAGCGAGATGAAGCCCAGAAATGTAGTGAGCCTAAAATCTAAGGCCACAATAGTTGCAGCTTCTGTTGCTTCTTCATCATATGATGTGGAGACCGAGATGCCAGATTTAGTCCGAACTCAATCGGATCCTGAAAATTCTATTGTTTCAAATACTGCAACACCATCGAAGAGAACACCAGATTCCGAAAGTGGTACAGTTGTTTTAGGTAAGATCACTTTAATTTCTTAACTACGGTACTTTTTGTAATAACATTTAGCTAATCACCAAAGTCAAGCCAATAAAACTAAATAGTGAAAATTTGCACAATAGACTGCTTCTTTTATTGGATTCTGCAGGTGAGGTGGATATTCATCAATAAGCAACTGATGGCAAATTTAAAGATTTATTTTTTGCAATATGTTGTAAAAGGTGAAATTTGGATGATGCTAATAGAGTTAAAAATAAGCCAGAATTATTTTGCATATATATTGGCTTCTTTTCCGTGGTATGATTTTCTTGAGATATTTCAACTTTTCAGGTTGTCTACCGTAAAACAACTTTTGTAAAGACGTCAAAATAAAAACAGCAAAAATAGTTTAAAACTTATGATCTGTTTTAAAAAAAATGCAAAGAAAAATTACATTTCTAAAAGCAAGTTCGATTTTGCAGGTGGGTTGCTCAAGGACTTTATTGCAAAGCGACAAGCCACCACAGAAAATAAATCTTACTTTGGTTTATACGTGGAAAAAAGACTCAAGAACCTGCCTGGATCTGTCAGGCAAGAAGCTGAGTTTCGCATTCAACAGGTTCTACATCATAGCGAAGACGTGGCAGAAAACCATAATTTTTCAACAAACCGCCATGAATATTATCAGCAACCATTTCAGGCAAGATTAACAGAATTAACTTATGAGTGATGAATGACTATTACGATGTTGATTACTCCTACACATGACTGTTAATATTACCGAAAACATTGGCTTGTTATCTAATAAATAACTATAATAGGGTGGAGTGGACTAACTAAGCAAATAGCATTATTCCAAAAGATAATATCTTGCTTCAAATTATGAGAACTGATGTTAGTATACAATAAATCTAGTTTATTGATGAAATAGTGCAATATTAGCCTTATCGTTAGATATGTGACATTTACCATTTGGCTGCAATATATTTATTACGACCAATTTTAGGCTGAAGCTATTATTTTACAATATTCATCTGTGCTGATATGTGTTGCATAATTGTTTTGCAGAGATATCAGAATTGGCGTCCAGCATCAAATCAATGGGCTACGCAGACCCACGGACAAGCTTCCAGGGACTGCTGTTCCCAAGGATTTCAACAGCAGTTTGCGCAGAGGTATACCGTTCCATGTCCCGTGTACGTGAGCAATTTGAATAGACAGGTAGTCACCACAGCATGGCCAACCAAGCGCAGAAAACTTCACTGAACTATTAAAAAGTCAGTAGTCCAGCCTCAGCTCCATCTCGACTTCCATTCTGGATGGATTATCGGCATCCTCTTCAGCAGTGTTTGCTTCTGCTGAAGACAGTTTACTAGCTCAGACAAGTCTGGCAGTTCCATCTGTTGCTCAGCAGTGAAGTGACAGAGAATCAGAGATAATTATTTGCAATGATGCTAAGGGCTTTCATTTTGTATATACGATGCTTTCGTTATTTTTAATGTTATGATTCCGTGTGTGTTTTTCAATAAATTAAATGGATGTGTGTTTTCAATAACAAGCATTACTATTTAAGCAAACTCTTCTAATAAGATAAAAACAAGCTAAATACGATTCATCCATGTCAAAAAAGCTTAAGTTACAATTTAAACAATTGAAATAGTGTATATACGGTACAAAAGTGTGACACGAAAATTATGCAGGAAGGAAATCTTGTCGATTATTATGAACCCCACACAGTAATAATCATTTCACAAATGTGCCAGTCAAATAGTGCAAGTTGATAGTTATGCAGTTATTGTTACTTAGTAAACATAGAAAAGTAAAAAACGAAAAGTGTTATACTGTATGTTACATATTTGCATGCCCCTAAAATTATGACAACAATTACGGTTTATATTTTCTAGGGATAGAGAGTTATCACGACATTCCATTATGGACATGATCATAAGTGGTAGTAATTATTTTACTTTAAAAATATGGATAAACTTGATTAAGGATAAAATTTATTATAACTTGAGATGAAAACAATCTGGTTGTCATTGAGTATGCAATACTTTAACAGAAACGATGAAAGAAAACATTTTACCAATTTATCTAGCAAAGAAACAACTTTTTCACACACTCTAATCACAAGAAAAAAATCACTTCAGAAATAGGATCATAACTACGAGTACTAAAGTACAATCAAATCCATAGCATATTGTAACTTTATCTTTGAAATTTCCAGTTCATTCATGAGACGTTTTTGCTACTGGGATCATATTATCTTGCCAAGGCACTGCTCCACCAGAAGAATTAAAATAGTTTTTCAGGCGTTCCCTCATTTGCTTGGCTTCCCTGTTTCATGAGTTTTTGGGTATCGGTTCATTAGGAACTTCTTGCCAAGTAATTTCTTCTCTCCAGTTCCCTGGTATAATCGCATGCTCATCATTTTCATGATCCACTTCAAGGTTTTGAGCAACGGGAAATCTGATTCTCAGCAAGTTATGCAACACCACAGCAGCTTCCACTATGTCCCTTACAGAATCGGGTTCTTGTTCCAACGTTCCGAGAACGCACCTGAATCTTTTGGCTAAAATGCCAAAAGCATTTTCTACAACACGCCTTCCTCGGGATATCCTGTAATTATACACCAGTTTTTCTTTTGACATTGCTTTTCTTGAGTACGGCTTCATCATATATAGTCTTAGTGCAAAAGCGTCGTCACAAAGAATAAAATACGACATGCTTCGGTTTGTGGTATCATCGGCTATTGGACTTGGAGATGGAATTCCAATACTGTTATCTTCTAAGCACTCAAATAACTCTGAATCATGGAAGATCTGTGAATCAGACATATGACCCATGCCACCCAATTCAATCCATATGAACTTGTAATGTGCATCTACCAATGCCAGCAAAGGGATGGAAAAAAATCCCTTATAGTTGTGGTATAAACTACCAGAGTGTGCTGGCTTTTTGATAGCTATATGTTTTCCATCCAAAGCTCCTATTGCGTGTGGCACATTCCATTTTTTCTCAAACTGATCAGGAATTGATTTCCACTCCTCACTTGTGACAGGACAACTGATGACTTCATCTTTGTAAGCCCCGACAATCGCTCTGCATATTTTCGGAACAAAATGACAAATTGCTGAGCAACTACATCTAAAGGTATAGTGTTGTAACTATGTTTATTGTTACGTCATAATGCTGCTGTTTAAACCTGTTATTATGCTACAGTGAATCGGCATTCTGTATTGGACTAGCAGCGAAGAACTGTATGTTACGAGCGTTGAACTTGAAGAATATTTGCACATAGTATAAATAAACAGTAAATACCACATTGGCGACGAGGATGAGCGAAGATAAAGATTCTACCGGAGTCAAATTCGATAATTTAGCCAGCATGCAGCCTTTTAAAGTGAAGGGAGATTTACATAGCCTAGCTGAAAGATGGAAAAAATGGCGTAGATCATTCAACTTGAATGTGGCTAGCAAAGGCCTTGCAGACGAAAAACAAATGAAGTGTTTGCTGTAGCACAGCGCGGGTGTAGAGGTGCAAGATATTTACTATTCGATGGTGGACGAAGAAAATGACAAGAAAACGTTTGAAGGGGTGGTAAAACTCCTTAATGAGTATTTTTGCCACAATGTAATATACCGTTTGAGAGGCATTTGTTTCGCCAGATAAGGCAGCTTGAAAATGAATTAGTGAACGAATTTATATGCCGATTGCGTCATCAAGCCAGCAATTGCAACTTTGGAAATGCTCTAGATGAACAGATTAGAGACCAGGTCGTTGAGAAATGCTACTCCCGCGACCTCCGTGCTAAGTTTTTGGAAAAAACTGATTTAAAGCTCACGGATATTGCTGCTATAGCCAAATCGTTTGAAACCGTGGCAGTTCAGCTCAAGTCGGTGGACAAACCTGTGGAATTTGGGGCTAACGATGAGGAGGGGTCGGAAGACATTAATACGGTGCGGACTGAGCTTGAACGTAAAGTTGAAATATCTGACGTGGTTGCTCGAGGCATAACCTTCTCAACATCCGTTTCAAGGTTCCATTGAATTTCTCCACTAATCCGTTGCAAGCAGGATGGTAAGGGAAAGTTGTATGTCTCCTGATGGACAGTAACGTAGATACCTCCTTCATGCAATCCGATGTAAACTTGGTTCCAAGGTCGCTCAGAACTTCCTCCGGTACTACAACCCAACTGTACATGTCTAACAACGCTTCTGCTACCGTCTCTGTGTCAATGTTCTTCAGCGGAACAGCTTCTGGGTATCTTGTTGCATAGTCCACTAAGGTCAGGATGCACCTGTGCCCTTTGTCGCTAGCCGGCGCCAGAGGTCCTACTAGATCTATTGCCACTCTCTTGAAAGGTTGATCAATCAATGGCATGTCCCCTATAGGTGCCCGTGGCACTTTGGCTCTGGCGACAGTCTTCTGGCAAACATCACAAGACCGACAGAAACTGGTAATATCCTCGTGCAAACCTGGCCAAAAGAAATTGGTCTGAATACGATCCTCCGTCTTCTTCATCCCAAGCGTCCCCCTGAGGAGAGTCATGAGCCACTCCCATTACTCTTTCTCTTAAAGATTTCGGAACCAAGATCTGCTTACGGTGGTCTCCAACGTCATCGTTCCTTTGACGTATCCGGTACCTAATTCCTCCTTGCTTCTCATAAGAGACCACATATCCCTTCCTGGTCTTAGTTCCTTTCAATTGTTTTAACTTCTGTAAGGTGGGGTCTTCCTTCTGCATCTTGACGAGATTTTTCCTGTTAATCCACATCGTATCCGTCACCTCTTTCATCTTAAGTGGTTTGGGGTCCTTGCCACTCCGTGCTTGCGCTCTTGTAGCCTCCGCCGTCACCGCTCCCCATTTTAGATTTGGATCGTCTGATCTTCTAGCTCCAGACACGTTTCTAATGATTAAGTCAAAGAGGGGGTCCCGAAAGCACAAGGCTTCAACAGTTCCAACGTAGAATGGCCAAGAAAAGGCATTTGCGACCCTACGCGAAAGGTTGGTGCGTAGGCCCATTCTGCGTCTGCCAGATCACAACAAGATTTTTACTTTGCGTACCGATGCGTCGAACTGTGGACTTGAGGCTGCGCTTATGCAGGAACACGAAGGAAGATTTTTTCCAATCGCGTACGGAAGCAAGAAGCTGACATAAGTTAGTTAGTTGCATGTTTATCCTCCTATCACGAGAAAGCGATCAATGCGCTATACGAGCTCGCTTAGAAATTGCCAGCCATCTGTCGACCACACCAAGATGGGGGAATCCCGCTAAGTGCTTATCCCAACGGCACAACAAGTAAACTTGCCGGCTTGTTCTTCACACTGTCCCTTTAATGCTGAGCGTCAAGCAGGGAAGCTGTGAATACCAAGTTTAAAGTCATTGGTTTGACCCGACTCGGAATCAAACCCGAGTCTACACCTCAAGAGACAGACGCTCTATACCACTCGGCCATCTGAGCTATTAATCTGCAGAGCGGAAGTATTTCACCATCGAGAAGGAGTGTTTGCCATTATGTGGGGAGTATCTGCTAAAATAGGGAGTATCTGCTATTTTGCGGTGATTGGAGAAAGTATCGCTAAAAATGCTACCGACAATTAAGTAAGCGAGTTAGTTTTCACGAAGTACCTTAGAAACTCTTTAATTAACACCATCGTATTAGAACCCCCGCAACCAATAGAAGTTTATTATTTCATCAATACTTTAAACCCACACAAAGCTTGTGGCCATGATAATATTTCTCCCTTTTTCCTACACGTCTCGGTAGTGAAGTCTTGGCTCCAATCTTATCTCGACTCTATTTTCGCGTATTTAAACTAGGTTATTTTCCACAAATTCTTAAAACTGCTAAAATCATGCCGATCTTTAAATATGGTAGCAAGCTATTGGTTAACTACTACCGTTCGATTTCCCTACTTCCTAGCCTATCTGAAATCCTTGAAAAACTCATTAAAAGTAGAGTCTTGAAATTTTTTGGTGAACATGATGTTATATATGATTACCAGTATGGCTTTAGAAATAACCAATCAGTTGTGCATGCATTATTAGATGTCACTAGTAGACTGGGCCAAATTGGACAAAGTTTTTTAATATTTCTTGAACTTTCCAGAAAGTTGTAGTTGACTGCAAGACACTAAAATGTGGAAAAATTTTTTAAAAATAATGATGCCTTACGGTCGGACAGTGCGTTTCTATGGCAACCAAAGCCGATTTTTTTCCAAAAATGATATTAAATCAAAAGTCACTGGTGCTGGTCAAAATGATCGCATTTATATCTGCCTTAAGACAGAAGTTTGTCCAATGTTTTACTTGAAATATTTGTTGGCTTGCCTAAAAAGCTGTATTTTTGGTGTAGGCCTACAGGAAGACCCTAAGTGTTTTTCACGCAGTTTTAATTATATGTATGCATATGCATATACATAAGGAGAAAGCACAATAATATTCTACTTTTCACATGTAGAAAATTAATAGTAAGTTTAATTAAGCGTTAGAATCCTAATTTAAGCAACTCCAATAACACTATATTTTTAACTAATTATGATCTTACCTTACTTTTGTATCAGCCTTAGGATTAGGCATATGTTATGCCCAAAGTTTCTATGATTATTATTGTTATTGACTGTTTATTAATAACACATAGATAGGTTTGATAGGTTTTGAAAGATTTAATCATAATAGAAGGATCCACAGGAACAATTAAGACGGTATACAAGGTTGCTTTCTTTTAAGTGTCTTTGGGTATCTTTGATATAAAAATATTGCTTAAGTTTGTTTGTTGTGTGGATGAAACGCAGTTTGGAGGCGGCGGGAAGATGCTTGTTGATGAATAGCTGCATTTCTTTTTCGATTAGTGTGAAATATTGCCGAGATATGGTAGTTTAAAGGTGATGTAGTGACAAAATTGCGTTTGAGTTTTTGGACGTTGGAAAATTTTTTTGACCAATAATTGTGTAATGCACCTGTTTATAAAACTAGTAGGATAATTCCCACAAGGGTTGTTTGGATTGATTGCAATTCAGTATGGATTTGCATGTATGAAATCCAGATCACAAAAAAGAGTTGAAGAGGTTGTTGACTAGATTGTGTTTTTAGCGAATGGGAAAGAAACTAGAATATTTAAGAAGTTTGATGTGGGTAGGTTTATGGTAGGTTGCCAACTGGTTTTAATTGCGGAATGACATTTTTCAACAAAAACGTCAAGAAAGGCTAGAAAGTTGTTTAATTCTATTTATTTCGTGAATTGGATTTGTCTGTGTATGCTATTCAGGTTATTGAGGAAGATATCGACAGAGGTCGGTTCTGTAAAGGTGGCAAAGCAGTCATCTATGTGTTGGTAAAAAAAACTAGGTCGGTGGTCTAGTTCTAGGGCAGTAGTCGACGGCGACAACCTTTCTGTATCCCTGGGCCAAAAACAACCAACGGTCATGGCGGGCCGCACGTTCTTTTCTAAGCCAGCACTATTAGCTCGTCATCGCGAAAATTACAATAAACCTATGGAAGATTTATTTTTTGGAAATCGCACTCCAAAAGCGTGCATTTACGGTTTACAAGCCAACTTTTGGGTGAGATAGACTACGTCAACGTCTGGCAAGTTAAAAGAATTCGGCCGGCAACCATCTCTTCAATATCTTAAAATCTACAAACACTTCATACGTTTGTGCGGGAAGAGACCGCGGGCCGGATAAAATTCGCTAGCTGGCCATTAGTTGCCGACCCCTGTATGAGTTGCCCTATAGATACAGGGGTGCAAACATCCTCCCTGGATTTGTACTCATGAATAGATATCCCAGGTTTGTGGAGTTTGGGTACGCCGTATAATGAGGGGGTTGTTGTTCAACTTGGGTAAAGAAAATGCAACCTCAACGGAAAATGTAGTTTAAAGGTGATGTCTTTATCCGAAAGGATCACCACTGCTTTTCAAAGTCAGTCGTTCGAAAGGATAAATGTATCTTTTCCGGAAGGCAGCTGATGAGTGGCTAATAGCCTGAAACAGCGCTGTCCCGCTTTATGAAACGTGCTGGAGGTGTTTTCACCTTTCGGTAATGGAGGCTGTTATAGCTCCCGACCCGGCAGCGAGAAGTCGCCATGACTTCCCTTTTAAGTAGGCCAGAAAGGACGTTGCTTTACAGCAGGCCTGCACAACTCAAAAATTGCTCGGGCCACATTGACTACAGAAAATTTGCCGAGGGCCGCATGAATATTATCTCTGCATTAAATTACTAGTTATAACGCAATTAGGCATACCAAAAATTTATAAGAAACTTATACACACTTTAATCACAGACACTAATGCGAAACATTACACCGCTTTCCGGCAACAAGTTCGTCATAATCTGGATGCATATGAGAAGTGGATATTTTTAGGATGTCCTCCAGACTTTCATTAGACAAAGAAGAGCGCTGCTTATTCTTGTTCATGTTCATAAGCGAAAAAGTTTGCTCACATATATAAGTGCTGCCAAAAATACTCAGCGTTTTCTTTGCAAGTCCGATAAGATTTTTATATCTATCACTGTTCAGACTTCTGTAAAAGTTCAGCAGGCTGCTTTCTCTGTGTTTAATCTTGTACACTGACGAGGTTTGTAAGTCGATTACCTCCATCTGCAGTTGTATGGGCACTTCTTCTGGATTCATAGAAAATGGGTCTTCAACCAGTTTAAACAGGAGGTTATCTTCCTGAGAGAAAGTGAGTCGTCGGTCAAACTCTTGAAACAGTATCTCAATTTGCTGAGCGTATTTTTCTCCTTGCTCAACATATTGGGATTGGGGAATATATTGTGCACATGTAGGGAAGTGACTCATTTCACCTTTTAGGAGCTGACTTTTGAAAAGATGTAGTTTCATTTTGAAAGCTTTCACTGCTCCTACCAACTGAAATATTATTAGTTCTTTTCCCTGAAGCTGCATGTTGAGATCGTTCAGATGAGCAGTAATATCACAAAGGAAGAATAAATCGTGATTCCAGGGTTCACTTTCAAGCTCTTCGAATTTTTTTGAATCATTTTTAAGGAACTGTGAAATTTCTTCTTTCAAAGCAACAAAACGTTGTAGCACTCTTCCTCGGCTCAACCATCTTACTTCTGTATGGTATACTAGGTCTTGATATTTGGCATCCACCTCTTCCAGAAATGCTCGAAAGGTTCTATGTTTCAGAGCGCGAGCGCGAAGGTAGTTCACAATTGAAACTACCACAGACATTACGAGTTCAAATTTTAAAACCTTACCACACAAGGCCTGCTGGTGTATGATGCAGTGGTGTGTGATTATGCGCCTTCCAATAAATTCCTGAATGAGAGAAACTGCTCCAGTATGTTTTCCACACATAGCTGGAGCACCGTCGGTACAAATGGCCACTAAGTTAGTAAAGCTGTATGCCAACTTGTTGTTTACACAGTTAATTAATTCAGTACAGATATCTTTCCCGGTAGTACGGCCCTTCATTGATTGCATGCCAGCAAGTTCTTCAGTAATATTGAAGTTCTTGTCAACGCCTCGAATATATATGAGAAGCTGAGCTGTATCGCGACAATCCGTACTTTCATCCATAGCCAATGAATAAAAGCAAAATTCTTTTACTTTCTGCTTTAACTGATTCATTAAGTTGGCAGCTATGTCACTTACCCTCCTTTGTACGGTCATGCGTGAGAGACTGATGTTTTGAAACATTCGCAGCTTTTCTGGACAAAGCTCAGATACAGCAAGCAACATACACTTTTTCACAAACTCCCCTTCTGTAAAACACTTACCAGAAACAGCAATTTCCCTTGAAATCTTGAAGCTTAAATCCGTACCTTTTGCACTTTCGCTGCCGAGTACTTTGAAAAATTGCTGTTCCTTGCCAAGACTTTTCATGAGACTTGCTGCTTTAAGGCTCTTTTCATTTTGATCTAATTCAGCAATAGCAGGATGCTGTGTTTCCAAATGTCGTCTCAAATTATATTCTTTGGGAACTGATATCCTTTCTCGGCACACCAGGCAGATTATTTTGTCTTTATAGGTTACAAACAAGTACTTGTTCGTCCACTCAGAGTTAAACGCTCTGTGCTCGCTGTCTATTTTCCTTTTCTTTCCTTCAGACATGGTTAAGTACGGTACTAAAAAACAAAATTTAAGTGCAGGCTACAACTAAAAACACAACACAGGCTACTACCAAGCAATAAACAACACTATAGCTATAACTGTAAAAAGAAGCAAATGCGCATGTTGAACTTCTGTATGATTAGCTCTCTTTAGTTTGTACACGTATCTGATAGTTCTTTCTTTGCCTGCGCAATCGCCTAGTAAAAAATTCCAAAATTTTCTGTTCTTAATGCTCTTTTCTGAATCATCAAGGTTAAGATCGTTAGCTATAAACCTACAACAAATTCTAACAAACGTAGGATTATGCGCTATAGCACCAATAACTATTAAGTAACAATTGAAGGAAAAGATTTATTCAAAGTGCTTTCTATTACACACAACACACGGAACACAGAGGGCAGACATACTTCGTTTGTTGATCGACTTTGAAATGCTTTCGCGGGCCGCACAAAATGCATTCGCGGGCCGCATGCGGCCCGCGGGCCGTATGTTGTGCAGGCCTGCTTTAACCAGTCACTTCGCAGTCTCCTCGCGGGAACTTGATAATATAGCAAAAATATTTATTTTATTTTATTTATTTATGTTGCTTTTTTGTAAGCATGTGATGGTAGATGTCACTTTTGTTCTTTCTTTTCTCGCCGAATAAACCTATTACTACTACTATATCGAAATTTCGTCTTTATCTGGCCGGTAAGCCATTCGTTTTACATACTGACCATCAACCCCTCACTTTTCTAAAGGATGCAAAGTTTCGAAACGATCGAATTATGCAATGGGCAGTGGCACTACAGGAGTACGACTATACCGTGAAGGACATTCCTGGCAAAGACAATGTTGTAGCGCACTATTTAAGCCGCTTGGTGGTTGATTCTGAGGATTGTTAATTTGGTCCGTGTTTTGAAATTTGTTGTGTGAAGTGGTCATGTGAATAAGTGATATCGTTTTTTTTGTGTGTATTATATTTTCTGTTGGATAATATTCTTAACAAGGGGGGAGTGTAACGATATAGCTGTTTGATATGTTTCGTTTTAAATGCTTTGTCTACCGTAGAAGGTTCTAGACCGATGCGTTGCTTTCCGAAGTTTTATTCGTGGGATTGTTTCGTCAGGTTGCATCACGAAGTCATATTGTCTACAGACGTAACTTTTTTCATGAGTGTTCTGGACAGATCTCTCCATTACGTAATTTCACTGGGTCAAAATTTGTGCTTGTGACGTCACAATTGTATTTACTATAGTTTGGTGTGAATTTTTGCATGTCATATGATTTCTCTTCTTGTTTCTTTTTAAGAATGTTATAGAGCGTTCTCGAACTTAAATTTAGAGTGTAAATAGGCGTGAATTTTTGATCTTAGTTATTCAAGCGTAATTATTCGAGTGTAGTTATTCCAGTGTAGATTTAGTGTGCGTAGAGTAAGCAATATTGTTGTATGCTCAAGGGTATAGTCCTTGTTGTGTAGTGTTACTGAAGTGAGCAGTGGAGTCTATGTTTATCGAAAAAGTAGTACGGTGAGTACCGTAGCTAAGTGAGTTAAGTTGGGTCGATTGTTATATTCGTTTGGTGAAGAAGGTCGTGTTTTTTTCGTGAGGTCAGATGTAAGAACGAATTAATTCCTGCGGTTTGTCATACAATTCTCATCAATCGTCCTGTCAGCGAAGTAATACAATTTTCTATTTCACGACAATGTCCTTGTTGCGACTCCGTATTTGCGCTCTAGTAGCCACAGCCGTTACCACTACCCAATCTCCATTCTGGATATGGACCGTCTGATCCTCTAGCTCCCGGCGCATTCCTAATAACTAAGTCAAAGAGTTGGTCTTTCAAGCACAAGGCTTTGACAGTTCCAACGTAGAATGGTGTGTCCACTTTTATTCTAGTAATGGGAGTTCGCTTAATCGTGCGATCCACCGTCATGATATGTCTCGTCTCTCCGGTAACATCTGCTTCATCCACCAATTTTCTTCCAATGATTACTCCACTGCACCCGGTATCTTGCAGCACCTCCACTTTTCTCCCTCCGACCATGCCCGACAACACAGTTTACAGTTTGTTTCAACAATTCAATGAAAGAATGGCGAGATATTCTACTACAAGCAACACATAAGAAAATAACTCTTATATATTGAATTGATACAGGAAGATGTAAGGAGACCTTGCGGTCAACGAGTCTACATCTACCTAATGAGCGAATGGTAGTTTTTGGATGTACATTGATTTTTGATTCAAGTGGTACTCGCAAAAATATTTGTATTAATATTATAGCTTATGACCATTTATAGAGGAAAACTATTAGTTTTGAAAGGGTGACAACAATAAGACGAAAATCGGCTGGGTATCAAGAAGTTGGCGGTCAGGAGTATTTAAATAGTAAATTTTTTTTAGTTTATTTTAAATTTACTAAATGGAAGATCTTTAAGTTCGTGTGGCATAGCATTCCACATTTTTGGACCCATAAATGTCAGATTCTTTGTAGTCTCTGGGTTTTGCACAGTATATTGGTGACAAAAGATTCAGATTGGACGAGGCAAGACGCGTTGATCGTGAATGTAGTGCGCTGACGGGAATAAAGTGTGAGTTAGGCCGTCCAGGAAGATTATTATGGGAGTATTTGTGCATCAATTTAGCTATTTCGTGTGTATTTAAGTCTTCTAATTTTAATGTTTGTAGTTTATTGTAGAGTGGTGGTGTAATGTAGTCTAAACGTTTGCGCTGTGCGATTATGGTGAGTGCAGTGCCGGAACTAGCGCCCCTGGAACCCCCCAACCGGGGGGGGCGCACAAAAAGGGGGCCCCGTATATAGTCAGAACGTAGTATTATTTACTCAACGTGTGATGAAGGTGCCTTAAATAGGCCTATTCTAATATTCAATATATTTTTTGTCTTAACTCGCGCGATGTGGGGCTCGCATATAATATTTATGCTTTTGGCTATGGGAAGCCCCTGCAAATTTTTTGAAAAATAGCAGTCGCAAAATTAGCAAACAAACGTTTAGTAGCATACCAAGGGCCCCTGGTATGCTAAAATAAGCCTTAAAAATGTTTTTTCTTCGCATAGGTTGCGAAATGTTAGAGTAGGGTTTGCCTGCAGCATTATTTTAGTGGGTTTGGAAGGGACCTAGTAAAACAGACTATTAAACCTTGTTAAAACTGAGGAATTTTAAAGGCTCAAAACGCACAAAAATCCTCCAAGATAAGGTCAAATTCCGCAAAAAGTTTTTTGGGGGCCAGCCCCTAGACCAGGCCTGCACAACATACGGCCCGCGGGCCGCATGCGGCCCGCGAATGCATTTTGTGCGGCCCGCGAAAGCATTTCAAAGTCGATCAACAAACGAAGTATGTCTGCCCTCTGTGTTCCGTGTGTTGTGTGTAATAGAAAGCACTTTGAATAAATCTTTTCCTTCAATTGTTACTTAATAGTTATTGGTGCTATAGCGCATAATCCTACGTTTGTTAGAATTTGTTGTAGGTTTATAGCTAACGATCTTAACCTTGATGATTCAGAAAAGAGCATTAAGAACAGAAAATTTTGGAATTTTTTACTAGGCGATTGCGCAGGCAAAGAAAGAACTATCAGATACGTGTACAAACTAAAGAGAGCTAATCATACAGAAGTTCAACATGCGCATTTGCTTCTTTTTACAGTTATAGCTATAGTGTTGTTTATTGCTTGGTAGTAGCCTGTGTTGTGTTTTTAGTTGTAGCCTGCACTTAAATTTTGTTTTTTAGTACCGTACTTAACCATGTCTGAAGGAAAGAAAAGGAAAATAGACAGCGAGCACAGAGCGTTTAACTCTGAGTGGACGAACAAGTACTTGTTTGTAACCTATAAAGACAAAATAATCTGCCTGGTGTGCCGAGAAAGGATATCAGTTCCCAAAGAATATAATTTGAGACGACATTTGGAAACACAGCATCCTGCTATTGCTGAATTAGATCAAAATGAAAAGAGCCTTAAAGCAGCAAGTCTCATGAAAAGTCTTGGCAAGGAACAGCAATTTTTCAAAGTGCTCGGCAGCGAAAGTGCAAAAGGTACGGATTTAAACTTCAAGATTTCAAGGGAAATTGCTGTTTCTGGTAAGTGTTTTACAGAAGGGGAGTTTGTGAAAAAGTGTATGTTGCTTGCTGTATCTGAGCTTTGTCCAGAAAAGCTGCGAATGTTTCAAAACATCAGTCTCTCACGCATGACCGTACAAAGGAGGGTAAGTGACATAGCTGCCAACTTAATGAATCAGTTAAAGCAGAAAGTAAAAGAATTTTGCTTTTATTCATTGGCTATGGATGAAAGTACGGATTGTCGCGATACAGCTCAGCTTCTCATATATATTCGAGGCGTTGACAAGAACTTCAATGTTACTGAAGAACTTGCTGGCATGCAATCAATGAAGGGCCGTACTACCGGGAAAGATATCTGTACTGAATTAATTAACTGTGTAAACAACAAATTGGCATACAGCTTTACTAACTTAGTGGCCATTTGTACCGACGGTGCTCCAGCTATGTGTGGAAAACATACTGGAGCAGTTTCTCTCATTCAGGAATTTATTGGAAGGCGCATAATCACACACCACTGCATCATACACCAGCAGGCCTTGTGTGGTAAGGTTTTAAAATTTGAACTCGTAATGTCTGTGGTAGTTTCAATTGTGAACTACCTTCGCGCTCGCGCTCTGAAACATAGAACCTTTCGAGCATTTCTGGAAGAGGTGGATGCCAAATATCAAGACCTAGTATACCATACAGAAGTAAGATGGTTGAGCCGAGGAAGAGTGCTACAACGTTTTGTTGCTTTGAAAGAAGAAATTTCACAGTTCCTTAAAAATGATTCAAAAAAATTCGAAGAGCTTGAAAGTGAACCCTGGAATCACGATTTATTCTTCCTTTGTGATATTACTGCTCATCTGAACGATCTCAACATGCAGCTTCAGGGAAAAGAACTAATAATATTTCAGTTGGTAGGAGCAGTGAAAGCTTTCAAAATGAAACTACATCTTTTCAAAAGTCAGCTCCTAAAAGGTGAAATGAGTCACTTCCCTACATGTGCACAATATATTCCCCAATCCCAATATGTTGAGCAAGGAGAAAAATACGCTCAGCAAATTGAGATACTGTTTCAAGAGTTTGACCGACGACTCACTTTCTCTCAGGAAGATAACCTCCTGTTTAAACTGGTTGAAGACCCATTTTCTATGAATCCAGAAGAAGTGCCCATACAACTGCAGATGGAGGTAATCGACTTACAAACCTCGTCAGTGTACAAGATTAAACACAGAGAAAGCAGCCTGCTGAACTTTTACAGAAGTCTGAACAGTGATAGATATAAAAATCTTATCGGACTTGCAAAGAAAACGCTGAGTATTTTTGGCAGCACTTATATATGTGAGCAAACTTTTTCGCTTATGAACATGAACAAGAATAAGCAGCGCTCTTCTTTGTCTAATGAAAGTCTGGAGGACATCCTAAAAATATCCACTTCTCATATGCATCCAGATTATGACGAACTTGTTGCCGGAAAGCGGTGTAATGTTTCGCATTAGTGTCTGTGATTAAAGTGTGTATAAGTTTCTTATAAATTTTTGGTATGCCTAATTGCGTTATAACTAGTAATTTAATGCAGAGATAATATTCATGCGGCCCTCGGCAAATTTTCTGTAGTCAATGTGGCCCGAGCAATTTTTGAGTTGTGCAGGCCTGACGTAGAGGGTACAAAATTACTAATGTCTACAAACCACCATTTGCAATGCTAACACCAACTGCATTACCAGGCTTTCCACACCCATGTTTATATGCAGGCGATTTCAATTGCCAAAACACGGACAGGGGCTACAACACCACCTTCCCATCTGGCGAATACCTATCAACATGGGCCATGAACAACAGCTTAGCGTTGCTATACCATCCGAAAGACAAAGGTAGCTTTTTATCCCGACGCTGGAACACAAAAACCAATCCAGATCTGGACTTCGTCAGTCCAGAGTACAATGACTAACTTCCAAACCGACGCTTGTTGGAAAAATTCCCTATATCTCAAAACCGATCTTCACGTATAAGCACATCACGGCTTATAGCCCCTAAACCAAGCAGGCCAGTGAAAAGATGCAATTTTCGAAAAGCGGACTGGGAACAATACAGCTCCCTCACCAGCAACTTCGCTGAAAACCTACCACCTTCCAATGCCACCAACGTGGACGAGGCGCATCAGAAGTTTTGCGTTGTTATCATTTCAGTAGCTAAAAAATCCATCCCTCAGGAGCACAGAGCTAAGCACACACCATGCTGGGATGATGAATGTGAAAAGCTTTATCGGACATTCATCTCATCAACCGGATCAGATGCCGAACAAGCTGTATCAGCCTTAATGAGTAAACTGGACCAAAGCAGGAAAGAAAGGTGGTCAGAGGCAGTCTAATCCATCGACTTCAAACACTACCGCCGTAAAGCTTGGGAGTATACTCAATAACCTCACTGGTAGGAAAAGACCTACCCATCACCAATTTCCCGTTCCTGCTAACTCTATTGCGACACAGCCAACCAGGAATGGTATGTACAAAACACCAGACCGTGCCTTCTCTAAGCAAGTACAGAGGGAAACATCCCACCCATGGAAGCTACGTTAATTTCTATCTTCCCGCTGAAGACGCCTAACAATTCCCAAAGAGTGGAGAAGAGCTCTAGTCGTCTCAATCCTGAAGCCGAATAAGCTTCCAGAAAATCCCAAGAGCTACCGTCCCATACCCCTCCTACGCATTCCGTATAAGATCTTAGAACGACTCATCTACGCACGCATAGAACCAGTCATCGATCCCCAGCTTTCTAATGAGCAGGCTGGATTTCGAAAAGGTCGATCCACCGAGGAGCAGGTCAGATTTCTTACGGAAAACATAGAAGAGAGCTTCCAGGCGAAACAAAAGGCCGGAGCCATGTTTATCGATCTCACAGCAGCATTACAAACTTCTGCGAATAGTTCCCGACAGACACATGGTAAAAATGATCGCGGAACTACTACAAAACCGTAGCTTTACTCTGACGACAGGAAGTGGCAAGCCAAACAGGCTGAAACGCCTAAAAAACGAAGTGCCACAAGGATCTGTCCTGGCCCCGCTAATAGTCAATGTGTATATTTATGATCTGCCCGCTATCACCTCCAAAAATATGCTTACTATGACGACTTGGCAATTATGCACAACTCCAGGTCATGGCAAACTGTAGAGGACACCATCACCCAGGATATGAAGACCATCACAAAGTACCTCTTCAATTGGAGACTAAAGCTCAGCGAAACCAAGACAGTGACTAGTTGCTTCCACCTTAACAACAGAGAAGTAAAACGGGAGATAAGTGTGCACCTTGAAAGTATCATCCTTAAATCCACCCCACATCTGAAATATCTGGGGGTAACCTTGGATCGCACACTTACCTACCGCCAACATCTAGAAAACCTACGCAAGAAACTCACGTCACGCGTTGCACTTTTAAGAGGGTTTGCGAGGTCGAGCTGGAGAGCTGTAGCAGACACCCTCCGAACTGGCACCCTAGCCCTGGTCTACTCCACGGATGAGTACTGCGTGCCAGCTTGGTGCCGCAGTACCCACACCCGCATGATAGACAAACCCATCAACGACGCCTTGCGCATTTTATCTGGATGCTTAGAGCCCACACCAACGGCAAACCTCCCAATCCTCTCTGGTATACAACCTGCTGACCTACGCCGCAATGAGACCACCCTTCATCTGGGCCGACGAGCTTTGGAGCCAAAACATCCATTACACTCTAAAGTAGCCAACGCTATAGAATTTCGCCCACGGCTCAAATCAAGAGGACCTTTTGGCACACACGCCTTGCAGCTCATGAACAGTGCGAAAGAAACAAACATGAGCATTGCACAATGAGCAAACTAATGCTGGAATAAGGAGTGGCAACAGAATACCAGCCGACTCCGCAGAATTATAACGGAACCTAGCACCCGTCCAGCCGGAATGACTTAACCCAGAGCTGCGTGGGTCAAACTGAATCGTCTCAGAACTGGTGTAGGACGCTTCCGTTCAACACTTATAGGGAATGGCCAATAGGGAATGGCGCCAAATCCCACTTGCGACTGCGGGGCTGCAGAACAAACAGCAGATCATATTCTCCTCGAGTGCCCGACCTTTCAAGCACCAAGCACCATAATTGGATTAGTTGACATTGATGACGATGGAAAAGAATGGCTGATTAAGACCTGCCCTAGCATAAACACGACCACCTCAAACGAAGAAGATAGAGTAATGCAAGTTGTGAAGAGTTGTTGGTGGTAATAAGTGTCGAAGTTGAGACAAAATTCTTGCACATCTTGATAATTTGGAAGCTAAGATGCTGCAATGTTTGTCAAAGTTGAGTTTTGAATCAAGTGTGATGCCTAAGTATTTTACGGAATCTTTAGTAAGCACCGTATTATTATTGAAAGTTACATCGATAATCAAAGAAGGGTTAGAAATTTTGGGAGGAATTATTAAACTGGACGACTTTTCTGGATTGACAGTTATTTTGTTTGCTATTGTCCATCGAAGAATGTGATTTAATTCATAAAGATTTATTATTGTGCGTAAATCATTTGGGTTGGAACCATGGATTACAAGGCACGTATCGTCAGCAAACAGTATTGGGGGCGAATTTAAACAGTTTTAAAGATCGTTAATATACCGGTATATCAAAAACAACAGCGGGCCTAGAGTACTTTTCTGAGGAACTTCGTAATGATTAATTACTGTATTGGAATGGGCGTTCTGGTAAGCAACGTATTGCTGCCTATCGGTCAAACAGGAATCTAATAGCTTCAGGCTTAATCGCTTCACCACAAATTCTGTAACGTTCAAGTTTGGTTAATAGAATTGAATGGCAAAGTGTCAAAAGCTTTTTTGAAGTCAAGCAAGATTAACTCTGTGTAAAATCGGCTATTAATGTTTTCATGCGAGGAAATGAGTACATCCAAAATGGCATCGGATGTAGCCATTTGTTCTGGAAGCCATATTGTGATTTGGACAACACTGAATGTTTAGCAAAAAACTTGGTTAAACGCTTTTAATTAATTTTTCAGAGATGTTAGAAAAACATGAAAGGATGGACATTGGTCTGTAGTTGGTTAATTCGTTGATTTTACCAGATTTAGGTAAGGGAGTTTTTGCTATTTTCAAACTTTTTGGAAAAATTTGTAATTGAAAAGCAGTAGCAACATAGATACGTCATCTTTAATTTCCGCCTCCATACACGCGCCATTAAGCGCCCTAATCTTCTCTTAATTCTTCAGTTCCAGCGTCTCAATCCCAAACTTTGCTTCTTTTTCTTCCTTCTTCCGTAACACTTGCAACGCACACGCAACTCGTTCAGTTTGAGTTGGATTTCCGTCGGGACCTCGTCCCCTGGTCTGAATCCAAGTTGAGCTCGCTGCAGTGCTGTTTTGCAATTATAGGCTGTTACGCTGTCACAAAGCTTAATATGAACTTTTACCATGGAATCAATACCAAATCTTGTCATCTGGGTCGCTGGAACCAATAGCTACTTGTAACGGCACAATGCATAATTACACTCGTTAGTGTTATCTACTGTACAATATAGCCGATCTACTCTGTTTCGTGTTTATTAACTTATATTGATATGTAATTGTTCCAGCTCATTTCTGAGCATCGGGAAGAGTGGATACCCTTCCGGGTCGGCAGATTTGGTTTCGGTCTGTCATTGTAACTTTGCAAGAGAAAAGCTTTGTACAGACTTAATCACAGCCCGGGCTACATGGAAGCATCTGCCATCCGGGCCGTGCCACCCTTAACCCTGATCATATTCTACATGAGCAGCTGGTCGGGAAACAAAATACGCACCAGGCAAGGCTCAAATCAAGACGCCCGTTTGTACCCGCTGCACAGAAACTACTGGATAGTCTGACCGAATCAGACATTCGTGCAGCGCAATGGATGGATTATGTATGGAACATGAAGTACTTGAAAAGTGCATCAAGGCTTCATGCTTTTATTCCCAGGGCCAGTCCTAAGCCTCTTGGAATGGGTTTGCCCAGAACATCTTGGGTAAAACTGAATCGTCTGCGGACTGGCGTAGGGCGATTCCATTCATCCATGTACAAATGGGGTGTTGCTCCTTCACCGAATTGTGAGTGTGGTGCCTCTGAGCAAACTGCAGACCACATCATTTTTACATGCCCCCTACATCGTGCACCAAAAGGAATACAAGGTCTGTTGGTCCTGGATGATGACACCCGACGCTGGCTTAAAATCAACGCCGTCTACATCTAAACCGTGGAAAGAGGATGCCCAACCACACGACGACGAGCTCATTTCTGTTGTATTTTCAATGCACACCCGAGTACGCATTAGAGGGAATGTGTTACGCTGTCACAAAGTTTAATGTGAACTTCTAATAGGGAATTGAACCAAGTCTTGTTATCTGCGTCGCTAGAACCGATAGCTACTTGCAACGTCGCGATGACCTTTTTTTAACTCACTAAACTGCTTGATTACGCGCCGAATTTGTGATAATTTTTTGCTTGATATCAACGGACACTGCTGTGTTGTAAATCAGAACTAGCTGCTTGCACGTTAAGAGTGCAGTTTAATAAACTAATTTCATAATTTTACCTGAGCCCTTATTGTTGCCGAGCTGTTGCTCATATCTTCAGAATATTGAAGTAAAGTATATCTATATTTTGGATTTACTTCCCGAGCCTTTATTGCTCAAAATTTAAAACCATATATTATCAGCTGTCGTCAAGTGTCTTTGTTTTGAATCGCTCCCACTGCTAAAAAATTCTCTGGTGAGTTGTATATGATTGAATAACTTTTGCTAAACGTTGCATCGGCATAACTTAATTAATGTAAACTGTGGCTATTAAATTTAGTTACGCTTACTACTGTAACGGTAACACCTGTACCCTTGTGTTACAATAGTTTTTTTAGCGTGCATCTAGCTTATTTGAATGTTTTTCTTTTGTTTTTGTCATGTATTTACTGTGCTTATAAATAATAATAAAAACCGTGAGAAGATCACTCACGAGTCCTGAGACGATTGAGAGTTTCGAGGGGTAGTTGGGATTGGCGCTTTGACAGATCGTTACATAGGCTTCATGTTCCATTGCTCCACCCTTATTGCAATAACATCGGCGACCACTACCAAACGGTTCATTCCTTAACGTTGATGCCTTGCTCGGACACTGCACTGCTCTATGGCCTCTACCATCACACACGTACCTTATTGCGTTCTTTTGATTCCGAGAAAAGACGGTCTCCACATCTTGTTTTGCTACCGGCGCTTTCCGTGAGTATTTACAGTAGGTACTGTTCCGCCAGTGTCGTCAACTCCTCCAAATCCTTAGGACTCCTCTCCTTCAAAAACACTGCCACATCTTTAGGGCATGAGTCTGTGAACTGCTTTCCCACCGTCAACTCCGACATCCCCTTAAAAGTTTTATCCATTCCAGCTAGTTCGACCCACTAACTGAAATACTTGGAGATTCTTACAATGAACTGACAAGAAGATTCCTGTCCCTCCAGCTTAGCTCCTCTGAATCTCTCGCGGTAGCCCTGTTCCGTGAAGTCATATCTCTGCAAAAGAATCTTCTATAGCCGATCATAGTCCATTGCTTGTTCGTCTGGTAACCCGGAATAGACATCCATTGCTTGACCTGACAGCAATGGGCTTAGCCGAGTTGCCCAGTCAAATTGTCTCCAGCCCGTAACAGTGGAATATCTTTCAAAACGAAGCAAGTATTTATCCAGATTATCCTTTTCTTTCACAAAACCAGGAAGCACTAGGCTTTAGTTTTCGCCACCGCGTTCTCTTGATAAGCTTGGCTTGATACCATCTGTTGATCTTCCGACGAAGCACTTCCATGTTCAGTCAACCCCCCCTTTTAATTCCGAAATAAAGTCTTGTTTCAAAAACAAACTGTGACAAATTTTTTTGCCTCGTTTGGGAAAACATCGTTTAATGTTATTTAAATTTTTTTTGAAAACAAATTGCTTGAAACAAATTTTTGTTTGCAAAACAACAACGAAACAAAACAAATTGTTTCCGAAACAAAATTTTGTTTTTAAAAATTTTGTTTTTTGCATCATTTGGCAATCATGATATAATATCAATATCATCTAATTTCGGGGTTTGTTTTGAAACAAAATTTTGTTACAAAAACATAACAACGAATCAAAATAAAGTGTTTCCAAAACAAATTTTTGTCACTAAATTTTTTGCCTCATTTAGGCAAATCTTCGTTTAATGCCATTTTAATTTTCTGTTGAAAACATTTGTTTCAAAAATTTACAAAATTTGTTTTTGTAACAAAACAAAAATAAAACTAAAACAAAACTTTGTTTTTGAAAACAAAGCATACATTGGGTTTAAACTTTTAGTGACATTCACTTCAGCTCATCGATTTTGTTTCAAAAACAAAACCCTTATTTTCGAAACAAAATTGGCCCTCAGAGAATAAAACCTGAAACAAAAAGGCGTTTGAAATAGAAAAATGCATGAATGAACATATCCGTTATCCTGGGTTTATTTTTCTGCGGTAAAATTTCGGACAAATGTCCAAATTTGCTTAAAAAATTTCGGACTTTTAAAATTTTTTTCGGCAAGATTTATGAACGAATAAAATACGCTGAACGTTTTCGGACAAATCGACTGTCCTTCATCAGAGCATGAATAGAAATGGAGAGTGAAAACAGGGCAAACTAATATAAGCGCAAAACGAAAACAGCAGGGGTTATGACATAATCTAATGTTTCACAAAAGTAATGAAGTGTGAACGATCAAATTGCGAGGGCCGACAGTTTATTAACGGGTGATTTAGGTCAGAATTTGGTTACTATTTTACGAAAACACGACAAAATTCAAAACAAATTTGCAATCAATTTTTAATCAAACTAAATAATCGAAAGAGTTAAAATACTTGTAATAGAAACGAACAACCATTGGCATAGAGCTGGCGGTTTAATTGCGGTTTGAATTTTTTAATAAGGAGTGCTTCATGAACTTTTGTGTCACACTCATTTTTACAGTTTCGAAGAATTTTGAACGAAGCCAAACTGTGCCATGAATTGGAATATTTAACGCAGTCCAAAATGTGGTCTTTAATTGCACTTTTTCGAGATTGGTTTAGGTCCAAATGGCCCTTGGCTCCAGTGACCACATGTCTGGAAGACATACCCAAGTATGTCAAACCCGTATCACACGGGCATGTATAACAAGAGACAACATTTGAGCACTAACCCAAAGGAGTCATTGATTTAAGTGAAAATAATTAGAAACTTTCATTATTTTGTATAAAGGTACCAGACCAGTTTTAAGCCTGCTATCTTTAAACACAAATCTGACTAATTTCGGAAGAATTTTCGTGAGCTTTTTCCTGCATACGGTATTTCCAAATACAATTTTTGGTTGTCATTTTCATCTTCACTAGTCGATCATTTTCTTCACAAGTCTGATCATTTTCTTGCTGACTGGAAATCTTACCCTGCCTCGTATTTGAGGTACATAGGTGATATATTTGCAATTTTTGAAAATGAACAAGATTGTTCCAAATTTTTAAATCTTTTAAACGAACAACACTCCAATATTACTTTTAGTGTTAAAAAATCCATTAATTCGCAACGGACATTGAGCAAAAAATTCTAGCAATGTAAAAAAAAAAACAACAGACGTAATCAGATTTTTTCTTATTACGTTTGATTTAGCTACGAATTTTGGTGGGTTAGATTCAAGTTCAATTCATTATTTGAAACTCTTTAAGACCCGAAGTGTTGTAATCCACGCGCTTTTTGAGTATGCGCAGGTTTTTAGCATTATATGAAAGCAGCCTCAGGCTATTGCAAATCTCGTTTATTCGAATTGTGCCAAAACGAGTTTGACATTTTCTGTCCTTTGATGGAGGAGGCTGAGGAAGTTATAATAATTTTGCAGTATACAGAAACATTATTACTTGAGTTCATAAAGCTCAGCTTTACGGTAAATAGGCCAATGTATTATTTTTATTTATTCGCTAACTGCTGTTTATGAAGAAGTTACCATCCGATCGCTTTGATGATGACGATACATTTATTTTTGTTTGAAAAGAGCAGGTATCGACGAACAAACGTAAATGCAATAAAATACAAAAAAATTAAAGGTCAGATTAGATACAAGTTCTTATCAGTGACAGGCTACGAAAGACCATGAGTCCAGGTCCGCACAGCAAGCCTGGTGAGGTCATCGAGTCTGTAACCTCTCACTACTCAAGGTCAAACTTGCTTGCTTACAGGCCTACATTGGTAGCGGCATGAAAGAAAAAAAAAACAAAAAAAACACAAGCACTCATTCGGAAAAAAGACAAACAAATTAATTACAAAAAAAACAACTTTATATACAACGATCGTTTCAATCAAATCAAACAACCAAAGCTTTATTTCCCTAAGCAAATTTACGACGCAGGCTAAGTCTGTATAATGGGCCACTAAGAAGTGGTTGTTGATTGTATATTGAGAAAACAGCGCTTCAATTTGTTAATAAAGTTTAGTCGTCCTTTTTCAAACGATAGTTTTAATTCAGAAGGAAGAGTTTCCATATGTTCGGGCCAGATACTTTTATTGATTGCTGGGTTGACGATTTTGTTACACGACGATAAAGAAATTATTTTTACTCACTTGTCTCGTCATATAAATATGAATTTTGGAAGTCAGTGTAAAATAATCGTTAAACAAGGCAGGCAGCTTTCCTTTTTTGTGTTTAATCATAAATTTAACTACTTCCAGGCGAAAGATGTTACTAAGTTTTAAGATGTTAAGTTTTTGATGAAGAGGCAGCAGTTTCGTTTTAAATTTAAAGGTACAGTAGAATTTGCCTATATCAGCACCTCAGGGGGATTGCAGAAAAGTGCCGATATACGCGAACTGCCGATGTAGACAAATCACTAGAAATCATTCCGAAAGTGCCCTTTAATTCAATATAGTGTTGCGTTATTTAGTCAGCTTTACCGCATAATATTATAATAACATGAAATCAGCGTAAAGTACTGCGCAAACGAAAACACATGTGTTCATTGTACTGTATTACAGTACTTTCCAGCGAAAAAGTCATTTATCTTTAGTTGCTTGGTTTTTGCAATAGATTCATCTACTACGTATTGCTGGATTTTTGTTAGATGATGTAGCATTTCTTTGTCCTTTGCTACCAAGGACAAAAACAAATGCTTTGTTGTAACTTGCGTCGCAGCGGAATTAACTCGTAGAAGAGATTACAGTCAGGAAGTATGAAGCAAATGCCGAGATAAACGAACAAAACACTTCTGCGGAATATAAAAGAGTGCCGGTATAGGCGAAATGCCGATATAGATGATGCCGATAAAGACGAATTTAAACGTACGTGAAACATAGAAATTCTACCAGGACCAAAGAAATTGTGCCGATATAGACGAACTGCCGATATAAACGAAGCCGATATAGGCGAATTCTACTGTAGTAGAAATAACTTTTATCAGGCATTTTTGTAAAACTTGAGTTTTTTCGATGTGTGCTTTGGCTGCATTTCCCCAATCAGTGACTGAATATAACAGGTATGGGTAGGCAATACCACAATAAACTTTATTAAGAACAACTTTAGGTAAATAGTGTTACTTAATATTTCAACAGCTATGCTGTGCTTTTTAGTTACCATCTGAAAGTGATACGGCCAAGTAAGCTTATTATCCAAAGCAGTATCTAAATATTTAACCATGTTGTTATTGGTAACTTCAACGTCTCCTAGTTTGATTTTAAGAGTGATTGGGTGAGTTATCAGAAAATAGTAGACATTGCGTTTTACTGTAATTTAGAGTAAATTTATTGCTATTAAACCAAGTAGTAACATTGCTCAATTCTATGTCGGTTTTCTTTTTCAAATCGGATAAATCGAAACTAGCGATAGTTAACACAGTATCATCTCCATACAGAGTTGTGTTACAGTTTGTACAGCGTGGAAAATTATTCATATAAATCAAAAGTTTCGGCAATTTTGTGGTCACAGGCGTAAAAAAACAAACGGCATCAATCATTTTTATTACTACTAACTTAAAAAAATGGTGAAAGCATGGTTAACTGCTCCACTTCTCTCACTGTATTTTTTGTCAAAGCGAAAGAAACAGATTTGTGAAGCAAGAAAATTTTTCAACTTGAAAACTTTCGTCAGCAGTGTAACAGACTTTCATCTTCGTGTGTAACGGTGTAATGCTGATCTAGCAAAAGCTTTTCTAAGCTGAACGTTTATTATTGATTCATTTTTTACCAGACATTTGAAGAGACCAGAAGCATCTTCATTAGAGTACACCCAGCAAGGTACATTACCAAAGCTGAAATATCTATGTGCATCCAAAGACCCAAATATCCCCAATCTTATTTTCTTAGAGTAGCCTCTTAAGGCATCACGCCTACCAGCAGACACCTCTGTAAGAAACCACAACCTTGATCTAAATATTTAATTAGTAACATTGCCAAGGTTATCGCAATCCACAAACCGGTTTTCATTGTTATTGCACCTCATCGGGTGAATGTAGTGAGAACCTTGTCAAAAATTATCCTAATAAAAAGTGAAAATTGGGTCTGGTATAACATAAGCAGTAGTGCTTCTCAAAAAATTAAGAAAAAGAGTGGATGGTAACCAAAAGACACTTCATCTCCCAGGGTTTGTGGATTGTGATAAGCTTGGCAATGTTACTGAGTAAATATTTGGTAGAGGTGTCTGCTGGTAGGCGTAATGCCTTAAGAGGCTACTGTGAGAAAATAAGATTGGGCATATTTAGGTCTTTGGATGCACATGGACATTTCAGCTGGAGGGTAACGTACGTTGCTGGGTGTATTCCAATGAAGATGTTTTGTGTCAATTATTAACAAATCCTAAATGACGTAGCATTTGTAGTTATTGTATAAAAATGAGCAGCATCGCGGGGAGGATAGCAGCGAAAAGTTTGATTGGTTTTACTGACCAGATTATTAAAAAAAAAGTGAAAAACATCAGAAGGAATACTTATTCTATCTTCAGAATTCTTATTTTGAATATCTTTAAATTTTTGATCTGGTATGTAAGATACCAGCTTAGCATAGTCTGAGGGATTATATAATACATACGATACAGTATCAGTAACCTGCAAGCATACGAACTTCAATGCAGAGTATGAGCAGTTTTTATTTTATAAATGAAATTTTTATATGACATGAAGGCCGGATTAATGCGGGGGCTGATAAGGCTGCAGCCCCAGAGTGGTTATTCCGTGCTGTTCGCACGAACGCCGAATTTCAGGGATCGGGATAATTTCGCGAAAGTTCGGCAATCGGCATTCCATGCTACGTTCTCAAGAAAATACTCAACCGAATATTCGTGAGAACTGTAAAAAAAGTCACGAACAAGTGAACCCTTTCGGCTTACGGTAAAAGTCAATAATTGTTCAAGAGTTTAGTGTTTTATAATGGCTTCAAGATATCATTTTATAAAAACCGGTAATGCTTCATCGAGTGATGGCCATAAACGACCAGATATTTGTCAAGAGTTGACCGAAAATGTCCTTATTAGAGAAATTAGAATGAGTAAAAGAGAAGTTGAGTTTAAGTAATTTACTAAAAAAGAAGCTGTCTTCTGTTGGTGCTGCAAGCATGGACTTGAGCGTGAATAAAAAAGTAATCATATTTCTGAAAATGCTAGTAGCTTTAGGAAGCTTTCAAATAAGCGTTAAAGACCCTTCACTGTGTCACAGCCGCAGCGAGCAAGTGTAAGCGAGTTGTTGAAACACTACGCAAAAAAGCCTCTTTGTTTCAACGCATGAAAACAATTGCAATTTAACTTGTATTTTTAGTTGTTTTGTGCTGTACAGCTGCTCATTCATAAATAGCTGCTGCCATCCATCCGACTAGCTGCTCATTCATAAATTGTTGGACACTTTATAAGTTTAGCAGTAAATTGTTAATCATCGCATTGTTTTTTTGCAGTTCTTGATGCATGTTTTTCACAACGTTCCCAATTTTATGTTCAATCTTGACTTTGCTGATCTTTTTTAGCTTGTCAGCATCAACCTCAGCCCATTATCGAGATGCCATCGCAAAACGATTTTATTTTGTGAGTGAGTTACTAGGCGCATTAAATCTCTCTTGCCACAGCTAGTAGAAAGTTTCATAGTAACGTCATAATGTCACATTGTGATTCATCATCAAGACTCCAAACCACGAATGGTTCCGATCGAAGCATGGAATAACTTTCCCGAAATTTCTTGTTCGTGCTACCAGTAACGAAAGAAAGTTCTTGCGATCGTTCGCACGAACGCTCCCGAACACAAATTATTTATCGGTATTCACAAGAACAGCACGAAATTCCGTCCCAGGCCCTTTGATTGCAACGCGTCAGGAGCAATTGACTGACCTTTTTATCAATTAACTACCGATGTTTTATTTTAAAAATGAATACGAGTGTTCGAGTAGTTAACGAATTATTGTATAATTTGTTTAGTCTAGATTAAGGCTAAGAAAGCAATTCAAGATTATATCAATGCAACAAATTTCAAGAAATTTACACTTGAATTTGAATCACAAAAATTTGAGGCAGTTAAACTAAATGAAGAAAGACTACTTACAAGTCGTGAGATTTGAACCTACTTTGCATCAACCAGGGACGTGTCACCAGGCCAATGGTTGAAGCATTCATAGACGCAAGACACATGGTCCAGAAGCTGCCTCTAAAAATTTTCGAGCCCTCAATCAATTAAAATGCCCCAAATTATTGGATCAAAGTTGCGGAAAGCAAAAAAATGCCAAAAAAACAATTTTACACCGTAATAATAGTATGGAGAGTGGGGTTGGTTGACTCAATTTGCAGTTTTTCTTCACTTGCGGCCCCTGCGAAGATCCGTTATCAGTAAAAATTGGTCAAATCATAGCCACGGCTTCTCTCTCTAATATGAAATACTGTTTTGGTGGTTATTAGTTTTCATTGAGTGATTTAAACGCATTTTCTTAGAGGTGGTACTTTTTGCCCCCACGGGATTGGTTGAATCGCATGATGGGGTAAGTGAAATCACTTTCGATTTACAATTTCTTTTTATTATCGAATATTTTTTATTGTTTAGTTCATTGTATTATGCTTAACACATCAACGAAGAGCAAACGAACACGATAAATAGCACACATTACAAAAAATTAGTGTTTGTAGCGCACGCTACATGATAAACATTCTACTCTAAGTTGGCACTTATGACCGTACAAGTGGTGCAGATAAATTAGCCTCTGTCGGTGCATAATTCATGGGCTCAACTATTGCACCCTTTAACCAAACATTTTAACCAATTTTCGAGCTTTAATGCGATTTATGAATCGGTTCATTGTGCTGCAGGAAACTCCAAAACTCTTTGTTGCCTTACGAACTGACATTTTATTTCCCAGAACCTCACGCGCAGCCCGCTTAACTACATCCGCATCCTTCCCTCGATTTGTCTTGGCTTTCCAATTTTTCACCATGATTATCTTACTCAACTAATCTTTCATAAACACCTGTTATAGTTCAACTACCAGTAAGCCTTTTGAATAGTTCCATTTGCAGTATTAAAACTTGTTGCTTAGTCAAGCTGTTAGCAAAGTTCCCTATTGGAGTTGGTTGAATCATCTGATGCAACCAACCCCAAGGCGCCATGCTTTAATATTTTAGCTAAAACCTAGCCTAAGTAAGTTTTTATGAAGTTAAAACCATATTGGTCCAGTAGTCTACGTTATGTTCTGTAAATAAAATCCTTAGTTGCAAGAATTATCTTGACTTTACGAGCAGAAAATGAAAAATTGCAGAAATATCCAAAGTTACTTTTAGGTGTTTTTGAGCACCTTTCGAAAAAAAGCATACGTAGCCTTGCTCGATCTATCCTTCATTCAGTATGCACGAAGACTACTTCTGGCAAAGCAAAAATATGTAGACCGGTCAGGACTTGTGACTTTAGTTTTGGAGCAGGGTTTACTGATTCAACCAACCCCCGATTCTACCAACCCACTCTCCCCTATAATCCAAAAAACTTTTTGCACTCGCCGCTTGGACGGCCTTATTTTAAATCATGTTTAATCATACGGCCGCAAAATAAAAAATGTTTTAACTTAGACTCGATTAGCCATTGTCGGAGTAATTCACATTTACAAAATTGAACAATAAAATTAATTACTATCAATAAGCCTATAAAACACAAATTACTTGGCCATTTATCAACACAAGGTAAGGAGATCTCATTAGGCTAAGCCGCCACAAATTCGAGTAAGAGCCAGTAAATATCTTTGAAATCAAAGTGTTCAAAAATTTCATAAATTGTGTCCGAAATGCGATCTAATTTAATCTTTTCTTTTCTTTCAGCATCTAACCTAAATGATAAGCTTAAAAAAATGTCTGGAATACTAAATCAAAGCTATTTAGACCTGCTAATTCTACTACAGTGATACACAAACCTGCTAACAAATCAAAACCAGGCCGAAATGAAGTACTGCAAAACAAAATTATTCGTACTGTATCCGGAGTTCGAAGAAATGAGCATGTAGCTAATAATATGCTTTACACTGACCTAAAAATTCCTAAAACTGAAGAACTTTATTTCCTTGAAATTGCAAAGTTTACTGCATGTAGTTGTATCACCATGGTAAGATTGTTCTTGTATCACTATTGTTCTCTCCCTATTTTAATGTTACCAAATACATACATCCACACGTAACTACTGTAGAAGCACAACCCGAAAGAATTATTTCGTGCCCCATGTAAACTCAATTATTGCATAAAAATCTTAACTTTTTGTGGGAACCAAAATTTAGAACGGCCTTAGGCAATGTTCCCTCTAATTTTTTGTAGTCCGTGTTCGCAGAAACTTAGGCGAGTGCGCACTTTTTTAGAAATGACTAAAGTTTGTGCAACAACCCATGAATAAATTGAATATGGCAGCTATTAAAAACAAGTAGCGCAACACTTCTCTTTATTATGTTACTGCTGGTACATTTTTCGCTCACGGTACCAGAGGAGTCGTGCAGTCAAAAAAATTGGAGGGGCCCGAGTAACAACTTAAACAGATTGGCTACTGATCACAACCTTTGTAAAAGCCGTATATTTAGCATTGAGTAACATTACGAAAAAAGGAAGTTAGGAAAAGGTATCAGAATATGTTGTGATACCCCAAATTTTAGATAATAAATCGAAATTTATTTTGATACCTCAAACCGCTCCTTGATTATGGACTTTATGCGCACTCAGTGTGGCCCCACGATTTCACAAAAGTAGAGATCGCTGGGGGCTGGGGCGGGGTATTTTTACGGTTTTCACATAACAAAACTCGCTTCAGCACACTTTCTTACTGAAAAAGGACATACCGATACCTGCAGTGCAGTGATGTAGTTAAGACCATCACCTGCAAGACCAAGACCTTGTAAATTTTTCAAGACCAGGACCGTCTTTGTCAAGACCAAGACCTTTGATTTTTTTCAAGATCAAGACCATAAAAATGGGATAAAAATTAACAGTTTATCACTTATCACTATTTTTCTATAACAACAAAAAAACAGGCAAAATATATACAGAATATTAAAAGAAATAAGAACAACACAATCACATACACGCTGTTGGATACTTTTTCGAGCTGTGCAGGATCACTTAAATTTTTACCAGATACTTTTTAGTTCTTTCGGTCTTAAGACCAAACTAAATGGTCAAGACCAAGACCGCAAGTGGTCAAGACCAAGACCTTAAAAAATTGGTCTTAAGACCGGTCTTCAGACCAAGACCGGTCTTAAGACCTTCATCACTGCTGCAGTGAGTGCAGTCTCTATTATAGTGTCAGATAATACAAAAATATTTTAGTAGTCCTTGTCTCAAATCAGAAGCTGGGCTAAAATAGATGAAAGGAGGCTGCAATCATTATTAGTTTTGACGCATGTGATGAGATGACGAGTATACGTGTGTTCTAGGCCAGTGGTTCTCAAACTTTTTTGTGCTTACCGTACTCTGCATGTCATCACCGTCTTGTGTTCTAATAAACCTCGTAAGGGCGAGAACTACTGATGAATGGGAATTATTCAATTCGCAAAGGAAAATGCAGTGAAGACCAAAAACAGGTCTTACATGTTCCATGAGCTGTCGCCCCCCTTTCGTTTTTTGCCCTGTTAAGGGCGAGACCTACTGATGAATGGGAATTACCCGATTCGCAAAGGAAAATGCGGTAGAGGGAAAAAAGTGGTCTTAGGCCTACATGCTTCATAAGCTGTCGCCTCCCTTTCGCCGCTTTCGTCCCCCTTTCGTTTTTCGCCCCCTAGGGGGCGATATTGCCCACTCTGAGAAACACTGTTCCAGGCTATGATCTTTGACGATGCATGCAAAATGTTTTCTAAAATCTCAATGCAAATCAAGAAACTGACTTTACTCCAAAGTCGAAGTGATTGATTAAAGCAAAAATTAAAAAACAAAACAATGGAATTTATGGTATAAGAAGGGGGGAGGGGGTATGGGGTTAGTTTGAAGGATGAAAGCGAAATGGCACTGACTAATATTTTTTTACTTTTCAATTTTTTAAATTATAAAAAGTAACACATCTCAGAAAATTTGGAAGGGGGCAAGCCCCCCGGGCCCCAATGGCATAATGCCACTGCACGGTACATTTTGCAAAGAAATGTGTTCTTTTAGCAGGTCCAAGAACAATTTTCCTCAACTTGCCAACCGAGAACATTGTTTCATCATGACACGTCTGTGCGCAGTATGTTTATGCGTGTGCGCAAGTCTCTGAAAGCCGTGTGCGCGCGCACACGCGCACAGCTTAGAGGGAACACTGGTCTTAGGCTTGAATGAAAGGACTATTCTTAAACCAGTGGTTCCCAACCTTTTATTGTTTGTGGCCCCCTTTTTAAAACTCTCAACACTTGTGGCCCCCTGCTCAGCAAAAGTTCAAGGTAGGTTAGAGCTGGTACACTATTTCCAGGCTACTTCCAGCTGGATAACGCGTCCCCGATAACGTCCCGACTACTTCCAGCCTACTTGTGGCCCTCGGATAACGTCACGTGGCCCCCCCAGGGCCACAACTCAGTTACCGGTAGCCAAAGCCCCCATGGCAACCCACACCTTTGCAGCTGCAGACGCGTTTTGACCTTATTATGGTCTTATCAGTGCAGCACAGCATCCTCCCACCTTCTTAAAAAAAAATTCTAACCTTCAAAAGAACTACAACCCCCAACTCTAATTCTCTACTCATTCTTCTCAAGGTAAAATATTTGAAATGAAAATTTTAAAGAAACAGTACAGGCATGGATTATGAGGTCACAAATTTTAATGGAACGTTTCTTCACTGACAGGAAAAGAGCAGGAGCTTGTTTGCGAATCCCAGCAGTATCGCATTGATATTGTAAGAATTTCATCAACAAAGCGCCGGGGTTCTGGAACTGTCAAGTTGAACGGTGGGTGGAAAATTTTCTACTCAGGTGTTGATGCAGCAACGTTTGCTCAAACTGGTGTTGGCTTGCTTGTGAGCCCCAACATAGCTGAATCTGTTGTTGACTGGGTACCACTAGGAGGAAGGTTTTGTCTTCTAAAGCTAAGGCTGCAGGAGTGATCTCTGTGCATCTTGCGGGTGTACGCACCTAACATGGAATCACAGTACGACGCGTTTCTGCGGGAAGTTGAGGTTGCATGAGGAAAAGCAACTTCATCAGAATTCCTTGTCCTTTCGGGCGATGTCAATGCACATGTGGGCATCGACAATGCAACCTGGAAAGGTGTTATTGGGCAACATGGTGACCCTGACATTAACAAGAACGGAAGGTGTTTACCGCAGTTCTGTGCCACCAATGGACTGTGCATAATGAACACATTTTTCAGCACGAAAGAATTCATAAGTACACCTGGTACAGAGACTCTTTGGGACAACACTCCCTGATTGATTTTTGTATCGTTTCGGCGGACTTGTTTTCTGCCGTGTCTCATGTCTGTCTTAAAAGAGGGGCTGAGTTGTCAACTGATCACCACCTAGTTATCTGCACCTTAAAAGCTTTGAAACCCTTAAGAAAACGAAAGACTTTTCGACCACGAAAAGCTGATCGAATCCGATGAGAATCATTGGCTGACAAAGAGGTACGAACTGCATTTGCAGACAACATTGCATCTAAGTCCAAAGGACTTCTGACCTCTACTGAAAACGTTGAAACTGAATGGTGTTTGTTTTAACCAGCAGTTACCATGTCCGCTACTAACTGTTGTGGACGTAAGCGTGTTGGAGAGACGAAGAGTAGGGAGAAAAGAACTCTTTGGTGGAACCAGAAAGTTAAAGAAGTTATTCGTGCGAAAAAATGGCCTATCAGGCCTGGCTTGCAAATAAGTGATCACATGAACTTCGTTCGCAGTACTCTGAAGCACGTTAGGCGGCAGCCACAACAACGGTCTACTCTCAACTGTCTAAAGAAAGGGCCTGGAAGAAATTTAGAGAGAGGTTAGACCGGGGGTTCTCAAACTTTCGGAAGTGCGGAGCCCTTTACCGAATTTGAGATTTTGCGCGAAGCCCTACCAGCAACACACCTCGTGAGGGCGATTTCTTGGAAAAAGTATTCTGGCAGACGATTCGCCGTTTGCGTGGAAAAAGGTCTCAAGCCGCTTTTTTCGTTGAAGATTCAAATGGCGTCACTCTGAAAGGTCAAGATGCTATTTTGAATCGGTGGAGAGAATACTTTAGTGAGCTTTTAAACCCAGTTGATGGTACACCCACTCGAATTTACGAGGAACAGGTTTGGGAAGATATTTAGATAACCGAAGCAGATGTGAATGCAGTTATCAAATCATTGAAAGCTGGAAAAGCACCTGGTGAGGATGATATCAGACCTGAAATGTTGAAAGCAATGAACATGCATGGTGTTCGTTGGTTAACTTGTGCTTGTCAAGTGGCATGTAGGACTGGGCAAGCACCAAGTGTGATAATACCTATCCACAAGAAAGGAGACAAAAAAAATGCACCAATGATAGGGGCATTACTCTCATCAGTGTCTCCGGTAAGGTCTATGCCCTATGCTTTGAAAAGAAATGCCGCGAAATAGTCGACCCCAAACTAACAGATGCTCAGTGTGGCTTTTGTCCTGGCCAAAGCCTAATGGACCAGATCTATGCCTTGCAGCAAATCTTTGAGGAGTCGCGGGAATATGCGAAAGAGGTCAATGCATGTTTTGTTGATCTTGAAAAAGTATACGATCGCATTCCCAGAGACAAGCTTTGGGAGGTGCTGTAACAGTATGGCATTGATGGCCAGTTACTAATTGCTACTAAGTCGTTGCACAAAGGGCACATGCATTCCGAGGTCTGTGTTCGAGTTAACAGCGCAACGACGAAACCTTTCAGAGTAAGTGTGGGACTACGACAAATCTGCTCTTTTTCACTTATTCCGTTCCTTATTTATATGGATAGAATAGTTGAGAAAAGTGAGTCTTGTGGCGGAATAAAGATCGGTGAATGCACTGTAACCTGCAACGTCTGTTATTTGCAGATAAACTTGTGCTACCCGACTTTACCCAAAATGGTCTCCGACAAGCTCTTGACAGGATTTCGGATGCATGCTCTGTTGCCGGAATGAAAATCAGAACAACAAAAACAGAAACCATGTGCCTGTCCAAACACCCAAAGCAGTGCTCTCCATGAGCGCCCGCGTGGGGGGGCAGGGGGGGCACTTGCCCCTTCTGGATTTTGAGTGAGCAATGCGCTACCGCACAGTAGTTTTATCCTAATATATATTTTATGTTAGTTATAATATGCGCAAAAAAGTTTGATGCAAAGCTAAAAGTGCCAAATCAATATGCACACAAGTAGACGTCTGCAGAGGGGGCAATGCGGCACTTGCCCCTTTGATTTTGAATGAGAAGTGCACAATTGCTCCATCGCTTCAATGGGTTTTATCTTGGTTGTAAAAATGCGAAAGAAATTTGACGTCAAAGCTGAAAAAGCTAAACGTCAAAACTGAAGGAGTCAAAACTTTTATGTTATATATTTTATGTCAGTTATAAAACAACACTTGCTCCATCGCTTCAATGGGTTTTATCTTGGTTGTAAAATGCACAACAAATTTGATGTCAAAACTGAAGGAGCTAAGCTAAAATATAAGCTAGCAGTGCATAAATAAAAATAATTGCAAAAACTTTTGGGTGAAATCAAGTGATCTAAATCCAAAATAGGCGATACTCCTATGGTGAAAGAGTTTGGGCGGAAGAAATTTTATTGTTAGCGCTTTAAAAGCTTAAAAAAATGCTACGGCTGTTTAATGCTAATGCTAAGTTTAAAAAATATTCTGATTCTGATAAGGGTGAATTTTTTCAAGGACTAAGCCCAAAGCTTCTTTTACAAGCTTACTTTGAATTATTATTTTTTTTTTTTTTCGGACGCAATATCAACTGAGAGATTGATTAAGAGGGCTGCAGTACGCCTAGCAACTGCATTGCCTGCAACTTTTTAATTCAAAGTAAGCTTGTTGCAAATTATAAGAAGCCAAGAGAAGGAGGCGTTGGTCTTACCCCTGGAAAAAAAATTACGCAAAGTATTTTTGTTAAGTTTTCAGACGGTTCGCACAGAAGCCAATAAAAAGTACCGTCACTCCGTCACGACTCACCACCACAAACATTATGATAATCATACACCAAAATTTATCTGCATCGTGGGTGCACTTTCAAATATCTTTATTACTAGAATAGCAATAGTAATTTAGTTTCATGCTCACAAGTAATTCCTACAACAACCTAAATTATGGTGATATCAGCGATATGCACGCAGTAAAACTGAATATGGGCTATTGCACGACGATATTATTATTATCATGGAACGACCAGTTCAACTTCTTCCGTTACGTCATTTAGTTTTTGATTGATTGAACCATTTCTTCATTTTTATCCTCCTGTCACGAGAAAACGACGGAGGCGCTATGCGTAGGACCAATCCAGACTTGTTTAGGAGTTGCCTTTGTTTCCGAGTTCCCACTTGAATTTTGCTTCCGACTTCTTTGGTTTGCTGTTAGTTGCATTCCACCAAGCAGAGGTAATTGTCGAGGGGCATCATATCCAAGGACGCGACTACGAGGTTTATGTGGGAGTTGAACCATCAACCTTGCGATCAAAGCCGTCGTAAAAACGACAATCCGAGCCACTCGGGCACGCCGCAGGGCTGGCTTGCTTTGAATAAAAAATTGAAGAAATAGAAGTTGGATATATAAGACAGCTGGCTGAGTTTATTTTGAGCTTGTAATTTTTGCCTACAGTACATTAAGCATTGACCTAAGAATGTGTTTAGTTTTGTACTGCCTGGAGCAGTCTTATCGTACTGCCTAAAGCAATGCAAAACATTTTTGCACTGCATAATTGATTGGTGGTACAGAATTTCAAAATAGCTTTGAAAGAAGCTGTTTTCACATTCGGCTTGAGGAAATACTCTATCATAACTCTTTTGAGTTTTAGGTAGCTTTGAAAGAAGCGGTTTAACCGATAAGCTTTTCGTGACGCACTCATCAGCGGGTAATCGCGTCAAAGTGAGAACTATAGAGCAAGCTGTGGTATTTGTCTGCAATTTCGGACGTCCGCGAAGCGATGAAGCGCTGGCCAATCAAGTGCGAGATCGTTACGCGACTTTTTATTGGACACGTCGCCACCGCCTGAAGTCTACTTGAACAAATTGAGTGTAAACAAACTCTTTCTGTTTGCATAGATTGGGTCGCCGTACTCTGATGTAGCTGGCTTCAAGCATGGTACGACGGAAACGACTTCGCGCAGTGTCCAAAATGGAAAATTGGTCTTCATTGTAGCTGGCAGCGCATTGGTCGTTTTTTAATAGATGCTGTCCAATGGCTGAATCGCATTCTGAAGTAGACTGTTTTTTTTCTGGCACGCGCGATCCGGTTGTATTCGTTGGGAGCCTGTGTGTTGTCGAAGTCATTTCGGAACATGCTGTTTAATGCGATCTTGAAGTCGCTGGTATGTCCTTCCTACAACTATCACAGTGGCACTTGTACTCGTAGATGACAGAACTCTTCTTATTGGCAGGTAGAACATTTTTCCGACTTGCAGGTAGCATCTGTCTGGAAACAAACACATTCCGTGCGGTGACGGATCCGTAGCAATTTTCAACAGCGGTTTTGACGTTCTTTTCTAATGTCAGCGACGCCTTTCCAGTGTAGGAGACACGGAGGTAAAATGGACACTTGTCAGGGCCAAACCGCTTGGGGGTGGAAAACTGCGTGATTTTCTTGAATACTTGTTTTAAGACAAACGCTTCGGGATATCCATTGTCAAGCAAGATTCCTTTTATCCGGTCGATTTCTTTTTTCAGTTTACTTTTGGAGCAGATCTTCAGGGCACGAAGAGGCAGCGTTGAAACGAGACTAGTTTTACGCTTCATCGGCGAAAAGCTCATTCGATGTAAGCAGCCTTTTTACAAATGTCCCTCTAGATAAAAACATCAAGATATGCGCCGATGCACTCTATGATAACCTCGAGTCTCAACCATGTATTCCAAAAGAAGTGTTTGTAAAACTAATGCACAGTGCCATAAGTACGGTTGAATTCAGTTTTGACAACATATCTACAGGCAAATAGTCGAAGTAGCAATGGGCTCACCACTTGGCCCTACTCTGGCCAACATCTTCGTCGGGTATTATAACGAAAAACTATTTTCTAAAATATCTACACCTGTAGTCTATTTGAGATACGTTGATGACAATTTTGCCATCTTTCGAAATGAAAAAGACTCAGAAGAATTTCTAACCCGACTCAACGATTTACATTCATCGCTGCGGTTTACTTTTGAGAAGAACAACTCCCTTCCTTTTCTGGATGTTTACGTTTCAGCACAAAGACCAACTATGAAACCAGCGTCAACCGCAAGCCTACGTTTACTGGACAATATCTACGCTGGGAATCCTTTTCGCCGATGAAGCGTAACACTAGTCTCGTTTCAACGCTGCCTCTTCGTGCCCTGAAGATCTGCTCCAAAAGTAAACTGAAAGAAGAAATCGACCGGATAAAAGGAATCTTGCTTGACAATGGATATCCCGAAGCGTTTGTCTTAA